>JBBMOI010000013.1:19175000-19182500 GCA_038088405.1 Porites divaricata
ACATTTACTTTCTATTATTTTTTAAGTAAAATCTTTCTTTGGCTTTTAAATATGGATATGAGTAGTTTTTCTCAGGTCACTTTTTTGTTTTTAGTCCTTCACGATTATACACTTCAGTGACATATTAGAAACACTAACTGGGACGAAGTGACACCTGAGAAAAAAGTCGAGTGGAAGGGGAGGAGGTGTGTCCACCCTTATCCGGATATTTTTTGAAAATAGAGAATTTTATCCATTGTTGCCTTCCTTCCACAAGGCAAACGGTGTTTTCCGGCACCAGAAAGCAGTTTTTCGAAAACGGTCTTCAGGGTGGAGTTTTTTTTTTTTTTTCGACAACGCCGCTCATCCGTCACACAGCGAAAGGTAAGGGAAGCTATCGTATTTCATTCTTGATATCGTTTTCGCGTGGAAGGGCAAAAATTCTCCGTTTTCAAAAATATTTGGATACGTGTGTACATGGACGAGGCCTAACTTTCACATTACAGTGTATTTACTATCCTCAACTTCCTTAAACGCTAATTAAATTGATAATTGCGGTACGCAGTTTATGACCAGTGTGCGAATTGTCTGGCCTTTTTATTTTTTAGAATAATAATCCTGGGATCAATTCAGTGAAACTAATACTAGTACTCTAAAACTATAGTTACTCTACTTATATCATACACTGTGGGTAACAAATTGCCTGGAGCCTTTTAGTAAGAAAGAAAAAAACTCCAATGACTTTGTCATTGACAGTGTATATCTAAAAAATGGTGTAGTCCTTATCACTTTACAGCACCTGCCGTTATTATACTGAAGTCCGGAGGGGGTACTCACTATGATGGCTTATATGGGAAGGCTATGCCCGATAGGGGTATACCTTCAGGCTTCAGGTACATTAAATGGGAAGAGATTTCACCGGTTGAAGTATAAGAAAGAGTATTTCGGTCGTAAAAATGTCCAAAAGGGTTAACAGTTGCAATTCATGGCTGTGAAAAAGTCGAGAAAACATTCTGGTTTTGTGGTTTATCAGAGATATTTTAAAGGTAGTGAATTTACAGTACATGTAGTTAATAGGGATGGAAAGTTCTAAAGTCTTAGATATGTAAAAAGGGCACCATTTGTCTATAGAAGGCAAACGAAAGGGGTATCTTTTCTTTAAAACTCTGTTCAGTAGCCGACCCCGAGTCCTTAAACTAACCATTTTTGTTAATTGTAACTACTTTGGCGACGAATGTACAATAGTTAGCGGTTAGCGGAATTGACAATAGTTAGCGGATGATATTGTTTGCATAAAAGTCATTAAAGGCGGAAATTATATATTCACCTGGTGCTTCAAAGCATCCGTGTGGAGACAGACAACGCCATTTCGCACAATAGTCTCTTACGCGAAGGCAGAGGAAATAAGATGGAAAACAACTCGGTCACTAGAAGCTCTACCAACACTTCTACATCCCCTACGATGACGGACACTCCATCCAAAGCACAAGGAATAGCAGTGGTTACCGCCTTGATGTTTGAAAGTGCTATAATTGTCATGGGAAACGTCCTGGCAATAATTCTCTTTGCACGGGAAAAGAAGCTTCGCAAGAAAAGTTTGTTCTTAGTTATGAACATGGCCGTCGCTGATGTGATGTTAGGAGCTGTGTCTCTGCCTTTGTATGTGTATTTGTTGGTAGGAGACTCTTATCTGTTGTGGACTGCAAAGACAAATACCCCCATGTTTTATTCTTTTTATTTTCTTGATACCACCTTCTCGCAGTCCTCGCTAATTTCAGCAGCTTTTATATCCTGTGAAAGATTTTATGCCGTCTATTGGCCACTTAAACACAAAACATTGTCAACACGAGCGTATGGCATTGTTATTTTTATGGTCTGGTCCCTGGCTATCCTTGTTTCAATTGTCTTTCTCCTTTACCTCCACCCTGAGGGGGCAAATAAAGCAGCTGTCTTGTCTTGGATGTCATTCCTCTTGAGTTTCCTGTTCATCGTTTGTGCATGTAACATCGGTATATGGAGAAAAGTTAGAAAGAGAAATATCGCTTTACAACAGCAAAACCGAGCAGCATCCCAAAACCAACGCTTGACAAATGCCTTGCTGTTTGTATCCGCCATTTCTGTTCTTTCCTGGCTTCCTTTAGTCATTGTTAACTATCTGATTACTGTCCGGGCGGTTCATATCGCACCATTGTTTGTAGATATCATAAATATTCTTAATCTTTCCAACTCCATTCTAAATCCATTTGTCTATGCGTTAAGAATCCCTGAGTTTAGGCAAGCACTGCGGGTTTCACGACCTCAGGAAGTAATGGATAAGCCGGGAATAGAAGGAAGGGGAAATATGGCTGCTGTTTTGAAGCCTGTGTTGCAGATGAGACCTTTACATCCTGATTCCAGTCAAGTACAGCAGACCTTGGAACAAAAGACAATGGACACCAAGTTATGATCAAACTACCCGTTCTGTATACATTATTGATATACATTGTAAACATACTATGGACTATTCGCTTCATGAAGGAACAAGCGTTTATAGAAAATAGCAAGTTTTTAAAAACACTTTTTTCGACAGCGAATGTGATAACTGTAAACATCTCTCCACCGAGACTGCCCTTATGTGAGTAATGAATGGCGTTTTTAGGGCTATTGCTGATCGGAAAAGTGTTGTTTTAGTCATGCTTGATCTGTCAGCCGCATTTGACACCCTAGACCACACTATACTTTTGGATAGACTGAGTAATTAGTGGAAGATTAGCAAGTCCTTAAAAAAAGTACTTTTTTCTAAGGCGAGTGTCCTTTTTTTTAAAAAACCATTTTTGAATATAGATATAAAAGTTATATAAACAATAAAACTTTATTGGCTTTTGAATCATTACCGATAAGTATGTTAATTTTTTCTGTTTGTTATATTTTCGTAACATCTGATCGAGCCCCTGGAAATTGTCGTTTGCATGACTCCTATCAATGCGGTATTGGATAATATTTTGGCTGAGGTGAAGGAAGGGCAAATTACTGCGACAACATGCAACTTAAAAATAATCAGTGATAAGGTTTTTTGAAAAGTGGGGTACGTACTACAATGTATGACAATGTTAGCACAAAGTGCCACCAAGTTATCGGGTGTCAAGATACAGGGTCTGCAAAATTAATGAAACACCTTTACTAAAATGCCTGATAAAATTCGGTTACCTTTGGCTTGTTGCTTTTGAGGGTATCTTTTTCTTTTTTTCCAATTTTCCGTTTTTACTTAGCCATGCGATTTCGTTCACATGCTATTGGGGCTTAAATTAGTTGTTATAAGGTAAAATTTGTATTAGCTTTGACTTGAATAAATTGTAACAAAAACTAAAATTTAAAATTACAAAAGTTCTAACGACACTCCAATTTTCGAGTAAAAAACCACAAGCTAATTCAAGAACAATTTTATAATGATCGTTCAAAAACCTGGCAGCAGAAGTCCAAAGAACGAAAAGTCATCATGCAGAATACTACCTCAATTTTGTCCTTTAATATATTCTGCGGTTAATGTATTCAGTCACCCTTAGAACAGAAGCATAAAACCTTTGGCACAAGACGATTGACTTTTAACAAACACTACGAAAGGTTAACAAGGAAGCAAAAGAATTGCTCTTCTTAATTTCGCAGCCATAATTCCAACAGCCTTGACAAGTTCAACGGGGTATAACTGTCGACTGTTAACTAATTATGTCAAAGATAAGATATTTCTTCATACTTTATGCAGAAACCTTTAGGACAACGAACTCAGTATTTTGTAAATAAATTATAATTATGATTTTTATTCTATAGTATGCTTCGACCCGGTCTTTTTAGTGCCGATACCTTTCCGGTTTGGCGGACTACAAAATACAAGGCCCAATCTGAGTGGATTCTTTAAAAAGGGATCAAAATTGAACGTTAAAGAGTACAGTAACTGTAATTTTTTTTCCAAAGGTAAAAAGTAAAACTTAAGAAAGCTTGAACTCCGGCAAATAAAAGCTGCGGTAAAGTAAAAACCCGCGGTGTGGCAAAAGAGGTTCATTGTGTTTTGGGTAGTGATTTGGCAACTGGGGCTAATAAAATCATTGGCCATGAACGGCAAATTGAGCCAGTTTTTGTGTACATATTTTTGAATTTTTTTTTGTGCGGTTCTAGCACGAATATGTTGTAGTCCTTCGCTTCACTTTGTCCGGTCCGTAGCCATACAAAAAAAGGTTTCCATTACATATTTTAGTCACGGCGCTAACTAGCAAAAACAAGACAACTCGAAGCAAACACATTTATTTACACTTGTTTTCATACTGCCTCGGGCATTTTATTAGAAAGAATACATCAATGACTGTTTATTACATCTATCACTTTCCAACAGCTGAGGCCATACCTAAACTAAACATGCAGTTATTTTTGTTGGACTTAATCATTTTTTGTCAGAAGTAAAGTTAACGTTGACAATGAGGTCCAAAATCAGTCGTCGTTTCCTGCACCTGACTGTATTTTCCCTCAACACATTTTCAAAACAAAGCCAAACTGTGAGTGTATCAAACAATTGATGGCCGATTAGGTGAAAAATAATGGAGACCTCTCATCGAGATGGCCAAAAGGTAGCCGCGCCTGCTTAAAAGAGGTGGTCGCTTAATGGAGGCTTAACTTAATAACGTACAATTCTATTGTACAATTATTTCCGGACTTTAATTTACTGATCGCTTAATAGATTTTAACAGGTGGCCGCTTAATGGAAGTTTAACTGTAAGCGGTTTATAATGTGTGCATTAAAGAGATCGACTGCTTATAATCAGGCGGAACTTTTCTCTATGGATCCGTGCCGAGACAAACAACTTTAAAGTCCCGTTTTTGCGGCATTAAAACAGTCTGAAAGTTGACATAAACAGGTCATGAAGTATGCATTAAAATGGTAAACCGTCTATGATCACTAGCTGGTGCTTCGATTCATCCGTGCCAACTGAGACAAACAACTCTATTTCGCACACTAGTTTCCGTCCAGCGGCGACGGAAGATGGACAGCAACTCGTTTATCACAGGCTTCAACAATACGTCCACATCCTGACGATCATGGACTTTTCTTCCCAAGCGCAAGAAGGAATATCATTGGTCAGCGCTTTTATGTTTGAAACTATTGTGACTGTCGGGGTGAACCTGCTGGCAATAGTTCTCTTCGTACAGGACAAAAAGCTTCGCAAAAAACGATTTTTCTAAGTTATGAACATGGCCCTCGCTGATGTGATGTTAGGAGCTGTGTCTATTCCTTTGTTTGTTTATTTATCAGTAGGAGACCTGCATTTACTTTCTATCTTTTTCAGTAAAATCTTTATTTGGCGTTAAAATATGGATATGAGTAGTTTTTATCGGGTCACTTTTTTGTTTTTAGTCCTTCAGTTCACGATCATACACTTCAGTGACATATTAGAAACACTAGCTGGGACGAAGTGACACCTGAGAAAGAAATCGAGTGGAAGGGGAGGGGGTGTGTCCACCATTATCCGGATATTTTTTGAAAATAGAGAATTTTATCCGTTGTTGCCTCCCTTCCACAAGGCAAACGGTGTTTTCCGGCACCAGAAAGCAGTTTTTCGAAAACGGTCTCCAGGGTGGAGTTTTTTTTTAGAACGCCGCTCATCCGTCACACAGCGAAAGGTAAGGGAAGCTATCGTATTTCATTCTTGATATCGTTTTCGCGTGGAAGGGCAAAAATTCTCCGTTTTCAAAAATATTTGGATACGTGTGTACATGGACGAGGCCTAACTTTCACATTACAGTTTATTGACTATCCTCAACTTCCTTAAACGCTAATTAAATTGATAATTGCGGTACGCAGTTTATGACCAGTGTGCGAATTGTCTGGCCTTTTTATTTTTTAGAATAATAATCCTGGGATCAATTCAGTGAAACTAATACTAGTACTCTAAAACTATAGTTACTCTACTTATATCATACACTGTGGGTAACAAATTGCCTGGAGCCTTTTAGTAAGAAAGAAAACAACTCCAATGACTTTGTCATTGACAGTGTATATCTAAAAAATGGTGTAGTCCTTATCACTTTACAGCACCTGCCGTTATTATACTGAAGTCCGGAGGGGGTACTCACTAAGATGGCTTATATGGGAAGGCTATGCCCGATAGGGGTATACCTTCAGGCTTCAGGTACATTAAATGGGAAGAGATTTCACTAGTTGAAGTATAAGAAAGAGTATTTCGGTCGTAAAAATGTCCAAAAGGGTTAACAGTTGCAATTCATGGCTGTGAAAAAGTCGAGAAAACATTCTGGTTTTGTGGTTTATCAGAGATATTTTAAAGGTAGTGAATTTACAGTACATGTAGTTAATAGGGATGGAAAGTTCTAAAGTCTAGATATGTAAAAAGGGTACCATTTGTCGATAGAAGGCAAACGAAAGGGGTATCTTTTCTTTAAAACTTTGTTCAGTAGCCAACCCTTCCACCCTCCCCCTCCCCGAGTTCTTAAACTAACCATTTTTGTTAATTGTAACTACTTTGGCGACGAATGTACACAGGTGCCCATAACCCTGGCAAGGAGCAAAATTGACAATAGTTAGCGGATGATATTGTTTGCATAAAAGTTATTAAAGGGGAAAATTATATATTCACCTGGTGCTTCAAAGCATCCGTGTGGAGACAGACAACGCCATTTCGCACAATAGTCTCTTACGCGAAGGCAGAGGAAATAAGATGGAAAACAACTCGGTCACCAGAAGCTCTACCAACACTTCTACATCCCCTACGATGACGGACACTCCATCCAAAGCACAAGGAATAGCAGTGGTTACCGCCTTCATGTTTGAAAGTGCTATAATTGTCATGGGAAACGTCCTGGCAATAATTCTCTTTGCACGGGAAAAGAAGCTTCGCAAGAAAAGTTTGTTCTTAGTTATGAACATGGCCGTCGCTGATGTGATGTTAGGAGCTGTGTCTCTGCCTTTGTATGTGTATTTGTTGGTAGGAGACTCTTATCTGTTGTGGACTGCAAAGACAAATACCCCCATGTTTTATTCTTTTTATTTTTTTAATACTACCTTCTCGCACTCCTCGCTAATTTCAGCAGCTTTTATATCCTGTGAAAGATTTTATGCCTTCTATTCAGGGGCCACTTAAACACAAAACATTGTCAACACGAGTGTATGGCATTGTTATTTTTATGGTAATTTCGGCGCCGTCACCCAAGGACTGTCTAGGGAACTTACGCAACACAGAGGGCGACGGCAGCAAAACAGTTATATAAAAAGTTAATTC
This sequence comes from Porites divaricata, assembly GCA_038088405.1. Taxonomy (NCBI): domain Eukaryota; kingdom Metazoa; phylum Cnidaria; class Anthozoa; order Scleractinia; family Poritidae; genus Porites; species Porites divaricata. The sequence continues at coordinate 19,182,239 of JBBMOI010000013.1, forward strand.
GCGCGGTTATAAACTACAACGTCGCGACATTGTTATGATGCTGTGTTGCGCTAACAATCGTCATTGCGAATCGTTCCGTGTAACACCACCTTTAATGTTGGAACTTCTTATGTAACAAAAAAAACAAAACAAAACAAAACAAGAAAACTGTTTAGATCAGAGAATGGGAGGGCTTGATAACTTAACTTTCGAACACGTTAAGTTACGCCCTAACACGCAAAACTCGGTGGTTGTTTTCACATACGTTCTGTAAGAGAAAAGT
>JBBMOI010000013.1:19192500-19282500 GCA_038088405.1 Porites divaricata
TTCTGGCTGGTCAAATTTATAAGATAAATAAATCTTAAAACAGGGGCCCTTGAGCCAAGATTGGCATTATATATTTCCAAAAAAGTCATTACTTAGAGCTTATAATATTATCAGTTTTTAAAAGCACTCATTGTCAACAATAAAAATAAAATATCGTACGTGTACATTACCGGTAAATGTGTCTGGCGCCTCCAGATATAATGATTTCTGGTGTACCTATCATGGTGTGGGATCTGGATCTTAAAACTCTGCCAGTAATCCAGGTTACTCCCCATTACAAGGGAAGAAAATTTGCATTCGTCAAGAAAATTGACTATAAAGCTGACAATAAGAGCGAAAATATTTTTAAATTTGTGACTGGAAGTTCATGAACCCTAATGTCTGTTCAGTTGTTTCAATTGTAAATAACAGTTCTAGTTACATTTCACCCAGGATTTCAGATCAAAGTTCCTCAATACACAGCGACTCACTACAGACTGATAACAACTGAAACAACTGAACAGCATGCTTGGGAAATTTTAATTTAATTATCATTTTCAATACGATCGAGTGTGACCGGTCAACATGACTAAAAAAAATCCACTATTTATTTGAGTGTCAATGTATTTAGCACGAAAGTCCTAATTGGGGACACTTCATTAACATCTCGTACTGGAGACGGGACCGCCATTTTACATGGTCATCCGAGCCATGTGAAGGTCTAGTTATTTTCAGGGCAAAGGTAGTACCTTCATTTCTCCGTCATTTTAAGACCCTGAGTATTGTTCTGACCCCGGGAATCAAACCCGCGACCTCCCGCCCTGCAGACAAGCACTCTACCGACTGAGCTTATCCTGCCGACTAGCAAGACAAAAGGTTGACAGGTCAACTCCCCAATCAGTCCTGACATTGTCCTTCGACCGGCCATTATTTCGAGCCCTGCTACCTATCCAAACACCAAAAATTTCCCCATCAAAGATCTTAATGAATAAGAGCTTCTCATAAATGACCACCTCTACTTTTGAATTAGAGAGTATTAAGATATTAATACTTAGTTTTTAAGTAAAATACACTGTATACAAACTATTGTTGACAAAAGCATTTTTCTCTAAAGGTCTTGTTATTATAAGTTACAGCTGTAACTAACTAATAGTAAATGTTGTTTTTATTTCAGCACCGAGTGAGAAAATGGCAGAAGTGATTAACAGGACAAGAAAAGAAGCAAAAGCCAAAATTGCCAAGGTATGTTACACTGTATCAGATGTTAGTCATGCTATTACCCTGGGCTGGGTTGTTCGAAGCTGGGTTAAGATAACTCAGGGTTAGTGCGAAATTTGAACTCAAATATGAGAGATTAAAAAGCAAATACAGTTTTATTCTCTTTGCCTACAAATTGATGATTGGATACTCTAAAAAGAATAGAGAAAATTATCCGAGAAACTGCTTTTGATAACAAGAAAAAGAAACCCAGGTTAAAATTTAACCCCAGGTTAGCGCTAACCGGCGTTCGAACAACTGGGCCCAGATCTACATGTAGAAAGCTAGTGATATTGTCAAGGCTTACATGTGCTTCAATGCAGTGGCCTCAGGGGGTATAATTTTATTTGAATATTCACCCCTTGAGCTTTCATCATAGGTTTGAAGTGTCTGTAAGATAAGTGCTAAAATTTTTAATGAATTTCACCACAGGAACAAGTGGATAAAAATATACCTCTGACCAATGAGGTAGTTAAAGATGCCCTTGATCAGATGAAGGGGGCTGTGATGATTGTGTATCCCATGGGTCTTCCTCCACATGATCCAGTCCGACAAGAACTGGAAAACACAGAAGATTTATCAGGGACACAGGTGAGGTTGAAAGTAGCAGAAAGAATAAAATAAGTTTTGTTGAAATTTACATACATTGTACACTGTATGTGGTAAATGAGTTGAAAACAAAGGTGACTCAATATTGTAACAGTAACTGTTAAAATTAATGGCCAGCGAGACACACAGGCTGGCCGTGATGGTTGACTGTTCCTCCAAGGAGGTACTCAGAATAGGGAAGGGTGATGTGGTGGCAAAGCTACAGTTCACAACCTTTGATAAAAATAATGTGTTACAAATCTTAATGATAAACAAAGTCCCATTCCTCACTTCACAGAAAAAATCCAATATCCACATTCAAACTCTCTAGACTGTTCGCCATACATTTCTCCAAAGAATAGGCATTTGCACAATGACATCGTTTTACTACTAAGACCAGAATTCATTATGATTGTTTTTCCTTTCATACTCAAATTTGGTAATTCAGTGAGTTTTAAGTAACAAAAGCTCTAATTTGCACAAGAAAGCAATACTGTGAAGGATTCTGGTAGTGGTAGTAAAATGACGTCAACGTGCAAATCCAAGACAGTCTTGGACTCTGGACTCCATGCCATGGATTCCGGATTCCAGGTACTGGATTCCAGTCTTTGTAAGGGGAACCTGGATTCTGGATTTTAATCGTTAGTGGGATTCCGGATTCCTTGAGGTCTTTTCTGGATTCCAAAGCCCAGGTTTCCAGATTCCACAAGTAAACTTTTCACGGACTGTTCATGGGGCAACTAGAGAGAATTTTTTTATGTTAATTCCTTTTTTCTTGGTTATTGTATTGGAAGTAAAAAGGGAAAATGGATTTTGATCAGTCTTGAAACTGAAAGGGTTAATTCAAATCACTGTGGTGTTTTCTAGGCTTCCCTTCATGTGTTAGATGAAAATTCTACCCAGTTGTGGTGGGCAGGAAAGGAACTTCAACGAGGAAAAAAACTTCAAGACTTCATTGGAAAGAATGAGAAGACTAAACTCATATGCAAGCTTCAAAAGGTGAAACAAGTCAAAGAGATAGAGGGAAACTAATACAGTGAGATCCTGACAATGCTAACCTTGTAGGGGAAAGAAAATGATTTGGTGCCAAAGATTGGATGTAAAGTTACAGTATTTGACTGGGAACTAGGGAGTCAGCTCACATCCGATGAGTTATCACAGGAGTTTTGAGACACCGAGTTCTACTGTAATTTAAAGTAGAGCATACATGTATGCCCTACTGTAGGTTTCAATATGTCCTTTTTTTGTTTTCCTTTTTAATTCTTAGATATTAAAGCCACAAAATTGGCAAAGATTGTATGATAATCCTTTTGAGTCCTCGGCAGATAAAAGGAATCACATGGACAAGACAGCCATCAAAAACCGATTTTTGACACCGCACCACTTGCGGTTTCATTGAATCACGGTGAAGAAAGCTTCATTGACGCAGGAGAAATAGGGAGGATGAAAGGAGAACAGCTCCCCCATAATCCCGTAAATGATCTATTAAGCGCCGCGGCGCTTATTTCATTTTCCCTGTTATCGGTGCGGTGCTTATTCGAGAGCAGTCCATATTTTAACTACGGGTAAAACACTGAGGGGAATATAGAGAAAATTAAGTGGGGCGCCTACTAGATGTAGGTATGTAGAGTGTAGTATAAAATATGTACACCTCAAACTGTTATATGAACCCAGTTTCAAGAGTTTCCCTACATGTTAAAACTTTAGAGCTCACGAGTTGGTCGAGGTCTTTTTTCTGGAGCGATATGGTTTTGACGGGGCGTTAATTTGTAAATACCCAAATTAGCGCTGCAGCGCTTATTCGAGTAGCGGCGCTAAATCAATCATTTACGGTACTCTCGTAACTTTACAGCGCTCCTGACCAACAAACCCAAGCTACACACACAGTCCATGCTGTTACTCCTGACTAACTATACCCTTGTGGGGTTTTCTGTTGCAGAAGGGGCAGGGTCCGCCAGGTAGAGAACCAGTGTTCAGTGAAGAGCAGAGAAAACAAATGATGGCTTATGCTTACAGAAAACAAGAGGAGCTTAAGGTGTTTAATAGTATATAGATTTAGCCAGGGCTAAAAGCGAAGCCTCCGTTTATGTAGTTAATACAATAAAAGCAATCAAATTTAAACTAATAACATGAACTCTAGGCCACGAGCAAGCTAAACGTCCCATATTTACAGAAAAAAATCACTGTGCATCAAGTTCGATCACAGTACATGTATGTACTTCTTCCATACTACGTGTAACACTGTACACTGATTTGGAAACATTTTTTTTTTTTTGCATTAGTGTAATTATGTCTGGGAACAAGAATGTTAATGGCCTCGTCCAGTAGTTACACGTCTCATGCCTAGGAAAATCTAGTCGAAAATTCTTACCGGGGCAATATCATGAGAAACATTATGTATAGCCCCCTTTCGCACAGACAAGATACTTTAATAATTTTACGGTGGCAGCTGCCTTGTTTTCCTCTATGCTACTTAGGGGCCACGCAGAAAGTAAAGGAACCAAGAACGCACATTGATTCGGATGTTATAATTGGTACCCCTGGATTTTTTTTTTCGGTCCTAAAAGAGACTTGTCTTTTCCACATTGTTACATATATGTTACAGGTCAAATTTGATTTCAGGTTTATTTTGATTTAACGTAGGTTGACTCTCGATTTCCTTTGTCTTCTGGGGCTAGGAGACAAAGGAAATTGAGAATCAACCTAGGTTAGATCAAAATAAACCTGGAGTAAATCTGACCTGTAACATATACGTCTACTATACTTATCTGATGCGTGATGCTACTATGTATGTCACGAAAGACGGGTCATCTACCCTATCATTGTCCTAAACGGAACCATAATAATTTTCTAGGGCTCAACAAGCTTATGTTTTGTTTATGGCGTAAGAAATGCTCTCGCTTTGCGTTTACAGAAACTTGAGGCAGATGAAGATGATAGCTACCTCAACTCAGGTTGGGCGGATCCACATTCGCTGAAAAGACAGTTCCACGGTGTTGGAGATGTTAGATGGAGACCTTAGTAAAGATTTTTAAAAAATGACCTGATATTGAATGCGACAATTGGACGATAAAGGCAGGAGTGTTTTTAGCCTGCGTAGCTGGCGGTATTGTGTAGTAGTCGAGTGACATTTGACGGCGGAGCCGTTGTAATATAGTCGAGTGAGATTTGACGGCGTAGCCGTCGCAAATATAGACCTTTATTACTACAAGATAACTGACCACTCTCAAAGACCTCACCGTTATCATTAGGTTTGTAGTCGATGTATGTATTGCTGATCCGTTATATCATCATAATCACCACCCTTGTGTGGGTTTTAATCAATAATCAGAGTATAATACCATCAACTGATGTGGTACAACTCACTTTGACTCTGAAGATGACTACCGCACAGGTTGTCGAAACGTCAGTCACTGTCAACAACAACAGTCCTATTCAGGACTACGTTCACCCGGACGATCAAACTCAACCTACTTTTGAAATGACTCCTGGGTTCAAACCTTTCACAGTATAGAAAACCATTCGATATTTTATGAAGAGCATGGACCCCCGGGAGAAAACGATTTGTGTTGGAGACTTGATGTCAGACGTTTAAACCTCCCGCTTGAAGTCTCCTATTCGACTAGGAACCAAGTAAAAACAGTGCGATACCTGTATACAGGCATTCTTAGTTTGTATACTAAAGGAACAGAGCCAAGAGTCCTCACTGTAGAGGTATTCCTATTGGAAAGGGTCGAATCTTCTGAAAGTTCCCACCGTAAGATCAAGTTAGACTGCGAGCAGTCTGTTATGTTTCTTTTGAGTCACAGAAGAGCGAGAGCACAGAGCACACGTGAGGGGCGAGCGGTGAGGAACGAGGGTGGAAGCCCGAGCGAAGAAAAAATAGGAGCCTCTCTCCGCCCCAATTTCTCCCTCCTTTCTACCATTATTTGCATAATTTAACTTTATCGGTCGCCGTGTGTTGTTCGGAGGAAAGAAGGAGACGACCGCTCGCGGTGTAAGACCAAGAGAACTGTCCTTGATAGAGACACTTGTCTGTAAGGAGACTAGGGGTGCTTACCATTTGCACAAACAGCCGAAGTGGAAATCTTGTGCATAAACATAAAACTACAAAGTTCTTCTCAGTTTCATCTCACAGTGGTTTGATTCCATTTGAAACTGTGTAAGAAAAAAGAGGGGTATTGCTTAGGCCCATTAGATTCACATCAGTTTTGCTATCACAGAAACTGCGCCTGCCTTGGGCATTTTGTAAAAAAGAGTACACCAGCAACTGCTTTTAAGAGGGCATTAAGTGTCTTTTGAAAAATAGAATATGGACACCGTGGAAAACCTCACACCTCAGGACACTTTGGGTGCTGAACACTTAGCATGACTTAGGGTGGATTCATTTACTCATTAATCCAGCATATTCGTAGTAAGTAAGCCATCGGATTTGCCCGCTGTTTTTTGTTGTTGTTGTTGTTTTTAAGCTCAAGAACAATAAAAAATTCAAGGGAGCAAATTCTACTGCTATAGGGATAATGGTGCAAATGATTCCACCTTATGTGCTGGTTTTTGTTATTATTTTTGGTACAAGCAAAGCTGACATTGATAACTGGACGATAATTTATGCATAAAAATTATCGACTGTAATCAAAAAGAAAAAAAAAGATTATATCATCTGGTGCTTCGATGTATCATCGTATGTCATCATCAGACAGCTCAAGAGCCTGGGAGACAGCTCTGTTTGATACACTACTTTCTTAAGTTGCGGCAGACCATGGAAAACATGGCAATAATTCTCTTTGTGCAGGAGAAGAAGCTTCGCAAGAAAAGTTTGTTCTTAGTAATGAACATGGCCTTCGCTGATGTGATGTTAGGAGCTGAGGCCTTGCCTTTGTATGTTTATTTGATTGTAGGGCCCGACTATCACCTGTGGACTGCAGAGGCGGCACATAAGTCTATTTTTTATTTTCTTGACACCACCTTTTCACAGTCCTCGCTAATTTCAGCAGGTTTCATATCTTGTGAAAGATTTTATGCCGTCTTTTGGCCACTTAAACACAAAACATTGTCAACACGAGCGTATGGAATTGTTATTTTTTTACGGTCTGGTCTCTCGCTATCCTTGTTTCAATTGTCTTTCTCCTTTCCCTCTACCCTGAGGGTCAAATAAAGCAGCTGTCTTGTCTTGGATGTCATTCCCCTTGAGTTTTCTGTTCATCGTTTGTGCATGTAACATCGGTTTACGGAGAAAAGTTCAGAAGAGAAATCTCATTTTACAACAGCAAAACCGAGCAGCATCCCAAAACCAACGCTTGACAAAAACCTTGCTTTTCTGGCTTCCATTAGTCACTGTTAAATATCTGACCGTTTTCCGGCAGGTCGATATCCCAAACGTGTTTGTATATATCATAAATATCCTTAATTTTTCCAATTCCATTTTAAATCCATTCATATATGCATTAAGAATCCCTCACTTTAGGCAAACATTGGTTTTGTGTTATTCAAGGCGTCAAGAAGAAAGAGAAAATATCGCTGCCTTTTTAACGCCTGCGTTGCAGCTCAGATCACCACATCCCTACTCCAGGCAAGTGTAGCAGACCGCAGACAGACAAGAGGTTATGGACACCAAGCTATGATCAAACTGCCCGTTCTATATACAGTACTGATATATATTGCAAACACACTGCTAGCAAATGGATGAAAGACAGTACAATAATGGAACATTCATAAGAACAAGTGTTTAGTAACAGCAAGTCGTTTTACTTTAAAACATTTTCTTTAGCACCGAGTGTGATTTCAAGCTGTATTTATTAAATATAAGAAAAGAATGAGCAGTAAAATCTTTATTTGGCGTTTTAATGCTATTAGCCCATAACCCCTTAGATAAAAGCAAGTAACTAGACCAGAATTATTGTGGGGAAAAGGAGTAAGGGATGAAGTACTCCAAATATGGACAGCAGGTCACTTTTTTCTACATATTGGTGTAACAGTCCAAAATCTACAAGGGGAGAGAAGATAATCCTCTCTAGGGGGTGATAATCCCTCAGGTTAGTGAGATGTGATAATCCTCACTAGGGGATGATAATCCCCCAGGATAGTGGGAGGTGATAATCCTCTCTAGGGGGTGATAATCCCCCAGGATAGTGAGAGGTGATAATCCCCCTTGGGTACTGGAGAGGTGGAAAGACTTGTCTAGATGTCTAATTCCCTGGTTTAAGGAGTAGCAAGAGTCTATGGGGCAAAGTGTGACCTGTATGGGAGCAATTCATCCCGAACCCATGTTTATTAATTGCCAAAAACTCTCAATGTAGATATCATCCCTAATTTAAGTTGGAATTGCGTGCCTGCTGCCCGTCAGGAAAAACCCTCAATATATATGTTTGAGGGAAGCCCGAACCCTCCCGAAAGCAGAGCCAGACACTTAACGTGAACCTCGAGGGAGAGAGGTTAGACGAAAATATATTAGTACAAGTTGTAAGTGAATGAGAATTAAACTTTTATCAACTTAAAAATTTAAATAAGGCCCAAAGTAACTAAGTGCACAAGCATGGTAAGATGCCTGGTAGAATGATTCCCCTCAGTAGAAACCTCACGTCTTTTCTGCCATATCGTCTTGACAACTGTCAATTGATTCAAAGTCTAAACAACAAAGATCAGTAGTTCTTATGACTGTAAACAGTTTAAGGAGCTTCTTAAATTTTAAGCAAGACTGCGGAAAAGACCTCATATATAAATCCTTAAGAAAACCAGCAGAGAGAATCAAACAGTGATAAGGGTGGGTGTGATGGAATTTTGTTCCACGAAGAGAAGAATATGAAGTGCTATTTTGCTGAGCTAGGCGCGAAAGTATAGGCATCAACTGTACATGTGATAGCTGGCATCTAATTGGCTGAGCGAAACAATTAGTGTGACAGGAATCACATGCAGGAAGTAACCCCTGAAAGGAAGTGAGCTGGTTCAATTACTGGTAAAGGCGGGTTTATGGTTATCACATTAACTTTAATTTATCCTGTTGTATAAATTAGCTTGAATATGAATACGAATATTTTTCTTTGGTCCTCATGTTTTTAGTACTTCACGATTTACACTTAGGTGACGTATGAGAAACGCTCGCTCGAACGAAGTAACGCGGCACGCCTCAGGAAGTGGGGCAGGGGGTGTCCGCACTTTTCCGGAAATTTTTTGAAATGGAGAGTTCTTTTTCGTTTTAGCCTTCCCTCCACAAGGTAAACGGGGCTTTCAGGCACCAGAAATGCAGGTTTTCGAAAATTGTCGCCATAGTGGAGTTTTTTGGAAACTCATGCTTCTTGTTTTCGTGTGGACGGACGAAAACGGAGACTTTCGAATACGATTATGTGATACATGTACACCGTATACTGATACAGCGCATCCCTTGTAAGGGATTCTATGCTATAGTATTTCATTCGTTATATCGATTTGTGTGGAAGGGCGAAAACTGTGGAACTGACGCTACTCGTGGACACGTATTTTTTCGAAAACGGAGAAAAAAATCTCCGTTTTCAAAAATCGTTTGGATACGTGTGGACATGGAAGAAGCCTAACTTCACAGTGCTGTTAATTTACTATCCTCAACTTCCTTAAAAGCTAAATGATTAAACTGATGATTGCATGACCAGTGGGAGAAGTGTCTGGCCTTTTTATTTTTGAGCATAATAATCCTGGGATCAATTCAGTGAAACTAATACTAGACAGTGTAATTTGCAACGACAGCTATGACTGTCAACGCTAAAACTATAGTTACTCTACTTATATCATACACCGTGGGTGACGAATTGCCTCATGCATTTTAGCATAAAAGAAAACTCCAATGAATATGTCATTGACAGTGTATATCTAAAAAATAGTGTACTTCCTATCACTTTACAGTACCTGCCGTTATACTGAGATCCGGAGGAGGCACTCACTATAACGGCCTATAGTAAGCGATGCCTATGCCTGATAAGGGTATACCTTTTCCAGGCTTCAGGTATATAAGTGTTTTACTTTGGAAAGCTGGTTCACTAACTTAGAACAAACGCCACTGAATCGTAGCCAACAGTTAACAGCGCCGTACAAACGACTTATTGACGAAATGAAGCGAAACTAACTACGAGAGATCGACTGGAGAACTGACAATTTGACTAACAATAGACGACTGCTTTTAAAACTGTGACAATAGACGGATCGAAACGCACCAATTACTGATTACGAGTCTTCATAGCCAATAACACCGCGGCTTAACTGACAGACGACCAATAACATCTTGACTTTATTGACCAATCAGATCAATAACCAGAGTATATAATACCATCTACTGACGTGATACAACTCACTTTGACTCTGAAGATGACTACCGCACAGGTTGTCGAAACGTCAGTCACTGTCAACAACAACAGTCCTATTCAGGACTACGTTCACCCGGACGATCAAACTCAACCTACTTTCGTAACCACTGTGACGACGAAAGTACACAAGAGCCCATAATCCTGGCAACGAGCAAAATTGACGATAATTAGCGGATTATAATATATACATAAAAGTGATCGACTGTTATTAAAAGGAAAAACTATTCACCCGGTGCTTCCAATCATCCGTGTCGAGACAGACAACGCCATTTCCCGCACTATTCTCTTACACGAAGGAAGAGGAAATAAGGTGGAAAACAACTCGGTCACCAGAAGCTCTACCTACACTTCTATATAGAGCTAGCTATAGCTACATCCCCTACGATGACGAACACTCCTTCCAAAGAACGAGGAATGGCATTGGTTACCGTCTACATGTTTGAAAGTGCTATAATTGTCATGGGAAACATGCTAGTAATAATTCTCTTTGCACGGGAAAAGAAGCTTCGCAAGAAAAGTTTGTTCTTAGCAATGAACATGGCCTTCGCTGATGTGATGTTAGGAGCTGTGGCCTTGCCTTTGTATGTTTATTTGATTGTAGGGCCCTACTATCAGCTGTGGACTGCAGAGGCGGCACATAAGTCTATTTTTTATTTTCTTGACACCACCTTTTCACAGTCCTCGCTAATTTCAGCAGGTTTTATATCCTGTGAAAGATTTTATGCCGTCTTTTGGCCACTTAAACACAAAACACTGTCAATGCAAACATATGGTATTGTTATTTTTACGGTCTGGTCACTGGCTATTCTTGTTTCAATAATAGCCGTTCTCTTTTATGAGTACAAGTCATTTAAAGTGGCTACCTTGTCTTGGATGTCATTTCCCTTGAGTTTTCTATTCATCGTTTGTGTATGTAACATCAGTATATGAAGAAAAATTCGAATGAGAAACATTACTTTACAACAGCAAAACCGAGCAGCACGCCAAAACCAACGGTTGACAAATGCCTTGCTGTTTGTATCCGCCATTTCTGTGTTTTCTTGGCTTCCTTTGGTCGTTGTTAACTATCTGGTGTTTGTCCAGGGGGTCGATATCCCTCGACGATTTTTGTTTGTACATATCATAAATATTCTTAATCTTTCCAACTCCATTCTAAATCCGTTTGCCTATGCGTTAAGAATCCCTGAGTTTAAGCAAGCACTGCGGGTCTCGTGTTGTTCACGACATCAGGACGTAATGAATAGGCCAGGAATAGTAGGAAGGAAAAGTATGGCTGCCGTTTTAACGCCCGTGTTTCAGCGAAGAGCAATGCAATGCATTTCCAGTCAAGTTCAGCAGATCTACAGAAAAGAGGTTATGGACACTAAGTTCTGAACAAGGATCCTGTCTAACGCGTTACTGATGAACTCTAAATGTACTACTGGAGAAAAAAAACTGAAAGACACTGGACAATGGATTAAAGGACGTGTTTCTAGTGGAAGATTAGCAAGTCCTTAAAAAAAGTACTTTTTTCTGAGGCGATTGTTAATTTGAAAGCGTTTTCAATATAGATATAAAAGTTATATTATTGGCTTTTGAATCATTACCGATAAGTATGTTAATTTTTGATGTTTGCTATATTTTCGTAACATCTGATCGAGCCCCTGTAAATTGTCTTTTGACTCCTACCAATGCGGTATTGGATGATATTTTGACTGAGGTGAAGGAACGGCAAATTACTGCGACAGCATGCGACTTAAAAATAATCAGTGACAAGGTTTTTTAAAAAAAGTGGGGACGTACGTGCTACAATGTATGACAATGTTAGCACAAAGTGCTACCAAGTTATTAGGTGTCAAGATACAGGGTCTGCAAAATTAATGAAACACCTTTACTAAAATGCCTGATAAAATTCGGTTACCTTTGGCTTGTTGCTTTTGAGGGTATCTCACCAATCTGTTGCGTTGTGCATTAACAGCACAACTAAGTGGTGAACCAGTAATTTTTTTCAATATTCCGTTTTTACTTAGCTATGCGATTTCGTTCACAGATAACAGGTATTCAATAACAGGTATTCAGAATCAATACTATTGGGGCTTAAATTAGTTGTTATGAGGTAAAATTTGTATTAGCTTTGACTTGAATAAATTGTAATAAAAACTGAAAACTGAAATTACAAAAGTTATAACGACACTTCAATTTTCGAATAAGGCTTAAACACACGCTAATTCAAGAACAATTTTATCATGATCGTGCATGAAAAAGTAAGGAAAAGTCATCATGCAGAATACTTATACCTTAATTTTGTCGTTTAATATATTCTGCGGTTAATGTACCCTTATAGCAGAAGCATAAAAGCTTTGGCATAAGACGATTGACTTTTAACAAACACTACGACAGGTTAACGAGGAAGCAAAGAATTGCTTTTCTTAATTTCGCTGCCATAATTCGAACAACCTTGACAAGTTCAACGGGGTATAACTGTTATTTTTATCCTATAACATGCTTCGACCCGGCCTTTTTAGTGCCGATACCTTTCCGGTTAAGTTGGCGGACTACAAAATACAAGGGCCAATCAAAAGCCAGCAAACTGAGTGGATTCTTAAAAAGGGATAAAAACTGAACGTTAAAGAATACTGTATTTTTTTTCCGAAATGTAAGAGTAAAATTTAAGAAAGCTTGAATTCCTGCAATTATATGCTGCAGTAAAGTAAAAACCCGCGGTGTGGCAAAAGAGGTTCTTGTGTTCTGGGTAGTGATTCGGCAACTTCGGCTAATAAAATCACTGGCCATGAACGGCAAATTGTACCAGTTTTTGTGCATATGTTTTTGAATTTTTTTTTTGTGCAGTTCTAGTACGAACATGTTCAACTCCTTTGCTTCACTTTGTCGCTAGCCATACAAAAAAAGGTTTTCATTACAAATTTTAGTCACGGCGCTAACTGGCAAAAACGACAACTCGAAGCAAACACAAAGTGAGCCCCGGAAAATCGCGCTCAAGTTATCAGTTTGGCGTGAAAAAAAAAAGCTACGAGAAAAAAAAAGCTGTCAATTGAGAGTTTCTCACATAAACGGTTGTATAGAAACGCTCAAAAAAGCGTCGATTTATTTATTTTATTTAGAATTGTTTTCATACTGCCTCGGGCATTTTATTAGAAAGAATACATCTGCATTCAATGACTGTTTATTGACAGTACATCTATCACTTTCCAACAGCTGAGGCCATACCTAAACTAAACAAGCAGGTATTTTTGTTAGACCTAATCATTTTTTGTGAGTAGTAAAGTTGACATTGAGGATCAGATTTTAATGTATGCAGACAATGATTGAAAAAGATAATATTTACCTGAAGTTTAAAAGCATACGTGTCGAGGCACACAACAATTTTTTTTCCAAACGTCTAGCAGATTCGTAAACGGAAGCAGATCCGAGATTAGATGGAGACCCATTCAGTCACTAGAAACTCCAACAACATTTCTACATCCCGTTCCATGTTGGGCTTTCCTTCCCAAGCACAAGGAATAGCAATGGTTACCGCCTTTATGTTTGAAAGTGGTCTAATAGTCGGAGGAAACATGCTGGCAATAAGTCTCTTTGCAAAGAGAAGAAGCCTCGCAAGAAACGTTTGTTGTTAGTTATGAACATGGCCCTCGCTGATGAGATGTTAGGAGCTGTGTCTCTGCCTTTGTATGTTTATTTGGTTATAGGATCCAACCATCTGCTTTGGACTGCAAAGGCAAATACCTCCATGTTATATTTTTATCATTTTCTTGATGCCACGTTTTCACAGTCCTCGCTTATTTCCGCAGGATTTATATCCTGTGAAAGATTTATGCCACATATTGGCCATTTAAACACCAAACAATGTCAATGCGGGAGTATAGCATTATTATTTTTATGATCTGGTCTCTGGCTATCCTTGTCGGTTTCATTGTATTTTTCCTTTCTCACTACCAAAAGTCATTTAAAACGGCTGTCTTCTCTTGGATGTCATTCCCCTTGAGTTTTCTATTCATCATTTGTGTATGTAACATCAGCATATGGAGAAAAGTTAGAAAGAGAAATATCGCTTTACTACAGCAAAACCGAGCAGCATCCCAAAACCAACGCTTGACAAAAACCTTACTATTTGTATCCGCCATTTCTGTTCTCTCCTGGCTTCCTTTGGTCGTTATCAATTATCTGACCGTTGTCCAGAAGGTCGGCGGCGTTGACCTGATCGTGGGTATCATAATCATTATCAATCTTTCCAACTCCATTTTAAATCCATTTGTCTTTGTATTAAGAATCCCTGAATTTCGGCAAGCACTGTTGCTGCGTTTTTCACGACGTCAGACCGAAGTGAATAGACCAGGTATGGAAGGAAGAGAAAATATGGCTTCCCTTTTAACACCTGTGCTACACGAGATACGAACATTACAACCCGATTCCAGTCAAGTACAACAGACCTTCGAAAAAGACCCGATAGACACTAAGCTATGATCAAACTTCCTGTTTTCTACAAAACTAATAATTCAATTGCAATTATTACACAACTAAAAAATGGTTTTTTACTAGTCCCTAGGCCTTATTATTCCACGCAGCCAAAGCGTTTCGGGTCACGTGGTCCAAGCTGTGAAAATTGAATTGACCGAGAGGGACTGGGAAACACCGTACGGGGACTAGGCAAGAAAATGGATGAAAACACTAAACGGTTGTCGCCAGACAGTGCCTGTCAACGAACAAGCTTATAACAGAAATAGCTAGTGATTTAAAAATACTTTAGCCGTGATTGGGAATTGAGAAACATTTAGATGTAACTGAAAACAAGAAATTTTTTATTTTGCTTTAAAATATGGATGAGTATTTTCTTTCTGGCCATTATATATATATGGAGAAAAGTTCGAAAGAGAAATATCGCTTTACAACAGCAAAAACTAGCAGCATTCCCTGTAAAAACAAACTCTTGACAGAAACCTTGCTGTTTATATTCGCTATTTCTGTTCTCTCGTGTCTTCCTATGGCCATTGTTAACTAAGCTTAAATATGTAACCGCTGTCCGGCAGGTCGATATCCCAAACGTGTTTGTAGCTATCATTTTTTTTCACGCCAATTCCATATTAAATCCGTTCATGTATGCACAAATATTGGTTTTGTGTTGTTCACGACGTCAGGCCGTAATGAATGGGCAGGGTAAAGAACAAAGCGAAAATATGGCCCCCTTTTTAACGCCTTTGTTGCAGCTCGGATCATTACGTTCTTAATCCAGTCAAGTATAGCAGAAGCTAGCAGTCCACAAACAGACAAGAGGTTATGGAAACCAAGCTACATGATCAAACTGCCAGTTCTATATACATTATTGATATATATTGTAAATACACTGCTAGCAAATGGATGAAAGACAATAATGGACTATTCATAAGAACAAGTGTTTTGTGAACAGAAAGTCATTGAAAACATTATCTTCCGCAGCGAGGGTGATTTCAAACTGTATTTATGAATATAAGAAAAGAATGAGCAGTAAAATCTTTATTTGGCGTTTAAATATGGATATGAGTAGTTTTTCTTTGGTCATCATTTTTTTTAGTCCTTCATGACCATACACGTCGGTGGCTCATGAGAAACACCCGCTGGAACGAAGTGACTCCTGAGGAGCAAGTCGAGTGGGGAGGGCGTCCTCACTTTTCCGGATACTTTTGAAAATGGAGAATTTTTTCCCTTTGTGCCTTCCTTTCACAAGGTAAATGGTGTTTTCAGGCACCCGAAACACAGTTTTTCGAAAACGATCTCCAGATCTCCAGAGTGGAGTTTTTTTTTTTTGAAACGTCGGCTAATCGTTTTCGTGTCGATGGACGAAAACGGAGGCTTTCGAAAACGATCATTCCATAAATGTCACATCGGACGCGAAAATACTTTGCTCACCATTGTCACGCGTTGGTCTCGCTCTACGTCTAATTTTTATTCCCTGATTGGTCAAAATTTGACAGGTGAGTTCATGCGAAAAATTTATGCAGCATCTTGAATCTTGTTTACTTTCACAGCTGAAGCTGACAGAGTTTTTTGTCAACTTAATTGTGATGTTTTTAACTGTCTTTTTCCACTGGATGTGCAAAATGAAATTCAGCTGCTATCAGAAGTCTTCTGTTATCCATGGTAGTTTGTTTGTTGGCTTTTTGGTTGAGAAATACTTGGCAAAGTTGAAAATACGATTTTGGATAGCATCGTTTTCGTTTTCCACCTTGCTTGATGCGTAAGCAGTCCGGGAATATCCCTAAATTTAAGGACAGGGCCAACTGGTCACGCGCCACTGTTCAACCAATGAGAAGACGCGTTTGCGTTTATCAAAACATCGACCCAGTGATCCAAAATTTTCACAACAGCGGACGGAGTTGGACAGATTTTAAGCGAAGCTTACACTACTCGGCTTGGTTTCACATTATTTCAAAGAGAACATCTGATGTAAGAGAATAAGAGTATTATTCATTACAAGGAATCATTAGGGTGTTCGAACTGATTCCGGGCCGATCGCAGAGGTCGTGGCTTCACTGGCATGGCTTGCAAGACTTTTGATAGAAGCAAACTGGTCCGGCGTGTAAAAATAGCCGTAGAGAGTCCGACAATGTGCAAATTTGTTGAGATCGTACAAAACAGGAATAGTACTACCTGATAACTTCTACAGGACAAGAATCAAAGAACCAGTCATCAAAACAAGAATAAAACGTACTTCAAATATATTAATTTTTTTGTTTGATTTTTTGTGTTGTTTCGTGTTGACTTCACGCATCTGGTGCTTTCTTTGCTTGCTGTCGTACCTGCAATGTTTTAATTTTATCCCAGATAATAAGTGCATGTTCAATGAGAAGCGAAATACATCATTTACAGTTGAAATTTGCCTTCTTTCTTTGATTTTGAACTGTGGATGAACATTTGGAGAATCCAACAATAAAAAATTTTTTGTTGTTGGATTCTCCAGGTCTTCCAGATTTGGTGAATATCAGAAACAAAGCGGTTAGTATCTACCTTGCGCTTATGATCTTTAATGTTATCACTGCAAATTCGGCAAAGTGAGGCAGGATGTTGGACGTGAATATCCAGAAGACTAGTTAAGTTGTTTTGGCATTGAAAAGAAAAAAGGCAAGGGCTAGTATTGATGCGAAATAAAGTAATAACACGGCTCTGTCATGCCTGCGTGAAACCCGGGAGTAGAACACGTACGTGTTTTACACCTCGGAATCCAAAAATTGTCTACCAAAATTCTAGGTCGTCTACCATCCCCAAATTCAACATGATCAAAGTTAATCGATATGAAAATCGAGGAAAAATATCTAGAACTTCTGTGAATCGAAAAAATAATAAATACTTGATCACCTTCCTTGAAAACCGACCAAAATCTCGTCTACATCGCGTTGTTTAAATGAAGAAATAAGGCCCGGTTCAAACGTCGAACTTTACATGTGCCGAACCTAATACCTATTTAGGTCGACCCAAATTATTAAGTTCGACTGTTGATTCAGACGGTCGAACTTTACATGTGCCGAACCTAATACGCAGCGAAACGAAATATCATCCTTACTGCTTAAAATAGGGAAATAAACTGAAAAAAGTAAAATTCACCAAGCCTGGAAATTATTGTTTTGATTTTAGTGTGATTTGTGCTCTGTTATGGCGAGGAGACAGCTGAGGAGATCGTGATCGTGACATTTGGACAAAATAAAGTAACGCAATAAATTTTAAATTACGTTTCGATTTCTTTATGGATATAAAGAAAAGCAACTTTTTAGAAGACAGTTTTGAGCTGTTCAGTTCTGTCTAAAAATCTACAACGTGAATGCTGGTAACCAGACCGTAAAGTCGTTACGCTTCTGTGAGTTCTGTCAGCAAAGACGCGAAAACCCACTAAATAGCCAATCAGAAGCGCGGTTATATTGAAAAATACGTTAACATAATTTATGCATTAGGTTCGGCACATGTGAAGTTCGACGTATGAATCGAAGTCGATCTTTTGCCGTTCTATTCGACTAGCTCAGTCGAATAGAATGGCAGAGTCGACCCAAATACAAAAGTGCCGTTCCTAATTGATTCAAACGTCGAACTTTACATGTGCCGAACCTAATAATTAGGTTCGGCACATGTAAAGTTCGACGTTTGAACCGGGCCTAAACCACAAAATGTGCTGGATATTTCACGAGACCCTTCCAACATGGCTTCCGGTACGCTGTCCACTTAAAAAAATTGTATATGCCTCATGAAAAGTCTTAAGAATATGCCTGAGAGCCTTGAAACGGTGACTGTGTAAGCAAGCGCTTGTTTCCATCTCTCAAACCGCTCTCTCCCTTTTCACTTACACTTGCATGAAATTTCTACGTTTCTTGTCTCATAGACTTAGTTTCTGCTCAACAAATGTTGTCAAAGTGCAAGTCTCTTCAATTTTAAAGAAAAAAATGAAAGTTCATAAACACGGGTAGGATTCGATCCCACCACTAGACCACCGAAGATTCGCTGCAGGAGTTCGGTTTGATTTAAGTAGCATAGCAAAAACCCTAACCCTAAATAGAAGCTAACCATTAACCCTAATCAGTATGGTCAGTGCTTAACCCTAATCAGTATGGTCAGTGCTTAACCCTAATCAGTATATATGGTCAGTGCTTAACCCTAATCAGTATTTTCGGTGCTTAACCCTAATCAGTATTGTTAGTGCTTAACCCTAATCACTATTGTCAGGGCTCACTCAAAAATATGAAATTACTTTGTGTAGGCATCACAAGGTATCCAAGGGCGGTTTGAGATATGGAAACAAAAACGCCCGTCCTACACGAGATGAGAACATCACAACCCGATTCCGTTCAAGTTCAACAGACACAAGAGACGATAGGCACTATGCTATGATCAAACTTCCTGTTTTCTACAATACTAATTATTCAATTGCAATTGTTACACAACTAAAAAGCGGATTTCCCTAGTCCCTAGGCCTTATTATTTAGCGCGGCCAAAGCGTTTCGGGTCACGTGGTCCAAGCCGCCAAAATTGAATTGACCGACAGGGACTGGGAAACCGCCGTACAAGGACTAGGCAAAAAAATGGATTAAAAAGACTAACGGTTGTCGCCAGACAGTGCCTGAAAGAACAATTTTAAAACAGGAATAGCGAGTGCTTAAAAATGCTTCAGCCGTGGTTGCGAATTTGAGAAGTATTTAGATGTAACTGAAAACAAGGAAATTTTTATTTCGCTTTAAAATATAGATGAGTATTTTCTTTCTTGCCATTATGATCTGGCCGAAAAAGTGTAGACTTTCCTCACAGTTTGTCTTTCACCGCTAACAATACGGTTGCGGTCTACGTAAACAAGGTTTACTATTAAAGGAGGGCTTTCTAAGATCTTCCCATATTTTTCGGGTGTTTCTTGGTTCTTGGCGGAGACTACAGAGTAACCCCATTAATACGGTCAGCATGGGGTCAAAAATTTGGCCGACTATTATCGAGGCAGGCTCAAATTTCATGACTTGAAATACACCGTACATCCATTTCTTGAACAATTGTTCTCATTGAAAAACAACCCGAATGAAGATATCGCGTACATAATTGAAAAAAACGACTTTAAATTTTCCTTCAGTAAATAAAACACTTTTAAAATTCGGATATAAAACCGCAACAAGTGCACTTTTTATGTGTACTGTAGTCTAAAAACAATACAGGAACAGGCTCCAGAATACGAGGTCAATAAAATTGACATGTCACAGGCATTTTAATTTTCTAAATTTCGAACAAGTGGCCGTTTAACGGGGTGAGATTATAACATATTCTACTGTTTGGGATTTTAAAATGTTGGCCGTATTAATGGGTGACCGTATAAACGAGGGTTTTTTGTAAGGAAATGTATAGCCGTTTTGCCGGGCCGAAAAAAAGTGGCCGTAATAAGGTGACCGTTTTACCGAGGGGGCCGTAAGGTGGGGTTCCACTGTATTGTTGTTCCTCTTTTGTTATTGGTGTGGGTATTGCTCAGTGTCTTTTCAATCTCAGGATCCATCTGTTGTAATAGGGCATTTGGTGATAGTCACCCGTTCGCAAAAACAAGAAACTACCAATTTTTCTGCTGGTGAAGATTGGCAGTAACTCCTAACAAAATATCAATGCGTTGTTAGCGAATTCAAGCGTAATGAAATCGTAGTGAAGCGAATTTTATTGGCTGTGAGCAAAGATACTCCGTGATTGACATACACCTGAATAAAAAAACATCGAAAGGACCTATCTAATCTTCAAGGATGATTGAAATTCTTAATTAATCGCCGTGGAAATATTGAGTGCCCTATTCACGCGATCAGATGTTGCTAATTAAGGAAAAAAAGTCCAGCCTTGATTCTTTTTTCTTCACATTTGTAGTCTTTGTTCATTTGCACCTGATAATAGTGACATCATGAAATAAACAATTTTGACATATCACTCGTGTTATTTATGCCAAATATCACTACTAATCATGTTATTACCTATACCAATTATCATGTACTAACTAGGAGAAAACAAGTGGGAGAAAACGAGGTCCCGTACATGACATCACACTGGAAAAAAGCCATTAGAAAGAAGACACTGTTTGCGAGATAAAACGCAAAAAAAAAAAACAGATCAAAGCAATTATTAATAAACAATTCTGGAAAATCAAATCGGAAAAGATCAGGGTAAGCCCAAGGGACTTCTTCAACACTTTTCAGCCTTTCATCAGCAAGAAAACTGCTAAGAATAACCCATCACTCTGAATGTAGATGGAAATGATACGGAGAATGATGCGGTCGCTGTTGGTAATTGTTTTGCGGGTCACTTTGCTAATGTAGCGCTAAGTGTCAGAGGGCAACATGCACATGACTTGCTTGAGGAGGATCACCAATATCACACCAGCATCGAGTCTATAAAAAAACATCATGATGCAGCCCTAGATTTCAACTTTCAAGCAGTTACTGAAACAGATGAGTCAGATGTTATTGAAAATAAAAAAAAAATCGTAGGGAATCGTCTGGTTGGGACTCTCGAACTGTACCCATCCTCCTTAAGAGAAAACTGCCTCAGCTATTGCTCCATCTTTGGGGGCCATATTCAACCACTGTATTACAGAGAGCCGTCTGGCCTACTAAGTGGAATATGGGGGAATGGACACCTGTATTCAAAAAGGGAGACAAACAAGTCAAAGAAAAATATCGCCCGATTACGGTACTCTCACTACTTGGCAAAGTGTTTGAGCATCTACTGCAACAAATTACTACGTACTACGATCGTATTCTGTCTGCAAGAATGACAGCCTCTTGAAAGTGAAGACTGGAGGAAAGCCCTCGCCAGTAAGGAGAAGGTTTACTCGTTGTGAGTAAAGATTTTGACTCCTTTCACCACTCTTTAAACCTTGGCCAGACTCCTAGGGGGCGGGGGGTACTCCCATACATTACCTATACAGGTATGTGCCGCCCAAAGGGGTTGTGATTTTGAAGCTCATGATTTAGAACGGGGTATCCATTTGAGAGGCGTTTTCTACAACGGGGTATAATATTTAATAAGATGGGAAATAAAAAAAATTGTGGATCACGGCTTTATATGAAAAACTTTTTGAAAACGACTTTTGTTTTCTTACACGTGCGCCCGTGTGCACTTTCGCTTGTTATTGTCCAACTTGTGAAAAAAACTTGGTTCAACGGTAAATTTTCTTTTCTTCAGGTTCTTTGTTCCAATTTGTCAATAAAAAATAATGCACGAATATTGTCTGCAATTCCCTTGATTTGCGTTCTCTTGAGAATTAATGAATGCGGAATTCGGTCAGTTATAGGTCATATAATTGTTGTCGTTACAGAATAGGGGGTAAAACATCAAAGATTTTCCTTTTTAAAACAACGCGCCAGATAAAATGAAAAAAAATAGTATTTTCGAAACCGTTGATTCTTTTTTTCTGAGAAGGAAGATGTGACTGTGGATGTCCATATTGGATATGTGGGAAGGAGCAACAATATTAAAGCAGTTGTTAAAACGGACTAAGACGTTCATAGAAGCAGACTTTATCATAACCATGATGAGCTGGTTATATATATTAATGTCTCGCTTTTTTTCATGTAAAATCACGACATGTATAAGGCAACGTCTAACTGAAGACAGAATAAACTCTCGGCCACAAATGCTTTCAAGTTAGTTTACAGTTTTTCTTTAAAGCACGCCCCTGGACAGCGCATTTTTTAATACACTCCATCAATAAAAATGCTTCGTCACTTGCTACAGATGCCATGGCATTTGGCCTACCATTCGGTGACCCCATATAACTCGGCGGCTTCGCGGGATGTTTTTCTCATTCCCAAATTCAGCTATATAATTCGTCATTGCAAATTTGTATTGCAGGGCGCATGCATTTTTCTAAAAAAAACAGCGCTAAACGACATGTTCTTTTCGAATTGGAACAAAAAACCCGACGAAGAAAAAATTTATCGTTGAACCGAGTTTTTTCACAAGTTGGACAATGACAAGTGAAAAATACACACGGGTGCACGTGCAAGAAAACAAAAGTAGATATATATCTATATATCTCTCCATATGAAAACGTTTTTGAAAACGGCTGTATATATATATATATACATATAATATGAAAACGTTTAGGGGCACCCAACGACTGTGTTATGTAAAATGTCTGTTAGGAGAAGCAAGTATTGCCTGAGAATTTTCTATTTTTTGAGAACAGATAAAAATTTCTAGATAACCGTTTCAATCATGTACAATTTTCGAAGCCTATCTAATAAATTCCCTACGATTTTCTGAAGTTTAATTTTTCACATTTCATTCCCCAGGCTAGGCTACATTTCGAAGAAACCTACATCTTTCAGACTTAAAATTGTGATGGAGGAAGCCGGGAATCAGTGAAATTCTCACTTTCGTAGTATGTATACTAAATGACTTTTCGGGAAAATAATATTGAAGCCTTTATATGTACTCAAGGCAAGACTCAAGCTCCCTAGGATGAGCGAACAGATGCAAATTTTATAGCGCCGCTTAGAATGCACTTAACCTTAACCCTAAGAAGAGTTTTCAATGAAACCGTCGTTGGGTGCTTCTGAACGTTGATTTCTCCCCAATCCAAAGTCAACGTACAATGTATGCATATTAACAGTACGTTTTATTTCCATAAAAATAACCATCTATTTACATTTTCGAAACCGTTATTATGTACTATAGTGTTGGATATATGATTTAAATGGTTATACATAAGTCCATTTTCAAGTTATCTTTTGCATCCGGTCTACATGTCATGCCAGGCTCGAGCCAGGCATGGTTTTGCCATTCCTCAGCAATTTGCTGAATTCGCTTAAGAGAAGTTCATCTTGGCGGGCAATGCTATACGTACTCACAAAGTTACACAATCACGACTGTTTCAAACAACAACCCTCTCCCTTTAACCGATCCAACAAGGATAGACAATGAAGTTAAATGGCAGCTTTACTAACCATATTTATATGATTCTAAAAGAAATTGATGTGACATCCACATATTTCAGCAATGGATACCAAACCGTCAACCATCGAAGGAAGGAAAAGTTTTGTAACTGATTATTTATGTTCATGCGTGAAGAAAGTGTTCTAAGAAATCCAATTACACTGATTAAAAGATAATTATATTTTGCTGAATTTTATAGCTGCATTCAGAACAACCGATTTATCTGGGTAACAATATGATTCTCCACAAGTGCCGCAATAGGAAAATAGCACAAATACAAAATTTAACTGCGACAATCAAAATCCTTCAGTTTACTGTTCTCCTGTGCAAATTAGTGCTATTGATTTTAAGCCTCAATGGAATTGACAAATCTAAGCGGTAAGAAAACAAAAAGCAAATGGATTCTGGTAGTCACAGTGTAGTCAAATTTCGTCATCGTGAAATTGGCGGCCTATTAACACGAAACGAGTACTGCTTGATCCTGCGAAACAATACAACATCGTTTCAACGTCTACATGAATAATATGGTGGGTTTTTGATTTAGCTAAACCAACCAATTAAACGTTTAACAGGAAGGTGTCAACCCATCGCTCCACTTGAAGTCGCATTCTGATGTTAGTCTCTTTCCTCCACAGATGCTCCTCGCCAGCCTCTCCGTTACTTACATCTGTGTCATTTAATCTGGACCTTAATACGCCACTTGCACATCTCACATAATGCACTTATTTGCCCTCTAACCTCCCCCAAATTTTGCGTAAGCATTGTTTTCAATTCCCTTTTGGCGGCTGTAATACCCAGGAAAAATGAAAAACAAGGGTTACGCAAAATTTTGGAGGAGCAAATGAGGTGCATTATGGGAGATGTGCAAGTGGCGTATTTAGTAAAGCAAATTGTGTACTGCCATGCCGCCCTCCTCCCCTCTTTCCCAACGTTAGTTCTCTACGCTATTAAAGTGCAGACACGTATTGTTCAGGTATAGCTTTCCAAGAAATGCATGCGTATTAAAATATTCGTACAAATACGTACAGGTGTTAATACCCAGGTCTGCCAGAGATGTATGACCAGACTAGATAGTCGAGAAAAATGTTGTAGATTGACGATGAACTTAAGCCATCTAGGTAAACGACGCAATCTTATACGTTTAATGTAGCAAAGTTATCGTATTACCGAATGCAGTATTCACTTGCCAAGGAAAGCTCTGGTCACCCTTAAAAACCCAAGGAAAATACTGAAAATGGAGGGTTAATTACAAAGTCACGTGAATCAATGAGGTGAGGTGTCTGTTAATAAGAGGTGAAAATTTCTGAGGGAGATGACTGAGAAATATCAAAGGTGTTAGGTCTTTTGATCAAGAGGATTTCAGTTCTGCCCCGAGCTCGAGCTGATGAGTCCATCAGCAGAGATGAGTGGGCTACTTATCGACCACAAATCAAAAATTGTTGATCAAGACCCGTGCAAGTAGAGAAGGAAGATCATGAAGCTCTTCATGCCAAGCTGTAGAACATAACAATAAACCGTGGTACTTCTCCGACGTTTACCTGCCGCTGTTTCGGTTGGGAGGAAGAGGTAAAAGGACTAGAGGATGACCAGCTTCATTTGACCTTAGTAGTGTTGGTATCAGGTAAAGGCCATTTCCTTGATCAAGACAAGTTTAGACGGAATGCAATTCAGTGCTGAACGCATGCGAAAATTCAATCAACGCATGGATTGCGCAAGGCAGGTAAAACTTGTACTGCAAATGGCATCTAAAAAATTACTGCTACCAGTTATCTGCTGTATGACTGCTGGTGCTGCGTCATTCAAGAGCATAAGGAATCTTTCCCTTTGCCGTTTTCTATTCTAAGAAGCCTTCACCAAATAGCTGCCATCCTTACTTGTAACGCGTTCCAATAAATTTCTACCCTTCTTCTCCAACCGGGGAGGATGGGCGCAGTAACGGCCCCTGTTGGCACGTACACTGTTTGACGTTGATTCCAGAAGAATCATATTTACTGTCTCTACTCTCAGTCGTTGATATCACTGATGGACTATCACAAGAGGATAATGGTTTTCTTATCGATATTTGATCGTCACTTCCGATGTTTTGGCTATTATAAAATCGGACTATTTCCGAAAGGTAACCAAGGTCCTCGCTGCCCGATTGATTGGCATCATTATGGTCAATAATAATGATATCTCCTGGATTGATATTGATTTCTTTCGTTTCCTCCTCATTCCCCTGTATTTCTATGGTTACACTCTTTATCTTGTTTCCATCTTTCTCTTGGTTAGCCTTCTTCCTTTCCTTAGCAAGTTTCCTGTTCTTTCGAAAACTTTTAGCGACGTACATTGCTAATAGCAAGGACAGCAATCCAATCGTTCCTCCGGCTACTACTGACAAGAATACAACAAGGGTATCACGCGGGTTATCTGTTTCCAAGCAATAAGATAAACAAATGAATAGGTAAGTATACAGATAAAAATAATAGTTTAGAAAAACCGTTTAAGTGTGAAAAAAAAGTGGAAATGTACGTTAGAATTCTTGTGGCCTTGGCGGTCTTGGTGGTTGTGGTGGTCGCACAACAAAAGAAACGTGGCTCTGGCCAGATAGGCCAAAAGAATTTTGACAGTTGTGTGCTCAGTGCCCTGGTCATAATTGATTACAAGCTAGGTTAAAGGTGACCTTGTTTTGTGAAATAGTTTACTGCATCTTATAGCCTGCGAGCAAGCTCTTCTGGGGCTCCCGGGGAGTACGGGGGAAGGGAAGAGTAGAGGGAAGGAGAGCTTGCAATCACGTCTCATAAATTTGAATATCTGCATGCTAGAATGGGACGCGAAATGCTCATTGGCTGATTTTTCATCAGACGCTGACGTAATGTCCCCCTGTGAGGGCTTACTCGCAAGATAACAGGCCAGACACCTTCATTAGCATGAAACCTTTGAAAAACCATTTTCATAATGCTCTAACGAGAAGATCTCTTTCAAAGATTTAACACTTTTAAAATTTCAGACATGCTATAGAGTTTTAAGTTGGTGGCACTGACGTTGGGGCGACAACGAATGCAGAAACAAAATAATAATATAATGGTAGTGGTGGTGGTGATGGTGCCGTCGTGATCTTAAAGACGTGTGTGTATTGGTGGCCGTGAAACAATAAAAATGAGATGAAGATGTTTATTACCCCTTTATAAAAAGAAACTTTCCTACTATTCTTTTTCGTTTGCTTGCATCTGCAACCACGACAAATGCTTTTAATTTATCAAGGTACCAATCACAAAACAGAAATATTTAAGACGCAAGATATCGTTTTTGTTGAACTTTTTTCTTGTTATCTGTCTTTTTACTAGAGTAGGATATGAAGTATTTTTACGATTAAATATTTTAGGTTTTTAAATAAATTTTAATTAAGAAACCATTAGGAAATAGACGCATCATAAGCACCCGGAACAATTTACTTTTAAACTGGAAAGCCGTACGATTTTTCACTGTCTTACAAATATAAAATAAGTCAATTTTTATATGTCGTTTAGCATCCTAATGGTTTCTTATTAACCTCTTAAAATAGTTTACCTCAGTCGCGGGAACGTGGCACAGTAGAAAACTCATCTTGTTTTCTTCACAATTGTTTAGTGGTATGATTTCTTGAACTCTTTTTTGTTTCATTTATTAATTATAAGGAATATTTTGTGCATTGAAGTCAGGGCTTGAATACAGTTTGATACTTAAATAATTTTATTTGAGATAAAATTCCATATTTTTAAGAAAAACTGTACATTTCTAGTCGAGGTTCATCACCATTTATGAACGGTAAAAATTACCTGATCGAGAAAATGAAGCGCTTTGTCCAAAACAATGATAACCACGTCAATCAAGCCTTAATTTCCTCACAGTACATTCATTTAGATCTCAGAAGTGAATTTTGTCTTAATTTTGTTGTTGACTCTTATCATCGACGATTTATTATTATAAATTTTTTGTAGTATATTCATTTTTTGTTTTCTTAAGATTTTTCTTTAGATAATTTTATTAAAAAAAGTTGTCTGCTTTTGTTAACTTTATATTTCATTTAACAAAACTGTCTGTTTAATGGCTTATAAAAAAACATTGTGGATTGAGAAGAAGAGCATCAAACATTTTCACGGAAAATGGAGAACAATGACTCTACAATGCCACCCTGGCTCTGACGTCACAGTCACGTGAGTTTCTTACTCTTACCCTTTCCTAACACGCTCAATAATATGAATCCACACGTATTCATACACTGTAAGTAGCTGAACGTTAAAAAGCCTCAAAGGGAAATATTACATAAATCATTCTTTGCTTTAGATTAGGTGGAAAAATGATCACTAGGTTCCTGTTGCGCTGGTAAAAACCTTATATGAAAATTGTGTTTCTCGGCTTAAGCTGATAGCAAAAATCTTTCGCCTTGGGAAACGTAAGATGTAATGATGAGAAACTCTTTAAAAACTGGAACGGAAAATAAAAGCAACGCATTTAAGAACTACTCTCTTGTCTAAAGAATGAATCTACAGGTATGGGTAAATGTTAAAATCAAATTTAGAATTATGTTGTGTGTCATTACGTTTGTCTTGACTCACGTGACCACAACGCTAGAGCTCAGGTTCCTTCACCGCGTACCTTTGATAAACCTGTATGTGAGGTACAGGAACAAAATGCCCTCCTTCTCACCTCTGCTACCTGATGCCTTGTATTTTGGTTTCTTTGCTGGCTTTGGAGGTGAAGTTGTGGTCACAGAGCCTCTGGTGGTCACTCCTGCTATCCAGGTTCTAGTGGCTGTGTTGTTCACGTTTATGCTGTTACTTGTTGCGTTAAGTGAAGTTTGAAACGTGGATGTCTTCCTTGTTGTTGCTATCGTTTTGGTGACACTCGTTGCATGGCTTGTCTTTCTCGTTGGCTTCGTTGGGTCCCAAACTGTCAATGAAGTAAATTATTTTGGGATCACCAAAGAATTTCTATATTATGTCAAATAAATTAGGTCATCCGACTAAAATGAAACAAAGTTAGGAACTGCCCAGTGAAAAGGATAACAGTGCGGCAATGAGCGCGAAGTCCAAGCACGAAGGATAAGTAGAAGGGAGGACGATTTGATACCCAGTGAACACCTCCAACCCCACTGCGCTCTGCATTGAAAACAAAAACATCCAGATGGCACCGCACTCTAATAAAAGTACGAGGAAAGAGTCTAGCCAAGAGGTTTACATTTGCATCTTTTTCCTGCGTTCGCACTTATCAGAAGAGTTAGAAAATCTATCAAGCATTGCAAAGAAAAGAGGTATCGTACAAGTTCAGTATTGTGCCTGACTTTCGGTTTGCTATTCTACTGTTAGTAATACCAAATGATCATATAGAGGGGAGACACAAATAGAACCTAAACCACTCGATTTTCTTATGACTTTGAAATCAAAACGCCCGAACAAAACCGAGAAACAACAAATCGCTCTAACCTTGCATTGAATCGGAATATTAACTCAAATCATGAAAGAAATAGGAAACACTTTGAAACAAAATTCAAACATAATTCCATCAAAAGAACAATATATTTGTAAATCATTGCATCTTTCACTTGAATTTTTGGCCGCAGGGGTTTAACTCATGCCGTCTCTTTGGCCCAAAGGAGAGTACATGACTCGGGAAATGACTTAACTTATTCTGTTTTTACCTGCGTTTAGACAAGTAGAAAACAAAATTAGTACTCACCACAACCATATATAACATCCAGGTACTTGTAAGTCTCAGGGCATGGATCCCCAAAGTAAGTGCTATTTGCTCTGACAGTGCACTTGCGTCTGTGCGCGCATCTCTCAATCATTTTATCCCGCGTATTTGACGCCTGGCAGTTCAGATTACTAATGTTTTTATGTGGACAGATGGCGCTTCCAGACTCCAGGCGTCCAAATTTTGCCATGTATATTCGGATCGTCAAGGGATCTTGGCATTCCAGTCTCAACTTTTTATTCTCACATGCGTATTTTGACTTCACCGCATTGGTACCTTGTCAGGGAAAAAAAAGGATAAGAAAGAGGTCTAACATCACTCACTTCTCCTTGAGAAAATTTGTCCCAATATTCGTGAAGTGGCGAGACCAAATAGAGCATTTCCGTGATAGTGTAGGCTAAGCAAATAATTTCAAATAAATTAGTTCTTCTAAGTTGAGTTACTGTGCTAGTCAGTTTGGCTCAGCCACTTGCAGTGTTGACAGTCGCTCAAACTGCATACGTTCGCGCGGTTTGTCCTTATCAGAAACAAGAACCTGATTTTTTTTTTTGGGTGCAGTTGATTCTACTCTGACTGATTGGTGGAACAAACGCCTGTGTTCGAGAGTATCCCTGCCTAAGGACTTAACAAGGCAAGAAGTACTTGTTGCAATGTTATAGTCGTTGCATACAAAGCGAGCAGCGGTGGTTGAATGAGTGCCGTTTACGACCACAAATTGGGTACGATTATGGAGAAAAGCAGCAATCCAAGCAAGCGACTTCCCATTCATAATGCCGCAGTGGGCTAACCTGTGTAGCAATTTAGTATGAGAGACAGAAAGAAAGCCCTCGAGAAATCCAACAGAAGGGCCCATCAACTTGCCCATGCTGATGAAGGTGTGGCCCAATCATAAAACGTCAGAACTAGTGGGGTTTCACAGGACAAATTAACACGGAAGCCATGTTGTAGATGAGACAAGATATCATTGTCAGACAGATGTCTATTCAGTAGTTTTGTAGCTGGACTTAATATTACCGATCGCTTCCTCTGGAAAGCTGATTATTGTGAAAATGAAAAAGTAATCCTCTTGTCCTTTATTCTCATTTTATTTTTAAAATTTTTCACTTTAATATTGTCCTTGTATTTAAGTAAAATAGTATTTATTCACTGTAAAATATATAAACTTATTTAACGTCTACTTTCTTTGTAGTTTGTAGTAAGTTATGTAGCCTGGCCTGCCTCGAATAGCCTCGCTAACTGCAGGCCAGTCCAAATGTATCTTTTGTTGTAAATAATTTGAATAAAGTTAAAGTTGAAAGTGGAAGTTGACTTTATTCTTTCAAAAAAGATCCCTCATGACACTTCAAACTTTTATACAGCAGGTTCGTAAAGCCACAAGACTGAGTCTGAGAACGGACTCTACTCCGGAACCTCAGTGTTACATGCATAACACCTTTTCAAGAAAATAATCCTTGCAACAGGAAGGGACCAAGAAACGGTCAAATGGGAAAAAAAAAAAGGAATTCCATTCCTATGCGAAATATGCATGATTTGCTCGTTCGCACTCTTTGACTATCGATGGGTATACTTAGTCCAGACTAGTCTGACATTTCACTCATATTAATTTTTTACGCTAATCGTTAACAAGATAACATTCAAAAGGCAATTAGTGCCATTAACCAGGAGCTCCTGCATTAAAAAATACTTCTTTTAGCAACTACTTCGAATGTCAACATGAAATAGTTCAAAATAGAAAACGATTTTGACAAGTTACCGTAGATATCACGCACATGCATTACACATAAGAATTATATTATTATACATTAAACATAAGAATTATAGCTTCGACTTACTGAAAAACACCTTGCGAAAGAAGTTCTTCAACTGAAAGTCTTAGCCTTCGTTTATTGCTTTCAACTTAAACTTTTCTAGGATCGGCATGTTAATAGAATATCGATTTATCAGCCTCCTGAAAAAGACACCGGTCGAGACATTAAGAAAAGCTAATCTTGGTTTGAAACGCCACATTTAGGTCAAAGGAACACACCCATGCACGCGACACTATCGGCTGCAACACGGCAGCAGCGATAAATTGCGTCGTGTTTACTGGAAATTTTTTTTAAAAAAAACATTGTCTCACGGCTGTGACAGAATTTTGTCGTCGCGACAAGCGGCACAAATTCAAACTGATTTGATTTTGTGCGGTTTGTCGTAAACACAAAATTCTGTCGCGTGAGACAACTACTCCCACAAGAGTTCTTCAGTACGTGACAAGCGAAGAGATTTGTCGCTACGACCTGCCACCGCAACGCATTTTACGACTGCTCGCCGGACCGATACTCAAGGAGCAGTTTGCCGCCGCGACGTGATGCATGGACGAGTTTCCGACCTTTAACCGTGAAAGAACGCAGGGTAACGTACTTAAATCAAGAACAACAATAATTTTCCAGCGATTTCCAGCACTGTATTCGAATATGAGGTGACTCCTTGCCCACGGTTTTATTCAGTCTTTTTCCTTTTGAACAATTCTTCGGAAGCTCGACATTTTTAAATATAATGCCTTAAATTTTAAGGCAGAATTTCCCCAACCTTATTGTGTTAGTACATCATGTTATTTTAACACTGATTCCGGATAATAAAAGCGCCCACTATGGCCGGCAGACGACTTCAATGAACCTCTTTGGTCTGAGGCTAGCCACATTCCGGTGCAAAAAATATGTTTATTACCACTTTTAAAAATAATCTTATTTTACCATGGCTTTTTGAATCTCTTTGCCGAACACATATTTTCTAAAATAATCGTCTTACATTTACTGCTATATTGTAAGTCAAAAGAAGGGCAATAACTGCAAGAATTCAGTTTTTATTCCAGCTTAGAATATTCTGAAGATAGACTTATTAACGCGGTTTGTATGTCATTTCTGCGACGAATTGCATTTTCCAAGGCTTTATCGACTTCCTCGGCCCTCAGTGATAAAGCTGACAGGCGGTAATAAATATTACCAACATATCAATAACCCTTCTTTACGAGAATTACGACCAATGAACACCAGAAGGAAGTTGAAGGCGGTCAGAAACTAATGAAAACATCCTCGATTTTTTTTTATTTCTTGTTTACATTTCTATCTTTTCAAAAATTCCTCTGAAACGAACATATGCCGTAGGAATGCCTGTAAACGGTCTTTGAACACTAAAAATGATTTCGTTTTAACGTAAATCAGTACTCCAAACAGTATTTCCCTGCAACAAGGCTTTTTTCTTCCTCAATGGATTGTTCATTCTTATAAGTTATTTAACCATTACGCTTTGGGCATGTTCTGAAGAAAAGCCGATTGTTTTACTTTTAAATCAAAATACTTCAATTTTTTTTTTTCAAAGACTTCCATCGACTTCCTGTTATCGTTCGTACTGAGTCATATTTCTATGACCCTGGCATGTTAAAAGCACTGAGTTTTTAAGTAAAAATTAATTCGAAAGTGATAATATGTAGTTTTCCCACTTAGTTGAGATAAGATTTAGCTCCAAAAGCAATATATTACTCAAAATAAATACACTTAGCTTGAGTTATGACATTCAAGACGCGAAAGTCTCAGTAAAC
Source organism: Porites divaricata (assembly GCA_038088405.1). NCBI lineage: Eukaryota > Metazoa > Cnidaria > Anthozoa > Scleractinia > Poritidae > Porites > Porites divaricata. The sequence goes on from JBBMOI010000013.1 coordinate 19,225,351, forward strand.
GAGACCGAAATAAGCCTTTGTTTACCTTACAAGCTCAAAAAGCTTCGCTTGATTTGCATATGAATTCATTCTTGTACATGAGGTCGGAGTTAATTACTCTTTGTCTTTCGATAATCGAGATTCTTTATGAAGCTGTCTTTCAGGATCAAAGACAAATTATTTTTAATTGAATGGGTAATTATTTTAAGGAGAAAGCTTAATATGTAGAGAGGAAACAAAGAAACGAACCCGACGGTCCAGTTGTGCTACACAAATACCACCTTCAATTAGACTACAATTCACATATAAGTGCGAAACTGGCGAATGGCCTCATCAACCTTGACTGTAAACGACAAAACGTTATAGAGAAAAATACGAGACAAAGTACTAGCTTGAAAGATTCATTGTTCGTGACACAAAGTTTGTTTCCAATAACATCTCTCCAAAACCGATTGGCTATCCGCGGTAAATATGAACTGATAACTAACTAACGATTCTTTCACAAAACAATAAACCTGCTCTCCGCCCACGACTGCAAAAGAGAAATACTTCCCCGATATCTCGAATCAAGAGTGGGTTGAATACAAGGAATATTCTGAGGATTCTTTTTTCTTTTCTTTTCTTTTCTTTCATTAATCGGACGATTGCAAAAACGTGCGCAAACAATTACAATTCATTATTCTTGGATATCAGTAAAGAGGGATTAAAGGGAGTTAAACTTTTTAAGTTTTTCGCTTCTTTTAGCCTTCAGGCAATGCAAAAAATATAGTTAGTAGACGCAAGCCGACGGGCTTTCAGACATGCAGTGATTATAACCCATGATGTGGGAAGATAAAAGTTTATATTTATCTCCAAAGACCGAGCTCGAGCATAATGAAATTACAATAGTTTAGAATATAATTAATCCCAGCTTTTACCTCAAGTCTGTTCTTAGCATTATCGATGTTGCTCCTCGGGGATTCTCTAGAGCACGCAGCACGAATCACGAATCGCTTTGCGGCAATGCCCTCAAACAGGTCTTCTATCTTATTTAGTGCATTCAAGAAATAAATATTTGATTATCTTCGTCAAGGAGGAAAAATAAACACGCTCTCTTCGGTACATTCTTGTAAGTATCTTTTTTGTTCTTTCGGCAAAATAAACGTTGAGGGAATGCTAAGTCCGTTCAACATCTGGCGCAGTTCCCAGAATGTCTATAGAAAACCCCACTTGCTTTTTAAATGCAAATAGTGATACTTTATGTATATAACATTAAAATTATATAAAAATAGTGCTGTCTATTTTTTCCACAAACAAAAAGAATGAGTGGGGCGCAATTTTGTTTCACCATGTAAACAGAATGCCATTTCTCGCATATCAGAGGAAGCGAATATGCATCGATCAATCTAATTTGGGCGGAATAAAGATGTTTCCTCTAAACCCAGTAAGCTTTATAAATTCCAATCATGATCATCCAAAAAACCTAAACTTTGTATTATAACATTTACGCTTTAGACTTAATAAGATCATGAGAGTACCTGCATAGAAATCAACATAAAATTTCGAACGTGCTCTGTAAGCTTCTGTAGACCACCTAAAAAAAGTGGGTTTTTTTTTTATTGCAATATTGATAAGTAATATAGTTTAGTCGGCAGGTATTCATTGCTCGCTAACAATGCTGCAGTCGTGTTCGCAATAAAGCCGAAATATGAACGTAGGAGAGGCTTGCTACACTTACCTCTAAAGAACATCGTTGATCCACATACGAGCCAGAACAGAGCACGGTTCAAGGACATGTTTGCGGTCTTTGCAGAGCCCGCACAGTTGTTCTATCGCCGCGGTGTGTTTAAGCAAACTTTCGATAGAACTAGGAAACAATATGGCGAGCTTTGTTATGACACGTTCGAAGTGAGCGCAGTATGTTCGATGCAAGTTACTCTCTCAAAAGTAGGTTTGTATTAGTTGATGCTAATCACACTCCAACTGGCTATGTCTCTTTAGTTTTGCCGATTTGTTGACAGTTAAAATACAATCGCGGTGTAATCAAGAGACTTGACGCATGCGCGGAGGCCACCCTGGCTACTTTGCGAACCTTTGGAAAAAAAGCACGAAATTCGGTGTACGTGAGTTTCTTGCCATTGATATCATCTGCTTGAGAAAATGAAATTTTACAAAAAATTAAAGTACCATTATCGATTTGTTTGTCAAAAGGAACTGATGAATCCACAATTTCCGATAAGATATCGCTTCTACTACCAACAGAGTAGCAGTATCTTTGGTCTGTTATATATGATATGAAAGAAGGAGTTCCACTTGATACAACGTATAAACCAAAACACACTTGGGAATTCAGTTTTAGGTAGATAAGCTTAAATCATGATTGACAAGTTTTAAATCGTACGACTCTGATTAGAATGACAAAGTATCCGGAAAAGGGTGTATTTTGTGTCTATTTAGCAGCTCATCAGATCATAGTTGCATGGATGCCCTATGACAGTTCTTCCTATTTCGCCTTCTCGCAAGCTGAAGTAAATTCTACTCGGTGAAAGTCAATTGCGTAATAATAGCTGTCATAACAAACATGAAAATTCTAATTATGTTTTGCCACACCTGACAATCGCCCACTGTTAAAAGAAGTCAAAAGACGTAGTATCTAACAGACAGTTAAAGATGTCTTCGTAGATTAATAGCAAAATATGCTTTACCAATTTAACAATATCCCGCACTAAAGTGGGAGTTTTCTAGAAAGAGTTCGTCCGTTGCTCATGCGTGAATCAATCAATCAATCAATTAGTTTGCCCTTTTTTAACATACAATAATTACACAGTCTTATGATTAAAATATACTTGAGAAGGAACTCTCAGCAAACCCTGTAGGGCTTTTCGAGGAGAGTCCCTGGAAAATTTTAAAACAAGGATGATTTTCATTTAAAATAACATGTCTGAGTTATAGATTACATGGATAAAGTAGGTGGCGGCTACTCACATTTGTTATTATATGTTTGATTAATTAAGAATCTCATATACATAGAAATTTATTGATTTTTCTATTTTTCTACTTAAATAAAAAGTAAGAATGATTTTATGTCTTTGATGGATTTTGTCAAGTTGTTTCATACTAATATTCCTTTATATTTTACTGAGTGTTTTTGGTAGTTAATGCTTCCCTGTACTGTATGAATGTTTAAGGATGATCTTGTATTACATTTGTGAATATCTTTGTTCAGAGAAAAAAAGTTGTTAAAAGATGAAGGTAACATGTTATGAAAGAAAGGGTACATAAACAAAGCAATGGCTTCATTGTTAATGTCAACCAAAGGAAGACTTGATAACTCTTTAAAGAGTGGACTTGTATGATCTGTAAACTTTGAAAAAGTTATTACTTTTATAATTTTCTTTTGTAGTTTCCTCATTGGTTTTAGTCTTGTTGAGTACTTGTTGCCCCATGTAATATTACCATAACTCAAATATAGATAAATTAGAGCATGATATAACCCCGCATGACATTCCGGGGTAGATAATGCCTTGCTCTGCAAAGAATACCAGTCGTTTTAGCAATTTTTTTGAATCATGAAACTGCCTTAGAACTGAAGTTCTTTTAAAATATTTTGCTATGTGACTATTAAAATTCAGACGTTCTGTTTGTAAATTTGCACTTTATGCTATAAGAACTTTTTAGAATTTTACTTTAGGAAGCTTCTTACGTGAAAGAAGGATAAACCTCCAAAGCTTCTCTTGCCCTGTGTGCACTTCCTTTGCAAAGTCTGGCTGCCGAAAACAGATGAACACGCTAATAAATGTCAAAGCCTTTTAAGGCTAATGAAGTGAAATCTATTTTTAGGAAATAGCAAAGCCTTTGTTGACCCTTGTCTGTGTTATATAGGGCGTGTTAAAATAGATTTTCTTGAACAATTAAGTCAGTATTTTGTACTTTCAAAACAACACTTTTTTGTTTTGCTTGTTCTGTCTTTTTTTGCTTTTTGTTTTTGGTTTGTTTTTGTTTTTTCCTTTTGTTGAGGCACAGTACCAATCCCTGCTTCAAAACTGGTGCCTAGAGCCTAGTTGCATAGAGCATTTTTAAGAATTAAGAAGAAGAATTTGCTGAAACTGTTCTCAGCTTTTCTCGCAAGTGTATCACGGCCGAAGGACCAGAAACGAATAATTATAGAAAAAGAGTACGAGAACACTTCTTTACAAGAAAAACAGCTGAAAAAAAGCACTTTTTCTTAAGTTGCTTTGATAAACAGCAAGGGCTAGAAGATAGATAAATGATGTTTTAATGAAAAATATCTCCCTTTGTCGACACCGCGCCATAAGACATCACTCTCTGTTATATCTCGACTTCCAGACACCAGGAGGGGAAATCCCTTCTATCACTGATATCTAAGCACCCACCCGTGATTAGCGCACCTTTTGAGCCATGAATCTAATACCTCCTCAAAAGCTCTCTTCTATCAGAAGTAGTTGCAGGATTGTATGAACATTGGTGTCTAAGCGAAATGTGAACAGGTCCGAAGAAGGCCATGTTGTTTGAAAAACGATGAATTTCTCTTTTTCGCAGAATTTTCGTGAAATTAGCCGAGTCTAGAGCACAGTGCAGATAAACGGTTTTTGTTCTTGTGAACCAAAATGGCCAGCAACTAAATTTCCTGTTGGGATGCACACTGAATACAATGTGCTAGCGGTAATCAACGGTAAGGTCTTTACGAAGTACTCGAGAGGAAGGTGTGGCCCCTACTCAGAATTTCTGACTTGTTCCTGAGTTCATGAGGCGTTAAAAAACAAATGTCTATCGTAACAATAATCTCTCTCTTTGAGGCCTTGGCTGAGTTGAGAAAGGATTATACTTTTTCAATACGGCTTTTAACCCCCAGGCCCCAGTTTGTCGCAAAAGCTGGATAACTCTCTCCTCTGGATAAATCTTCGTCCAGTAGATAGCGCAATTGGTTTCTGTAATACTTATTCGCTGGATAGTAATTTATCCGGTGAATAGTGCCATCCATCTTTTGAACTACCACGGCCAGGTTATGGAAGTCTTTAAGGGTCTATGTCACGCTAGTTGCTATCTTATTAACCCTTATCCTACCAAGTGGGGTCCAATGAGACCCCACCTCATAACCAACACGTACCATTAATAGCTCACATGGTTGGAGAATGTGTTCAAGATTTAAGGAATTTATCCTTATGTATAAGCCACCTTGAATGCAAATATTACTTTTATACTAGTAATAGCTGACACTACAGCTACCCCCGCTATTTATATTGTCTGTCGCACATATTCCATACAATAGGTGAGATAAATAAAAGGAAACGCAAGGTTTCATGCACATTTTCAGTTCGATTTACACAGCTTTCATCAAAACATTCTGAGTTTCGAGAATAGTTTATTCCAAACCATAAGAAAAGATTTAATGAGAAGTTGAATTTTTCGCAATTTCTCTTTCACTTTTTACATTCAGTTCATTTTATTTTCCGGAAAGTAAGCCTTAGAAATTAAAAGGACGTTTGATCAACTCACGCTCGCTCATTCTAGTCTTATTTTAAACTTTATAGCGGCAGGGTACCTGTAAGCAGGGAATGTCAGCACAGATTTGATTGTCGGCGAATTTCTGTAATCGCCCATCGTTTTGCTAGTTAAGCTAGCCGTTGTTCACTCGTGTTGCTTGTTTGGGGCTGAGTCTTATTCCGGTCAAAGAGAGAGAAAGAGTGTCTGGCAAGGTTTCCAATCAAAGATTTGTGAACTCGTGTCTAGCAAACTCTCCAAGTGTTTACATATACACAGTTATACGCACCTTATAACTTCATCTGGGCTTAACGAGTGTCTTTTGGTCCATAACTTTCAAAACAGCTGCTCCACAGAATGTCACTGATAACAAGTCACGCAAGAGTATCGAAGTATGACTGCACAATAAATGTCGCAAAATCTACCTAAGCGATCCCTTCCGAATTTTCTGTATTTACGTCATCCTAACCATTTCGTACTTGCGGACGCAAACAATAGAAACGTCATCATTAACTAACGATTCCTCCCGGCCCCTGTTCAAGCAAATGGAGACTTTTTTCTGACATACTGACTGTATATTTCAACTGTAAGTACTTTCCTTAGCGTGTCTCCTCGGGATTTCGCCTTCTGAACGAAATCCCTGCGGAGGCAATTGCAGACGTATGCTTCTAGCTCGACTGTAAGCCATTCTGCGTGATGCCGTAGTCACTATCATACTAAATCTGTGATGGGGTCGAAACTGACCCCAGCAGGCATGATTTGTCAGTACTAAGATGTTAAAATCACTTACTATAGGAAGTTTGTCTACTTAAACATATTCCTTGAATTGCAAGGAGCAAGGTTAATATTTGCATTTAATTTTTTTCATTATTATTAAACAAATATTTTCCAAAGTTTATAAACTATTGCATAGTTTGCTAAACTACGTTTGTTGTGGGGTCCGGCAAAATAAGTTGGTTTGATGAGGGTTAATATAAAAAGTTAAAATTTGCCTTCGCGTCAACTGAATTATCAAAAATTATGGTCCAGTTTTGTTTCTGCACCTGTTTCCTGCTGTCTGTTGTAATGGATGGCAAGGATGGACACGGATTGAAACTCGACTGAAAAAGTTGAACCAACTTTTTTCACTTTTGTTGCAATGCTGCCTGCAAAAATCGCCAAATGTTTAGTGCTCCCTGATGAAATTTGTTTGATCGTCTTCATAACTAGTCTACAGGAGCATTTTATGCATAAGTAAAGAGCTTAAGCAGTGACTTCATGATCAAGTACAGAATTGACCTATCATAGCAATATCTTTGTTATATGGCCCCTTTAAAGTTTCTGATTATGTCCATGTCACGCACACAGACGGTCTTGCACTTTCTTGGCAGCAAAACGTAGCTAAATCTACAATTTATTGCTTGGTCTTTGTCTTCTACGCGTTAGTGTAGTCTCTGTCTGCTTCAGCCATAGGGTGAATGATAAATTCTAACTTTTGAACCTGTGAACTAAAACCTCTTAAGTTTTTTTGTTGTTGTTGTTTTTTGTTTTGTTTTGTTTTTTCACATAGTACTATTTGCTTATTTGGAAATTTTGTCTAGTTTTGACTTTTCTCTCTTCTGTCAGGGGAAGAGTTAGGAAAAGCTGGTATCACACACGACAAACGTGTCTTATGTCAAGTCTTTCCTTTGATAGTGTGACAACGAGAGGTGAGCTCATGAACAGAGGAGACGAAGGAGAGGATTCTTTAAATCAACCTCTTGCTCTCTGTGCATCATATTATTCAAACAGTTAACGCACAACCACATGTAATAAAAGATTCAAACCAAATTAAAGATGGCAAAATATTGTTGTAGCAATTAGCCGAACTGCATTTCGATTTTTTCATTTTCTTTGCTTCCATTCCATGTATTATTATCTTTATTATTGTTTTGAATATGCGACTAACTCATCAGATCAAAGCAGAGGCACAATGTTTTTGTTATCTAGTTTTTAACTACTGCAAAACGATCATAATAACCGTCGCTAATCTTAATCTCCGTTCAAACAAACATACAAAGTGTTGTAATTGCTGTATACTGGCAAAGGAGACATTTCCATTAAACGCAAACGGTCGATCAAATCGTAGATTTAAGAGTCAGAGCAAGCTAGAAAAAAATGGTTACATATTTAGGACCAGTAAAAGGAAATTAAACTGACCTTGAAGTCAGTGAAAAAGATCTTGTTCTTTTATTGGCAAGGCAAATATCTTGTCAATGGAGTAATTACAAGCTTTTACTTGTAAAATGTAATACTTGGTCAAGCGAGACGACTCCAAGCTCGTGAGCCAACCACGTTCTAGTTCTTCCACGAGCGTCTTAGCTACTCAGTATTTGCGCCCTTTCAGAAACGTTCTCAATAAATTGACGAGCCAAAAGGTCCTGTAACAGTTTTGTTTGATGCAGAGATCACTTTCATTCTAGTTCTATACTTCTGAAAAATCTGTATTTAATCTTTGTGTTATGAGGTAGTTGCCTTTAGTTTTGTTTTTCGGTTTTGCTATTTTTAAGATTTTGCTAGCTTCATGATAAACAGTTTATTGCAAGAGGAGATTCAATGTTTTTCCCCATATGGTTAGTTCCTGAGTTTTTGTCTATTATTATCCATTTAAAGTGTTTGTTAAGCTTAGTTTTGGTTTTTTAAAGTAGGCTTGTTCGGGGAGTACAGCTGACCCTGAGTTTTGCTCACAACCGAGTTCCTGTTTTGTATGATTGGTCCTTCTGGGCAGTTTCACTGTTAGCATTTAACTGGTTCTTTGATACTTGTCGGCTGCGGCTGAGTAGGTTTATCTAACTATTGCAAACCTGTTACAATATATTCGATAAGATATTCTACAGAAACTCTTCCGGTCAGCTAACCCAAAATAAGCTAATAGAAGTAGAGTAGAATAGTTGTCAAAAGCTGTTGAAGATTAAACTGCCATCTTAAAGAAGAAAGAACAGAGTCTTGGTCCTCTCGTTGCAAAGCTTAGCGAGTTTCACAAGCCCTCAACAGTTGACTTATTTTCGAAGGGCACCTGAGTTGTCTGGAAAACTGGTTTGACAATGCAAGCTGTCGTTACTTTGGCCCAGTGGGGGGGGAAAGCTACTTCCCATACATTCCCTTAAATGAAATCCAAGCGATGTTCTCACAACTTGCAAAGCGATCAGCAAGGGTCTTGTCAGCGGATTTGTGTACTGATCATGCGCATTACGTCAAATCCATAGATCAACGCTCTTGAGAAGAAACAAAAACATGGCGGTCGAAGGCGGGACCGTTTCTCAGTATTATATTTTGGTAATTCGCAAATTTATTGATTTGGTGTCGCTTTTCAGACATACTGTGTGGTTTTCTTTTTCTGTTAAACAATTTCCCTCAGCAGAGTTTGGAATATACAACATATAGCTCCGTACTGATAAGAACCGCCGAAGAGTTGAGCTATCGAGCAGTGTTTTGCAGCAAATCTTAGGAAAGTTAAAGTTGCTTCAATGTACAGAGCTTTCAGTAGTAGCTGTGATTTGTTTATTAGGATTGTTTTGAATTTTAACTTTGGATGTAAGGTCTTGACTGATCGTAATAACGACGTGAAATGTTATGAAGTGTGAATGTTTATTCAGTTATGATATGTAGAGCTGTAAGCTCATATTTATATAGCTCTCTGAATATACTTGCTTCCGATAAATTTGACCCTTCCTCCAGTAGTTTTTATCCGCATCAAGTTATCCTTGCCCGGCAAAAAAGATGTAACCTATAAATCGATCGAGCGCGTTGTATTCTGATTTCCACTACCGGTTCGCTTCTTGCTTCTAAAAAGTCTAAAAATATTTTCTGTAAGAAAATACTGCAATTATCCGCTGACCATCACTCAGGATGACCGCTTTGCAAATTGTGAAAACATCGTTTCTCGGTCCCAGACCTCGTCTCTTCCCCCCCCGCCTGCTTTGGCCAATCAGTCTTACCACTTTCACGTCACCGGCTAAAAATACTGTCACACGTTCCTCACTTCTACAGTTTTTTCAGTAAAAGTTTCGACCATAAAAGCTGGATTATTAATAGCTTCTTAAATGTTTTGTGTGTAGTATCGCTTAGTAATTTCATTCATTTATTATTTTACAACACGGCCAGTAAAAGTACTCAGCAACACTACACACCAAAACATCTAACAGATATGTATTTTTAGATTTCACATTAAACCATCTTTTAAAGAAGTGTATGCAAAACAGTGACTTGTTTTCAAATCGGCAGTCCAAAGCCTCTTGCTATCTATAACCTCCAAAATGAAATTGCAGAGGTCATGAAAACCAAGGAGAAAATTCGCTCGGAGTTACATTTTATGCCCTGAGCTGAGTCAAAAAGGAGTTCTAGATCGACGTTTTTTGATGGATCAAACACTGGCACGGATTTTTGGGTCTTGGCGGTTTTCTTGTCTGGGCCGGTGGTTAGTACATGTATATTCTTTCCTGAAGGTTTCGTTGATGGTAGCTGCGTCGTATTTGTGGAGGTGGTGGGGTTCATTGCTGATGCATTCAAACCTTTAGTAGTTGTAATTGAAGACTGAGGGGTCGTTGCAGCATCGGTTGGCTCCACTAAATCAAAATAGTGAAAGACAAAGTATCACATAATTTAGTTTATTCTGCATCTTTTAACAAAAGTAAGATACAGTTCAAGTTTCCTTTCTGCCCGATCTCTCTCTTGACTGCTTTTCTGAGGTTTTTTAACCGAACGTGCGCTTTGGTAACCGGTGGTTGCTCTTATATCCAATGAAAGGCTACGAAATTAATTAGCAAGTTATAATTGGGATTATAAATCTTCACCTGAATTAAAGCACATGTTATTGCTTTTGATTGAGGGTCGATATTATATTTTACGTCTCCATCCACTGTATCAATAACACCGTAAACAAACGCTTATAGGCCATTTCCGAGTTGTCCAAGCCTTAGCTTCAAAGCTAAGCTTACAAAGCTTTTCATCTTGCAAATAACTCGAAAATGTGTGTTGTAGCTATTCACCTACTGTGGCCTTAAACAAACGCCGAAAAAAAGTTTTAAAGAATGGAACGTTGCTTCAGGACAGACAAAATCTACCATACATCACTTCCTTTGACATTACTCTGGGGAAAAAGCTACTTAATATTCAACACACTGCAGATGTGAAATATGAACTTACCACAGGCATACATGACATTAAGGTACTTGCTTGAACTTGGACAAGGATCACCAAAAATGTGCGTCATTGCTAAAAGGGAGCAACTTGATTTATTATCACATGCGGACTTTATTTTCTCTGTTCTGTCTATAATCTTGCATGATACGTTCGATCCTTCTCCTTCGCCACCGCAGACGGAGGCCGCTGACCCACCATAGTCTGCTCCGTAAATCTCGAGTACGGTAGGCGATTTACAGCTCAAATGCATGACATCATTTTCACACACGTACTTGGTGCGAATTCTCCTCATATCTAGAAATAATCTTGAAATTATTACCTTGTTTACGAAATAGCACAGTAGACCTCTCAGTAATTAGGAACAATTTTTCCTACTGTTTTGCAACAGATTAGATATTTATCGAGCTTTTCTTGTTTGGATCCATAATTACGTTGTTACAAACCGACTCATGTGTTATCTTTTATCTTTTGGCATGATTAACACTTTGGTTAAAATTTGTTTGAAAATTCTATATGGTAATTTTCTGGATAAAACTAAAGTGTCATAACAAGCGACGAGCAGGTACATAAAATCACATTTTACTTTTATAGAGTTTATAGTAAACAATATCCTACGTTCATTAAAAATATGTAATATATAATTTTATACGTAAAGGTGAATTCTTAAAAACAGTCCCCAGTTAATTTCACTTAACCCGTAAAAATAACGTTCTGCGGTGAAAACTTAGCTTACAGAGAAAAAATTTAGCTAGCAAATAATTACAAATTTAGATGAAAAGCTGAATATATTTATCTGAACATCACAAGAAGTATTCCAACAAAGATCATTAATAAACGGTTTTCCGACCATAATGATTTCAAAATTTATCTTCGCTTACGTAAATTCAAACTGAGGCTCAAGAAAAAATACTTTAGTAAAATAGAATTCTTTCAGGATATTTGTTTTTTACCGTCATCTTATTTAGAACTTAGGTAATAGTGGAGTTTATTCCTTTAATCAAAATTCAAAAACACTGAACGTACTGTGCTCAACACAATGGAAAAAGTTGATTTTGAACTAAGGGGGTAGCTAATTAAGTGATGTAAAACGACACAACAAACAACTTCTCAGATACTTTCAAAATAGCGATGGTATTTTTCTTTCATTAAAGATTTTTTGACATTTTTTAAAAGAAACGAGTTTCTAAAACTGTTTAAGAAAAGTCTATGAAGAAGATTCAAATCGGTAAAAAGACAGTGACATGAAAACCGAACATTCTCTTTCCTCTATCATGTAATAGATTGCTTCACCAATTAAATTTTGAAAACAAATGTTCCTTACCAATTTCTACAATGTAAAAAGTAAAATTTGGTCAAAGGAATTCGAGCGGTAACGGTGCATTGGTATAAATATTTACTGATTTGTTATCTGTCATAAAGAAAGAATCAAATTCACTCAGTGTATCCGCTTAGAACCGGATAAAAGCAGCTATTGAACCTTTCATGAAAGCCTTTCACCCACTGATTCGATACGGTAAACAAAAGGCAGCCAAGTATTGTAAGTTCTACAACAACCTACTTGCTCCAAATGCAAGAACTCCTGTCAGGGTGAAGGCAGTTGTTATCAAAATTATCCATCGTTGCCAATACAACATAATTTCCTTGTGTTGATTGTCAGAGCTATTGCTGAACTCGAAACACTGTTAACAGGGTAAAGTCCTATTCACTACTGCGTATAAATTGGCCGGTCCAAAGCAAAAGACTTCACAAGAAATCACACTGGTCCAATTACAGTACTACTCTTCTTATTAATTCGCTTCATGCGTTTTTAAGGTCTTGAAAATCGAATTTACGAGTACAATTACTTTATAATAAATTATACATAACAAGGCTTAAAAGAAGGCTTAAAAACTATATCCCCAGGAAAATATTTTGACCACAGAAAAATTCTTTTAATCCTTGAGGCATGCTCGAAGTGTACACCTGTAATTTTAGCTAGGATTTCTCGTCTGGCACCTTCATCGTTTCCTTTTCGAATATTAAGCTTTAGCAAACTGTCGTTGTTTTGCTCGGTAAATTTTTAGGGTAATTATTCATTGGGTTCGTTAAATAAAATTACCGATGCCCAGGAGGACACCGGGAAGAGTATTAAATTTTTGGAGTTTTTTATGCACATCAAAATCCTCGTACGTTTTCTTCTTTGTACGTTATATCTTTATACAGGGGTGCATACAATACTTAACCTTATTTCTATTTCCTTCTTGAACGTCCCAGTTTTCAGGAATGTTCTTTCAAACAAAAACGAGAAATTTGTAAGTAAATAAGCAACGTGTTTTGTCGCGGGTTTTTTCCTCCATAAATTAAGAATTTAAGCGAAATTTACCGTAATCAAAGCACTCTCAGCACATAACATGCAGGACAATACGGAAATTTCTGTCGGCTATACTATAAACAGTCTTTTTTATTTATTTAAGGCTAGATTTGGTATATTGCTAATTTGAAATATTTAATGCAAGTTTGAAGGCTCCTGTGGAGTAATTCTTTGCTTTAAGGAATAACCTTTAAGTTCATTAAAGAAATGTCATCGATTATGTGGTTGTGGTTGCTTTGACTATTGAAAATAATTTGCCGCTTTTATTCATGAAAAAGAACTTAAGCAAAACACCTAGCTTGCAATTTCTCGTGTTAAGATTAAAGAGCTTTGGTGGAACAAGAGCTAATTTATATGAACATGCCTCGGAAGAAGCAACTAAGAAGCAGAGAAATATGTCCCGAAAAAGCGTTGAGGGAAGTCGATAAATTAAGATGATATAAGATGTATAAATCAATTCCAGCAGTGCTCTAACCTTACATCATTAACCAGTAGAAAGAAACCTGCTTCTGACTTTTCCTTCTCGTTAAACCAAACTGATACAAGATGTATTAAAATCGTAATGCTAAACAACTTTAAAACACGGAGTATGAATTTTTCCACTAACAAAGTAAAAGTAGTGCAGGAATAGTTTTTGCGGATTAGTCGGAGTAGTCTACCCAGAAGCTCATTACGTAATTGCCTAATTTGTAACGTGTAGTGAATGTAAACTTTAAAAGACTGATTTAGATTATTGAAATAATTGTGCAGACTGTGGCAATAGACATTTTGAGCCGTGTAGAGACAATCGCCACAAAGAAAGCCATTGAAAGAAAAAGAAAGACATTTTTTCCAACGTTTAGGATCTAGTTTAAGGTAAATGAAATGCGAGAATCACACATTGGTAACATTTAAACCAATTGCTTTTGAACTAATTGGAAAAGCAAATAATACTATTGATTAGTATCGGAAGCATATAACCCCGAAGCGTATAACTCTAATCCAATGCCGGGGTTTTTCGGAGAACCAATCAAGATTTGCTTCCTAACATGGAATAAGTGATACGCGAGACTGTAGCTGTATGTTATGAAAACTTGTACCGCGATGTGAACGAAGGGCTATAAAGGACAAGTACAGTTTTACGAAGTACAATTTGACCAAAATCGGAATTTAAAATAACCAGGATTGACTTACTCCGAACAAGACAAAGCCGGCTAATCATGATAAGTATCTTACGGACCTGCCTTAACTTGATGTAGCAAACTAGCGCGTGCTAAAAAGAGTTTAAAAGTCAACATTACGCGACCTCATTTTTTACCTGATAGTTTTCAAAGGTTGCTATCTTAATATTAAGAGCAATGGATAAAGTCCGTTCAGAATAACATATAGCATGTTTTAAAAGGACCACGAAGACAGAAAACTACTTATCGAGCTCGAAGACTTCATACGGGGAGTATTCGCAACAGAAAATTATTTGTACACGCCATAGTGCAAGTTAGTGCGCGCAAATGACAACACACTGGTCGGCCCCTTACCTGTCAATATATATGTTTCCGTTCGTTGCCTTTGATTATGTTATATAACAAATTTAAACGTCTCAACGTTTATTGTTGAGTTGTGCATGTATCTGTGTACTTCGAGAACTGTTAAGGACTTGAAGAATCCGTTATAAGCTATTTTTTACGGGGATACCTTCAATAGTCCATTTTCGAATTCGCTATGACCGCTGAATTAAAGAAGTGAAGACGCATTTTTTACAGCCTTAGCCTCAATCTGAAGTAATATATTCACAAATTCCAACGAGAAAAAGAGCTGTTTATTACTCTGTCTATTGTGTATATTCAAATTTTAAACACTTGCTTGCCAGAACTTCTGAATATTTTACTTTACGTCGAGGCTAACCCTGTATGAATGTGTCGTTAATGTTTTATATTCAGCGGTAATTTTTAATTCGAAACTGGACAATTCTTTGATTCCATTTTGGGGCAAAATGTTCTTTGCGTCTGATTAGATGGCTAAGAAGCCCCGGTACTTCCGGTTTATATGCTTCCGTTGGTACTCTTTCACTGACTCCTTCTTCAGCAAAAATTTTCAAGCTGTGGCGGGAAATTTTGACGGCTTATTAAGAATTCAGCTGCGTGGTGAATGGGTATCATTTTCCATCTTTTGGAGAATCAACGCTGAAGAGCAAAGTTTTAAGTTGTAAGAA
The DNA here is from genome assembly GCA_038088405.1 of Porites divaricata. NCBI lineage: Eukaryota > Metazoa > Cnidaria > Anthozoa > Scleractinia > Poritidae > Porites > Porites divaricata. Next base: position 19,240,509 of record JBBMOI010000013.1, read on the forward strand.
TTCTTTATTCAAAGACCCCGACAACACTGAGGAGAGAGCGTGCCAAAATTCTGCGAGATGTGCACAATGCATCAAGACGAAACCTTTATATTCAAAGTTACAGCTTTATTTAAGATTTGGAAACTGAATTAAAGTTCATAACTTATAAAAACTATTATTTGAAAATAGCCCATTAAGTTTTTCTGCGCGTTTCAATAACGAAACAAAACATTATGATATTTGTTGTAGTTAGGCTTCACCAGGCGTATTCTTCTAAGCCTCTTTTTACATGTTTTTAATTATCCCTTCCTAAACTGAAGGCTTTAACCAAAAAGTTGTAAATTTTCATCCCAGGTCTCAATTGCTTTTACGCGTTTTGGGACAGAGAACATTAAAAAATTGTCTGAAATTTTTTTTTCTAAATTAATTAACAGGAAAAGTGCTGATATACTATTTTAAACTGACCTTCCAGGCAGCCCTGAAAACTAAATTATTTACAATAGAAACAAGAGTATTAATAATAACAACGAAAATTATTACAAAACAAACCTAACCTAATTGATAATTAAAAATAGATATAGAATATGTCAAGCACTAAATTCTTCAACCTCTTACGATTAATAAGAATAAAAATTTAGGAATAAGAAGGAAGGAAATTACATCGCCGACAAAAGAAAGATCTAGTTTAAAAATTTATTTAAATTAAGGGTTCATTGTAAAAGAAGGCTCTCTTGACGGCTTAGGTCATAAATTGCGCGATACGAAGGTAATTACTCTGTCGCGTAATTCTGGAAACGACATCCCGGTTGAAGGTGTAATAGTAACGAGAAGAATGAGGGACAGTATTAGTTAAGCTACCACCGGCCCTCATGTTATAATCAGTCCGGGCTAAAAGTAAGGTAGATAATGCGTGCAGGACAACACGGAGTTAGACTGTAGGGTTCTTTGATGTAGGAAGGCTATAGGTCGTGAAGACCTTTGAAGGTTAAAAGAACAATTTTAACTTTAAAGCGTTCGGCAACGGGAAGCCAATGCAGTTGCATCAATAGAGGAGTTCAGTGATCAGATTTTGAAGGAGAAAGGCATTCTGAACGGAATGTAGTTTCTGCAGTAGATATTTAGGGATACCATAAAGTAAAGAATTACAGAAATCTAACTCCGAGGAGACAAGGCGCGGACAAGGAACTCAATAGTCTTGGGAGACAAATACTTCCTAATGCGAGCAATTGATAGAAAGCTGACTTACAGACGAAGTTAACCTGAGGTATCATAGAGTAAAGTCAAAAATAGCACCAATGTCTCTGACATGCTGGGAGGGCTGAATGAGATCAGCCCCGAAATTAAGTGGGATTAAAGACTTCCGTGGACTGTATTTGGAATAAAAATAAATCAGCTCCTTCTTATCTTTGTTTAATTTACGCTTGTTAGTAGTCAACCATAAATGTATGTCATTTAGGCATTTTTCGATGTTACTCTTGGTACAGTGTAATCCCAAATCGTCGTCGCAGAAGAAAGAAGCATACAACTGGGTTTTATCAGCGTTAAGATGTGGCGTCGAAGAATGTCAGCCACAGGTGATGGGGCCGACCTGTACCTATTCCAAACAATGTTTGTGATTGGCTGGGAAAATAATTGGGTTGGTGACATAACTATACCCTTATCCCTGAAAACAGTAGGTAGTGCAGGTTATAGGGACCAATGAAATAAGAGGTTTGGATGAGTGCAGGTCAATCGTAGGTCATGTGTAGAGAAGGTAGAGGACTGGGCCTAACACGGACTCTTGGGGTACGCCGCAATTCACTTCATGCGATAAGGATTTATCGCACAATCAAAATAAAAAATAAATATAAAAAAAGAAGAATCTAAAAATTGATATCGCATTTCATCCATCGATGAAATTTTGCAGCGTTTCAAAAATGAACCGAAAACTGGAGATGAAGACCATGATCAAGCAAGCAGGGCGATAAAGAAATGCAGCGTGGCTGCGTGCTAAGAACGCCGATGCAGGATCTACATCCACTTCATCAGAAATATTGCAAGTCATTGGACGACGTCTCCTCCAAATTTTAGTTGGTTTCTCTGTAGTCGTAGTATCTTTGGGCACTCCTGCTTTAGGAGAGTGTGGTACTTCAGTGACATTAGTAATCATTTTTGGTTGTGTAGGAGGAGGATGTGTCAAGCAACTAAGGCGAGTTGTTGTGGATACACCCTTATCTGCAAATATAAAAAATATAAATTATATTAATATTTACCCAAAACGAAGCCATTGTTGCCCTTTTAAAATAAAGTTTTAACATCTGAGTAATTTCTTGCTTTGAATTCATAATGTTTTTATTAATTTTCATTGTACGTGAATCCCAGATGAACCAGCAACGTTTCAAATGCATTTTATTAAATATATGTTACTTTAAATCTAAAACTCTTTTAAAAGGATCATTCATATTTGGCAAACTTACCCATATCAATGATGATGTTAATAATAATAATAATAATAATAATAATAATAATAATATTCCACTTTAAAAATATGTACAAAATTTAAGGAAATATTTGAAGTGAGAATTAAGCACTACACAATATTAAGAATTATATAAATCATAAAAATACAATCTCTGTGTCAATAAAAATTTCTCAAATTCCTTCCTTGAGGCTCAGATGAGATCAATAACTCTCTTGTAGGTAGTCCAGGGTCTTGAATTATGTCATTACAAAAGAGAACTATCCGTCTCTGGTGTTAAAAAGAAACAAGTTACTAATATTCTGAGTCAACAAAGTCTAGCTGCCGTCTTCTTGATCTTGAGCCTCTCAGGCTTAGTATCGCAGAGCGTACGATAGCGAAAGATACTTTTAATTAGCTCTTATCCAGGAAATTGCGCTAGAGTAACTTTCTCCCTTCTAATTTGCGATCAGCTCCGCAAGTCTGTTGCGGTACTCAACACACCCATCCGCCATTCCACCTGTGGTCGTGAAAACTAGCGGAGTGAACTTTTAATCTTCAATCTCCATAATTCCGTTTCAACATACTGCCTCTTCTTTTCGTTCTCATTCTTTTTGTAGATCTGCTTAGGAGTCAAGTCTACACCTGAGAACAAGTTTGAGAAGGTTGATGTCCTCTTCGAGGAAGAAGTGTCTGATATCATTATGGGCTCTTCTAATGCTAGTTGTCAGTTAGACCCGATACCGACATGGTTGCTGAAACTGTGTGGCAGTGAACTAATTCCAGTCATAACTAAAATGATTAATCTATCCCTTCAACAGGGACAAGTTCCAGACAGTTGGAAAGCTGCTTTAATTAAACCGTTGTTAAAGAAACTGGGACTTGAACTAGTATATAAGAACTTTAGACCAGTTAGTAATCTGCCTATGGTGTCCAAATCAGCTGAGAAGGCAGTTGTGAGTCAGCTTTTCCGGCATTGGTCTGATAATGCTCCACTTCCAGTTCATCAGTCATCCTATCGTCAGTTTCATTCAACTGAGACGGCTCCTCTTAAAGTCCAGAGTCATATACTCTCCAACATGGACAAACAGGAAGTAACTCTTCTTGTTCTTTTAGATCTTAGTGCCGCTTTCGACACTGTCGATCGTAACATCCTGATTAACATCCTGGAATCAGATTTTGGAATTTGCGGTGATGTTCTGAAGTGGTTTAGATCATATTGGACTGGAAGGGTACAACGTATAATTGTTAATCAGCAGTCCTCCAAGACCTTCAATTTAAACTATGGTGTTCCTCAGGGGAGCTGTTTGGGACCTGTCCTTTTTCTATTGTATGCATCAAGGCTGTTTAATTTGAGGTTGTTAAGAAGCACCTTCCATCAGTTCATGGGTACGCTGATGATACTCAGTTGTACGTGTCGTTTCGTCCAGATTCGTTTGCTACTCAAGATCAAGCGATTAAGGCTATTGAGAACCGCATAGCTGATGTTAGGGCTTGGTTAGTCTCACACAGGTTGATGTTTAATGATTCAAAGCAGGAGGGCTGCTGTTCAAAGACAGAATTTCTAATCATCAGTTCGTCGCAGCAGTTATCTAAGGTTACCGTGGCTTCAATTAAAGTTGGTGAGTGTGACATTCAACCCCTTAAGCATGTTAGAAATCTTGGCACATGGTTTGATAACCATATGTCTATGAATATTCATATAGGAAAGGTGTGTAGTAAGGCATTTAGGGGGCTTTATAATATTAGGCAAATTAGGAAATATCTGTCCGCAGAATCAGCAAAGTGTTTAATTCATGCGTTTGTTACATCTCATTTAGATTATTGCAACGCTCTTTTGTATAAGTTTCCGCAATATCAATATGACCGACTTCAAAAAGTTCTTAATGCGGCGGCTCGGGTTACATGCTTAATTCCTAAGTTTGCCCATATTGCTCCGGTACTTAGGGAACTTCATTGGTTGCCAGTGAAATTTAGAGTAGAATTTAAGATTGCACTTTTAGTTTTTAAAACGTTGAACGGCCTCGCGCCACAATATTTATCTCAACTACTTGTTGTAAAGCCTAGAACTGGATACAGCCTGCGGTCTGATTCTGAAACATTGCTTGTAATCCCTAAGGTGACACGGAAGACTTTTGGCGATCGAGCATTTTTCCATGCTGGACGAACAGTATGGAATGCTTTGCCATCTAGCCTTAGAAACTGTAGGAACATTGACTCTTTTAAAGTACAGTCGAAGACTTATCTTTTTAAGAAAGCTTTTAATTTGTAATTTCATATTCTTATTACTATTATTATTTCTTTCCATTTATTGTATATATATATATTTATTTTCTTGTACATATTGTAAAGCGCTTTAGAATATTTTAATAGTTAAAGCGCTATATTAAATGTAATAAATTAATATTATTATTATTATTATTATCTCTATTATCACAGTCTTTGCTGGTGTTCCTTTTGTGCATCAGCCGAGCGCAAACCATGCACCTAGAGCGCCAGTCACACAAGTCAATCATTCTGTTCATACACTGAGAACCTTTTTTGAGGATTCGTGCAGATCCCAGCATGCAGATCTTTTGAATCTCTGTCATAGTAGCTCTCTCTGATACTTTCTTGATGTTTTCTACCATACCCTTCTTCACTGTACCAAGTGCACCAACAACCACAGGGATCACAACGGTTTTCATATGCCACATTCTCTGTGTTTCTAGTTCTAGGTCTTTGTACTTGCATTTTTTTCAGTTTCCTTTAGTGCGATGTTTCTATCTGATGGAACAGTCATATCAATCAGTTTGCAGGTAGAATTATTATTATTATTATTATTATTATTATTATTATTATATAAGAATCTACATAAGGGTGACACACCCGAACGTCGAAGAATGCAGATCTCTGTCTCTCCCAAAACCCTCGAGCATGAATATCCAAACGAGTATCAGGGGCTTTGTTAGCGCCATGATTTAATGTCTCCCCGGTGACCTCCTGAAGGACCGGCTCTACTTCCACATCATTACAGACCATCCTTAGCATCTCTGCTTCCAAGTCGCTCAGTTCCGCAGCGCTGACACACCATTGCGTGATCCACGCTACATTGAACACCGCATGAGCAGATCATGGACGTGTCCGTTATTCCCCAGTCGTTCCGTAACTTTTTCATCTCTATATTCCTTCTCATTCAGATTGTAATCCAGCTCTTTGAGGGGAATCACTGTCAGCCAATTTGAGGATTCCTTCTCTGTAGCTGACTCGGCTCGCTTAGCTTTTGTCGACAGGGCTTTCTTCCCTGCTCCAGCCTCTCACTTAGACAGTCGTCTTTTTTTTTTCGTGTGCTCAGTTGCAGTGTTAGAAATTCTGTGGCATCCTGGGGCTAGTGCTCTTTCTCAACAATTCGCCTCAGGAGCGTATTAGTAACTTTGATTGAAGACTCGTAATCAGAAGATGAGTTCACTACAGGATCTGTAAATCCAAGGCCTCTCATGCGCACTGAGAGACCAAGGACGTCACGCGCTCTGCTTTAGTGACCAATAATAATAATGATAATGATGATGATGATGATGATGATGATAAAGACCTTATACAGTACATCCAACAGGTGCCTTCGCGCCAGAACCACAAATTTTTACATAGTACATCCCTGATCGATCCTTTCAATTCAAATTAATACAACCAAACGCAACGTAACAAAGGCGTGAAAACAAAATTATAACAAATATATAACTAAATTAAAACAAACTAATTATATTTATAATTCCATCATAACTAACTATTAGAACAATTCACGATGCTAGTGATGTCTACATTCCATATAAAGTGCTCTTAAAAATCTGTCCCAAGCAACTAAGTGGATTGGTGGACCTCTCCAGACTAGGCACTCTTTTACAGTTGATGTCCAACATTAATTTAATAAGTGATATCTTCCGCTTAATCTTCTACGCATTAAGAGCTAAGTTGTTATCAGCTGGCTAGAGATAGAAGGGTTCAGTTCCGCAGCACAATTCCTTAACATATTGCAGAAAAAAGGCTCCATCATCTGCCTATTGGTAGCATGGAATTTGCTGGTCGGAAACGTAAAAGTTAGCCTGCGTAGCATCCACGCACCTGCTACGCAGGCTACGTATAAGTTGAGGATGAGGGAAACCAGTATAGAACACTGCGGGACACCAAAGTCCACCTACGCAAGACTGGATTTCCTGGCCTCTATCTGAAAAAACTGGTGCCAGTTGGAGACGTAACTAAGAAAACATCTCAGAAAGCTGTGGCAGAAATCCAGCGAGTGTAGTTTAGCTGGCCGTATAGAGTGTTTTCACATGACATCACCGCGACCATATTGGTGTCCCAAAACAATGAAACGGCGGCCATGTTGGAGTCCCAAACCAGTCCTGTAGGGGTTGAACTCTTTTCTTATGCAAACTTTCTCTTTTGTTCCAATAAATTTGCATAGATGCTGGCCATGTGAGTGAAAACGCTCTACTGAAGGCCGTAAAATAATCGGCACAGACCGACATCGTCACCACCACCTCTCTCCATTGCCCGTGAGAGATCATTGCAAGTAGCGAGAGAACCGTTCCCTCAGAGTTTCCCCTATTTAAGGTGACTTGTACTAGTTTTCTTGTGTAGTAGTTCATCGCGCGTGCGCATTCCTCAACAACAAAAACAATAAACTAAAATATTTATTTATTTATTTACTGATTTAAATGTACATAACATGCATACAGCTATTTCGAGAAAGGTTGTCGGACAAAAGGGCACGTAACAATCCCGAAAGGTATTGTGGATGGTTTTGAGTTCACTCTTCTTCAAAGAAATTTGAAAGAATGGGACGAGAGGCCATGGACGTTTGTTTGCGAGTGCAACAAAAGTAGGTTCGACAGCTACAGTGTCAGCAACAGCGTATTTATCATATCCCATATTACCTTTCGGGATTATCGCGAGCACAATTTTCCGTCAACCTTTCTCGAGAAAGCAGTATGTATACAAGGTGGGAAAACAATAGAAAAAAAGCCCCCTATATGGTTAAACTACATTTAACCACACTTAATCTTCTTCGCTACATTTCGTGGTTTGGATCATGTTTACCAAAAGCTTCTGTGTAGAGTCCAAGCGAACTGAAAAATTTAAGTCGATTTAAGCTTAACCTACTCTAAACACCGTACCTTCTGTGCAGTCGTATAAAACCTCAAAAGGTATGTTGATTCTCAGGTTTCTGCACGGGAGATAAAAGCCGAGGTAGGTATTATGAGCCACATGAATGCTGCAATCGGCTTTTCCATCGCAGCTCTTCATAAAAGCGCAAGCCAGACAGTCTTCCTCTTCTCTGGTAGCCTGACACCGATCATTCTTGCTGAGTAAACTTCCATTCCCATTGCCACAGTCAAAATGTGCGAGCTGTCCGACCTTGACATTAATGATATGGACAACAGAATTGTAGGTATCGCAGCTGATTTTCGCCACGTGATTCTCGCACACGTACTCTGTAAAAACACATGGAAATGAGTATAATAAGCAATTGGATGAGGCTATCAGTGTGATATTCGGAATAATCAAGGCTCTCGATAAGATTTATAGCTTTTGTTCCTCCAACAAAAAATGTCTCCTTTGTTTTTTGAGATATGTATAGTAGCAAGCGTAAGGATTTGAAAGATATGAGAGATTTGAAAAAGTGCTCAGCTTCGATTGGAATAAGAACAGTTTTTCCTGATTTAAAGCACGTGATGCGTTATAAATAGATGGCATTCCTTCACTTTTTCTCAGACGTACATGTAAATAGGCCTCTTTTGCAATAAAGCGTTTTCACATGACGTCACGGCGGCCATATTGGTGTTCCAAAACGATAGAACGGTGGCCATGTTGGTGTACCAAGACAATCCTGTGGGAGTTGAACTTTCTTTTGTTCCAATAAATTAGCATAGATGCTGGCCACGTGAGTGAAAACGCTCTATAGCTCTTTGGTCACGCGATCAACTTTCTGCAAGCATGAAACAAAAAAGGTGATTTTAGCTTCGCGCGCGTGGGACAGAGCCAGGAGAAATGGAGCCTCCATCTCCATTAACTTCTTGAGTCAACCCTTTCCCGAGTAGATTTATAAATAGAACGGCTTGTTTCCCGCGAAAAGTGTCATATTTCCGTGAGTCTCGTATGTCACCATGAAAAAAAAATAAAGTTGGATGAAGTTGAACTCAGAGGCTAATTATTGCTAATAATTCTGTTTGAGGTGAGATCTTACTTTTCCTGTAAGAAGGGGCATTAAATTACCAATCAGTGCGAGAGTCTGACATTTTTTAGTATCCCGGTTTCCAATATACGAGTTTTATTTATATAGGAAACTTTTTATAAATACGGCAGTATTTCGTTTTATCTTTGTTTGTTTTGTTTTGGTTTTTTTGTGCCGTCACAGCATTTTTTTGTGTTTCAAGCACACTCAGGATACTTATATTTTTCATTATTGAAATATTGTCTAAATTCATTATTCTAGACTGTGAAGCGGGTTTTTTAATAAACAATTTATCTCTCCATCTATCGATTCTGGGTTGCTGATTTATTTTTTTAATTCTGCCGACCAAAAACCATTTTCACCATACCTAATTTGCATAGACTGCAAAGTAGGTATTCAAATGCTGTGGCTTTTCAAGAACTTGCCTTTCGTCAGCTGAGCACATAAACAAAAGTTTCGTGGCGTAAATGTTATTTTTATATTTTAATGTTATGATTATATTTTTTTCGGCACTTTTTATTTGTATTTCGTCCAAAATTCCCAAAAGATTGTTCTCATTTTAGGGAGGGTAACACTGCATGCGACGGGTGAAGAAAATACGAAACATAACAACACAAGACTTGGTACTAAAATCAAGCATTGCTTACGGCTGACCAGGGGGGGCTACTCCTTTATATGAGCCATATTGGTATGCGACGCCCAAGGGTAGGATTTTGCTCCTTTTCGGTCTGAAAACGGGTATAGACTTTGCCCATGTTGGCCTGAAATCGGGTATAGTTTTCGAGGGGAATTAAGGGAGTGTTTAAACGTATTTATTGATTCAATTCCAAATAAATAAAAAGGAAAGAAAAATATGCGAATTCCAAATGGCTTTTAAGAAATCCTTTTTTGCTCCGCTAATGTAAGTAACGATGACATAGATTCTTAGAGGACAGGTCTAAAAATGGGTATGGATTTCAGAGACCAAGTCTGAAAGCGGGTGTGAAAAATGACAGTTTTGGTCTGAAATAAGGTCAGGATTTGGAGAACCTGGTGGCATACCCCTACCAAGAATTCCCAGGGGAACCCCCTGGGACGGCTGAAAAAAGTTTCTTGATAAACAAATTGTAGTAAATCTTACCACATCGGTTATATATACATGTACCTGTCTTTGGAGAAATTAGTGAGTTCCTCTTCGGTATTTCGCATCTCTGGCCTTTGCATTGAACAGTTAACAACATCGCAATACCCACTAACGAAAGCCAGACAAGAGAAGGCATAATTCACCTTAACTGACTACACTGTGTTGGCGCTGTGGAGGTTAAACAGTAGTGGAGAACTTGGATGACTGGCAAGGTGTCGAAGGGGACAAAGATTGTTAAGTTCCTTTTTGACAACATTGGTTACATGCTTTGACCGGAGCTTGATCGACTTCCTTTGAAATTTAATGTTATTTTCACCACGAAATAATAACGTAAAAGCGTCTTCGCCCAGTTAAATGGGAAAATTGCCCTAAAAATTATTATTGGTTCGTTTAATGATGATGGCTTTTATCTATAATGTGAACATTAACAAAGTTGTGTAAATCATATAGTAAGATTATAATCAGAGTAGAAAAATTATAGACAAGAACGGGCATTAGTTTTTTGTCTATTTTAAGGTAAAAGTGAATGCACTTCCGTCGCTTCGAGTAACACAAATTCATTGTTTTGAATATGTGAAGCCTGTAATACGTGCCAGAACTTATTTTTCTATAATAATTATAAAATACACAGGTGGTGTAAATCGATTACAATAGGTTAATCAATTGTAGTTGACATAGAATCATTTTCTGTCTTATTAAACTGGCAATCCCTTTTGAGAAAAACACTTTCAGAGTACATGTAATTGCTTCAATAAACTTTCTTAGCGCAATAGGCCAGTTTCCAGAGGCACCCAACGTCAATTTTCGGAAAGTATCTGTTCCGAAGACGATTTGAGATCTAGAATTTCGGAACATTTGCTGTAAAATTTCTTGCTTTCCTGCCTCTCCTAAGATTTTCGAACATCTAGAAAAAAAATGGTATAATTGCCCATTTTTAACGGATTTTTACTCTAAAACGGTCACCTAGAATTTTCGGGAGCCTTTTTTCTGGCTGAAATTTTCGAAAAGGTAAGTTTTGATCTCTATGATTTTCGGATCACTAGACTTTCAGCTAGGAAATCCGAACAGATGAAAAATTTTTAGGGGATAAAAATATGCCTATATATATCGACCGTTTATATACTAAAATACGTTTAACAATGCTATGTTTAAGTGGTTTTGAACTATATTCTTGTTGGGCGCCCCTGAGTTTAGAATTATTAAAATTCGCACATGGTTGCGAGGCTGAGGGGAATTAAAAAACACAAAAAAAACCGCATTAAAGTCAAGGGATTAATAATTAATTTCTTTTGAATCATTCCCCTCAAACTTGGAGCCAATGTGCATTTGGATAATTTGTAACTCTGACATTTTTCACAAACTTTTTTTTTGTAAATTTGCTATCGGACCATTTTCACTGTGTCTATACCTCAGCTAGAAATAATAGTTTTATCAAGGCTTGTGTCGGTAGACGAGTAACTAAGAATTAACGCATGTAGCATTATCCTTCCTTAAAGACAGGCAGATCAGTAAGGAAAAAAGCGAAACCTACCCCTCCCCCCAACCCAAACTTTTGTCAAAGTAAGAAGTGAGTTATAACTTTAGGTTAGGGGAGGGGAAGGTTGGCAGGTCCTCTACGGTGAAAAACATATTTTTCAAGCCACCATGAGAAAAACAAATTGGTTCGAATCAACAGGGTAGGAGGTTTGAAAAATCAAGCTTTTGAGAAATTAGGATTCATCTACTAAAGGTTTGAAAAATTGAGGGTAAAATTACAGTTTTTGACTGGTAACGGGAAGTGAGGTTTACTTCGAATTATCGGGAATTTCGAAAAACCGGCGGTTTGAGAAATTGGGATTCTACTGTACCAAGAGAGGACTGTACTAAATAATTCTTTCGTTCGTCAGATGGACTATCTACCTTTGACCATTTGAAATCAGAAACAAAAAGATTGCTTCGTTTGATAGTACCTATTGTCTTTGCTTGAGACATTTCTTAGCGGAAACCTTATTCGCCTAGCTAATATAGATGAAAGATGCGTCGTTAGTATACTAGTGCTGATACAAACAATGATTTGATCCAATGAGGGGATCAAAAGCAAGTAACTTTATGTCTTTCAAACACTATTTAATTGAAGTTCAGCCCAGTTCACTTTCATCATACTCAAGACGCTTTCAGCACATATCGTCTTAAAAGTTCTTGCAGCTTTCTGGTGTCGAGCAACTGGTACTTAGTTACTCATCCTCAAGACTAGCACTGAACTTGGACTGAAGTACCCTTCACATTTAAAGGTTCAGTTCGTTGATATATCAATAGAGACATTTAAAAATCACGTTTACTGCAAACGACAATTTGTCACATGTGACCGAGCTCCTTTACTCTTTATTATGTGCACCAAGAAATTATTAGTTTCCATCCATACGAATAAGTTTGCACAGTTTTGTCTGTTCTCTATTTGAAGAAATTGTCAGCTTGAATTTGATGTTTCCCGTTTACAGTAAACGTTATTCTAAATCCTTCTCTAATATCTCCAACTATATTTGATATCTATTTTTGTTTTTGTTAAATAACGTTTTTATATTGATTGTCTTAGTTGCCTTTTTTCGATAACTTATTTCAGTAAAGTTACATTTTAATTACCGACCCTGGCATAAGACATTGTAATTAGAGAAAATTGGACTCCTCACATCTATGACTGTTACTGCTACTTTTAGTACTGATAAATATTTATTGTTATGGATTTTTACAATAAATAAATAGATAACTATTGAAACCGTCATATCTAAGACTTCGAACTGATGTTATATAAAATACAGAAAGGACCACTCCCCCCCCCCCCCCCCCCCCAACTCAATCTCCTTAACCGCTGTTCCAGTTCGGTCTCTTTCTGGCTACCGAGCTTTAAGGTTGTGCTGTTTTAGGAATTAAAGTTACATTTAATCTACAGTTAACTACTGTGTGTTACTAAAACTACAATTTTAGCCTTTGAAAAGTGACAAAGTTTAACTCAACCTATTGTCTCCTGGTGCAAAAATTGTCAGTGATGTGTGGAGGTATGTTAGGGTTCATCGCAAACAATAAAATAACAAAATTCCACATTTTTGTTTCGTAGAATTATATATGTTAAAAGTTACTAACCTGCAATATGCTGCTAGTAAACGTGGCACCAAACTGACGCTATTTAAATAACTCAGCAAAGTCTAAAGTTAATTGTTTCGTTTGTTTGTCTGTTGTTTTTTGTTTATTTGTTTGTTTTGTTTTTTTGTTTGTTCCCGTACAGAGTAAATACGAGAACAAAGATATCAGCAAACTAGATTCTAAGAAAAGGAAATTCTAATCTTGACAAAAAAAGACAATGACGTCCTCCAAAAAAAATTAAACTAAATCATTTACAGTTCCATTAATTCCTGAAATAGGTGAAAAATTTAAATTAACAGAGCAAAATACTTTCCATGGATGGCTGACACTTTTAACAAAACATTCATGTATGTGTAACGAAGTAGGCAACTTTTTTAATTTGCGATTATATTGTTCCTTCATATGACCACTCCAACGTCCTTGAGAAAAGTTTAAAAGGGGTGTTTAGATTAATGCCATTCGTTCTTTTTTCCGGTATAACTGTGTAACTTGATGCTTACTATACTATCTTCGGTCCCACTGCAGTCGACAATGTGGTTGCAGATTGTACCTTTCACGCGTGCTCCTTCAAACTATGACTGACATTTTCCAAATGAAAATCGGAAAAGAAAACAAAACAAAAAAAGAACGCAAAGAGCGTTTATGAACCTGAACCTTGGGCCTTAGCGCAGTCAAATCAGTTACAAGGTAATTACAATAACGATCTGTAGGATAGTAGCAATAGTAGGATATGTGCTAATGCAAGCTCCACCAAATAAAACATAATGGACAACCTCAGCAGAGACGTCACCCTCAGATCCTTTGTCATCTTCTTGTTCGTCATCTCTTCCTTCGTCATGTTCTTCTTTTTGTTCGGTCGGTTTGCTTGACATTGTTCCCCATGATAAGCTAGGTGTTGTAGTTGTATTTAAGGGAAGGGAGGGTGTGGATGGCTTTATTAAAACCATCGTAGACTTGTTAGGTGGCGTGTCTATAAGAGAAAGTATATTGACTTTATCAATGGGCTGATGCACCAAATCCTCTAGGCCAACCGCTCCTGTGCGATGTTTGGTATGTGTGGATGCCGTTGCTACTCATACTAGAGCGAATGGCTTTTAACGACGAAACTTAAAGCTACCTTATAGATTTTAAACACAATAATAATTGCAATAATAGTATTACTAATAATTTTAATGAAATTAACTATTTAGTCACAAATAAAAAGAATATAAGGAGGTTCAATCAGCTTTGTACATCCCCAAACTAATCTAGCTTAAATTAGGGGCCTACTTAACTAAAACAAGTGATTAAGCATCGAATGATTTAAAAAACGTCACTTAATCGTTACAAATCAACTTTTGAAACTCCCAAGGAATTAAGAAAACAACGAAAGTAGTCTTCACTGAAGCCACCTTTTTCGCCTCTAAGACCTGTCTCTAACGATTCCGGACAGATTGCACTTAATACACGAGATCAAACTCAACCAACAAACAACTCAAACGCCATGATACTCCCCCAGCACGCTCTTACAATATCCCATGATGAAAATCACGGACACATGACTAGGCTTCCCGTAGACTACAACTTTCTTTTTTTCGTCCAAATGAAAACATTGGAAAGCTCACCAAAACACCGCGTTTCTCGGTGTTAAGATGGCTCTCTCCCGTTAAACTCAATAAACTGAGACTTCCCTTTTGGTCTCTAGTTATAGTGACCAGGTCACTTGCGTTCCGTGACTTGTATTCACAGCTCATTGGCAAGAAATATGTGTCCACGTAACGACGAGGAGTACGTGCGGTGGCAGAGACCTAATCGACATGTGACGATCCACCGTTTCGAGACCGACGAAGCGCAGCTCTGCTTCGTTACAGAAATCCAACTGAAATTACCGTTGTTATGGCGTGAGCTTTAGTCTTAAACGGTCGTTTCCATGCCAACATTGGTAACCAAGCCTTTAGTCATGATTAGGAGCCCATAACCCGGAGCGTCTAACTTCCATACTGCGCCTATGCAACAGCGTTTTCACAAGTAGGTTTATTTTTAGATAAACTTTTCCCGCGAATTGCTTTCAAAAGGCCAATCACTAGCAATTGCGTCATCAACGATAAACTTTTAATACGTAACTAGGACAACTCCTTCACATCAAGTTGATAAAAACATAGTGGACACACGTGAGGAATCTTCAGAGGAGTCTTCTGACAGTACTACAAACGACAATTTCAGTATTTACACGGAAACTAGCAGTTCAGAAGAAGATTTGCAAAACTTAGCCATGACGTCTACTTCGTCGAAGACAACGCATAATTCAAGCAAAGGGAATTAAATCGAAATCATCTTCGAAATAGCCGACTTTGAAAAGGTCCAAGCGAGCTACTAACAGTCTAAGCGACGATCAAATGCAGGAATTGACCTCGTGGAACAGTTATTTTCCGCGGGAAAAGCTTATCTAAAAATAAACTCACTTGTAAAAACGCCGTTGTACGAATTTATGGCAGTTGAGAGCTCCGGGTTATGGGCTCCTGTCATGATAGATGAAATATACCGTGTGGCACGAAATTTTTGCAGGTTCTAATTTTTGCAATTTTTGCGGTTTTTCCAGCGATCCGCAAAAAAAACGTTCAGCAAATAAAAATTACCGCAAACATTTTTCCCGCAAAAATGTACTCCAGAGCAAATATTCCCTAACTTAAATTTGCTACACAAAATGCAATACTAAGAAATCGTGCCTGTTCAATCACAACTTGTCTCTTTCATTCAGAAACGACGAAATACTGGTTTATTGCTTGAAAATATGTATTTCTATTGCACGTACTCAATAAAAACGAAAATATTAGCAATACTGGGTACTTTCTAAATATCGCAAAAATTAATCCCCAGCAAGAAAAACCCATTTGTCCTCGATGAAATTAGTTCCCGAAAAAAAACAAAAAGTCGTCAATCCGCAAAAGGAAACTCCCCCAAAAGTTTCGTGCCACTCGGTATTCCCTGTATTAAGTTAGAATGAGGCAAATAATACGTTTTTTGAATAGTCTTAGAAAGAACGACGTTGAAGCTGTCTGCTGGAGATCAGATACACCCTTGATTAGCTTTCGCTTGTAGTCCCTCGAACTAGACATTGCCCACCTAGTTTTATAAGATCGTTCATTTAAAGGAAAAATATGAATACAGTGTAAGTATACCTGGTATTGTAGCATTCTCCGATTCAAACCACTTACGGCAAGAATATAAGACATTCAGATACTCAGTGTAAATGTCAGGACAATGGTCACCCATCGTTTTCTCGTCGACACTGATATTACACGCAACTTTTCCACTACAAAGTCTTCTAACTTCAGCAGTTTTCATCACAGGGGAGCAGTACTCCGCTGTTTTTAATCCATGTGAACATATGTTGGGATCCAAGCGCAAATATTTCGCCCAGGAAATTTTGATAACCTTCGAGCCACAGTCAATCCTCATTACGTCGTTTTGGCAGGTATATTGGTTGACAAATCTGGCGTTGACTTGATGCCTAGCTGTAATTAAGATGCATAGAAAACGTTTGCTTCAGTATAATGCTATTTCAATGAAATCACTTAACTAGCAATGAAAATATTTTCTTAACCCGGCATAGCCTTCGTAGCAGGCATTTCCGAGTAAGATGGGACGAATGCCAAAAAGAAGAGTTTTTTTGTTGTTTTGGTTGTTGTTTTTTTTTTGTTTTTTCACTCTAATTTTCTCGCCTACATAACTCGATTGGGAACGCTTGCTACGCAGGTTTCCCCTGGCGTATCTATTGCTTAAATGACTGTCCATTATTTTCACTAATCATAGTTTTTGGGTTAATCATATTTGGTTTAAGGCATTCTATTTACTTAACACTGGAGCTTGACAATAGCTCTTAGCTCTGAGAAAAATACGAAATAAAGCATCCACACCAAGGACAATGCTCTATAATATATAGTTTTAGCCAGGGTTAAAAGCGAAGCCTCTGTTTATATACTTACAATAAAAGCAGTCAAATTTTAAACTAACCCCCTAAAAAGAAATCTTCAAATCCCTACTTAAGCTTTCGGCATCAGTTTACCTTTAGAGGGAGGGGTAAAGAAAAAATATCCCGCAAACACACCTGAAATAAAAAAACACCCCTTTGCGAACTTATAGGACTTTCCAGTAATGCAGCAATTTCCAGGGTACGATCTCTAGGGTTAGTATTAGGGAAGAACTAACAGAAAAAACAAGCCGACTTTTATGTTCCCTTGAGGTCATTCCTCTGAATTGCATTGCGCATCTCTGCTCGGCATAACATTGCAACACTAGTCGGCGTCAGCACCAAGTCGAGAGATAAAAGAGGTTTTTTTTGTGAGTTTAAAAGAAAAGGGAAAACGAGAGAAGTTAAAAAATATTTGGAAAAGGAAGTGTTGTAATGTGGAAGGTGATGGAGGCGTTAGCACAGAAAAGAAATGCATCGAAGCCGGCAGCTGCAACTTTCGAGGCAGACGAGTGATCGAGTTAGACGTGCTTGCCAAAGCCCTAGATAGTGGTTGCAGTGCATGTGGAAAAGCTCTTCAGCTATCAAACTGACTATCTCCGGGTTGGGTAGTTTTTTGTATGTCATGTGCGGTGATCTGGAATGTGGAGAGGCATATGTGTGCACCACAAACAAATCGCATTTGATGTAAACACCAAACTTGCCTCAGGTAGGTATATTTATTTGATTAGCAGCTTTTATCTGAACATTTTTCCGAGCTTCATCATAATTTAACAATCATAATACCGTGTAATAACTAACTTTAATTAGATCTGTACGAATAAGTGCAGTTAAATTTATGATGTTTTTTTCCTGGAAAGAGAAATGGGCCTGCCCGCCTGGGAACAGAAAATGATGGCATAGCTTCTAAGCGAATACCGGCACCCCCCTCTTATTTTTCGCTTATTTGACTCTAAAAGCAATAGGCGGCCTACACAAAAAAAATGGACAATTTTCTATGTCCAGAAAAAAAAATTTAAAGGAACGTATAAAGCCAATAATCATTTTTTCATTTAAATTATTGTAACCATGGTAACATATGCGTTTTCGTACCAAAAGCCTTTTAAAAGTGTTACTCTTGTCCAACTCTAAATGTGTATAGCCTCATTTTGCATAATCAATAAAATTCTGAGTGTTATTAGGCCTAATTATTAAATATAGTCCATGGTACCTCAAAGGGGGTATGTTTGAGCCCTCGCAGCTCGTAAACGAATACCGGCACCCCCCTTTTTTATTTTGATTTCGAAGTCCCAGTATGATGAATAGTTAATAGACGAAATTTGAGAAAAAATCTATGTTAAGTTCTATTTCAGGGGAATGACCTTAAGCTTATTATGTGTTTTCTTATCGGGCCGGCGCTATAGGGGCAAATGAAACCAGGTTTCCGCAACATGAAAGTACCGCATCGTTAGCACAGGAGTTTATTGCGTTCTTTGAAAATAAAATCAGAAGAATTCGTGAAGACTTCGATCGATCTACACCTGACAATGTTGTTGAGTTCAGAGACGTTGCTGCTGAATGCCAATTTACTACCTTTGCAAGTGTCTCATCGATTGAACTTACGGCAATTGTTGGATCTATGTATTTAAAGTCTTGTGATCTAGATCCTATTCCTGGTTGTATCATGAAGGACTGCTTCACCACTGTTCGACCAGTGATAACCAAGATTGTCAACCTTTCAATGGAATCTGGTAAACTTCCTACTGATCTCAAAGTGGTCAGCGTCAAACCACTGCTCAAGAGGCAATCTTTGAGCCCGGATGAATTCAAGAATTTTAGGCCAATTTCGAACTTAAGTTTTCTGTCTAAAGTTATTGAGAAATGTGTTGCCAAGCAGCTTATTGCTTATTTAGATGCCAATAATCTTAATGTCATTTATCAGTCTGCCTACAGAAAACTACACAGTACTGAGACGGCTTTAATCCGTGTTCATAATGATATTGCTATGGCGTTAGATCACAAAAGATCAGTGATTTTGTTACTCCTTGATCTTTCGGCGGCATTTGACACTGTTGATCACTGTATTTTACTTTCGCGCCTTTCTTCTCGATTTAGAATTGGTGGTACGGCATTAGAATGGTTTCGGTCGTACTTCAGTGACCGCACTCAATTTGTGAATGTCAATGGTTCGACGTCCGAGCGTCATGTTCTGCAGTTTGGTGTACCCCAGGGATCTGTCCTTGGTCCGCTGCTATACTCCTTGTACACCTCTCCACTGAGTGACATCGCCAATAAACACGGGTTAAGCTTTCATTCTTATGCTGATGACACGCAGCTGTATATTACTTTTGAGACGTCATCTCTCAATGAGATGGAATTGAGCAAGAGTAAGTTGGAAGCCTGTG
This sequence comes from Porites divaricata, assembly GCA_038088405.1. Classification (NCBI taxonomy): domain Eukaryota; kingdom Metazoa; phylum Cnidaria; class Anthozoa; order Scleractinia; family Poritidae; genus Porites; species Porites divaricata. Next base: position 19,259,709 of record JBBMOI010000013.1, read on the forward strand.
TACAAGAAATTGACACCTGGATGCTTTTGAATAAGTTAAAATTAAACAGAGAGAAAACTGAGCTTCTTTTGATATCATCTTTACACCGTGCTCGACCTCCTTTGTTACATCTTGATGTCTGTGATGAGAGAGTGCTGACTTCACCAAAAGCAGGCAACATTAGAATTTTCGACGAATATTTGAGTATGGTTCCTCAGGTGACAGCAATGTGTAAATCAGCATTCTATCATCTCCGTAAAATTAGCCTCATTCGTAAACATCTTACCTTCGATGCAGCCCAGCTTCTTGTTCACGCTCTCATCACGTCAAAGCTTGACTACTGTAATTCGTTACTATATGGTTTACCCAAACAAGTGACTAAACAGCTCCAACGTGTGCAGAACGCTGCTGCTCGAATTGTTTCTCTCTCACCGAAGTTCTGTCATATTACACCTGTTCTTGTGAGTCTCCACTGGCTCCCAATTGATCTCCGAGTTGAATTTAAGATACTTATCATTACCTACAAGACTCTCCATGGCCTAGCGCCTGTTTACATTAAGGATCTCCTTGTCAGCTACATTCCTGGACGTTATCTAAGATCTGCAAAGAAAAATTTACTCGCCGTGCCTGGTTTCAAGCTAAATAGTTATGGCCGCCGTGCTTTCTCTGTTGCTGCGCCATTGCTTTGGAACAATCTTCCACAACATGTTAGGGATGCAGAATCGCTAGACATTTTTAAAAGACAGCTGAAAACAGCTCTTTTTAAGCGTGCTTTTTAAATTGATAACTTTATTGTAGTTATTTATTTTAATTATCTTTTAGCTTTTTACTTCTTTTAGCTTTTTTAATGTTTTATTGTAAATTTGGATTGTTAACCTTGTAAGTAGCGCCTTTGGACCGTTGGGAAAAGGCGCTTTAGAAATGTTATTATTATTATTATTATTTAATGCTAAAATCAGTGTCGTTGATTAAAAAAGTTTGTTATAGTCACTATAACAACATTGTCTACTGTAATAAGCCCACTAAATATTGGCCATTTTATATGGGAGGGTATGGGTTCCGAGGAAGCCTATACGTTAAAAAAAAAAATAAAGAAAAAGAAGAAATTATACTTAGCAAGAATAAAATGACCTGATAGGGGGGATAGAAGACGTACATTTTTGATAGCTTTACAAAAAAGAAAACACTATGAATCACCTCTTTAAATGTTCCTTTTTTCAACTAGGTTGACCACTAACCCTTGCGTTACTTGTTATCAGGAGTATGACAACCTTTGTTTTCGAAAATATGCCGGAAACTATATTACCAAAAACGTCCGTCTCCTAAAAAAAGAGTCGGTTTGTTGCATGTCTCCCCATTCGAAATCCTTCCTACACCCATGTCTTAGTCTTTGAATTGTCGTTGTACCCAGTAACTTTACAGATTGAATTTTTTTAGGCAGTGAAAGAAATCTATTACACGTTCCTTCGTTACTACGCTTTCGTTGAGCGGTGACTTTCGTTGTCAAATTTGTAACATGCCGGAGTTTTTAAGCGTGTTCTAGACATTCATTAATAACGAAAATTGTTTAAGTGATGAGATTTAGTGATAGCAAACTTTTGGTTCACATTCAAGAAAATTTATTTTAAAAAAACACCTTTTCTCCTCTCCCTCCCCGCCCTCCCCCCGGAATCTCCTCGAAATTTTTGGATCCAAAAATATAATTGCGACCTCGTACTGTTTCAATGTGCAGCTTTCTTAAAAACTATTTATGTCAAGTCAGACCATTATGGTGAAAATATCCTCTCTGTAACCCAAAGCCCATTCCCTTCGCATCCAGAAGGTCACCTTTGACAGCTTTTTGTCATCATCCTAGAGTTAAATCATATTTATTTAAGTGTTCTCCAGACTTAAGAATACCGCAAGTGCTAACATTCGTCCAGATATCTAATTCTTAACATTAGATCTTTATATGAGGTCTCAAGTTAGATTATGAGCTCATCAGTAAATAAACCAAAACCCAAGACCTTTGGCGCGCTTCTTGAAAGGAAGTTAGAATTTTAAAGAAAGGCGCCATAAATCAAGATAACAAACTCACATAGCAAATTTGATATCACTGATAAGAATACGCTTCAAAAAATTGGTTATCAAAGAGATCGAAAGGGCTTACAGTAAATAGAATAAGCGGTGGATATTTAAGCAAGCTAGAGCCGCTATCTTGATTTGGAAACTAATCAGTGTAATAGAAGAAAAATCGATTAGTGTTCATTCTCACCTCATGGATACTGTTTTTCTTAATTTAAGTCACTGTTTCTTCATAAATTGTTGCCTCAGAAATATGCCGGTGTCCAGAGTATAACAGGATACAAATTAAAGACTGCAAAAGAGCCTCCAAAATTTCGTGCCCAGGAAACGACTGCACGTCTGTGAAAAAGGGTCTTACTTTTAAGTTAAAACGTCATAGCTATTACCTTAGGGTTTGCGGAGTACTTCTCGATTAAAAGAAACTGAATGGTTGCAATAAATACCAAAGAAAATGTCACTTTCAAAAATTTCAGGAACTCCGTCATTATATTCATCTGGTTCAATCATCAGATTCAAACTCTCTGAATAATCATCGTAAAAGGAGCGATGTTTAAAAAAAATCGATGAAACATTTCTTGGTCAGACACTGCAATGCAATGATTCGTAGGCGACGAGACATTGAACGTTCCCATATTTTCTTGCTGCTTTAGAGGAATGCAGCACATAGGAGATTTACGACATCTTGTTTCTCTACACATGCAATCTAAAGGAGGCCATAAGCATTTTAAACACTTTCCGGCCAATTTCGTAATTTGCGTGTATGCGGTAAAACAATTCTCAAGTTTCTTGTTTAGTCGGAAAAGGAGATACACAATATGACCCACTCTTAAATACTCTAGTTCAATCCTAAGAGAACAAAGACAAGTCTTACCATTCTGGAACAGAGGCAGCTCGTTGAACGACATCAACAATAACACTCCTTGGAAAAGAAATGTCAGACGGCGCATTTTTTTTCTTGGATTATTTTATATTTTATAAAACTCAAACAGATGAAATTCCTGCCGTCCAAAGTGTTGTCACAACAGAGACCGCGATTTAAAGCATTATCACTTAAGAAAAAAGATTTAGTGTACAATGTACTAAGACTTGCACTTTTGCTCCAATGATATTTCTCCTCCTTCGATAATTGAAACTCATTTAGGTCAACGCGTGTGACCATTAATAATAAATGCCAAACAGTTTTCTCCGTGCGTCTCAACTGTAAATTAAAGTTCTAAGAATTTAGAAGCTTCGGAATACTTGTAAAACATCCTTCCGAGAAATATTTCTTCTCCTTCTCCTTTTTCGTGTTGTTTTTGTTTAATCATCAAGGGAAACCGAAAAAGAGAAGTAGAATGTCTAATATCCTAATCTCCATGCCATATCTTTAATATGAGACACTGGTTAGGTTATAAGAATTTCTCAAATATGATGACGCTTTCAAAGCGATTTTCACTTTAATTTGCTAATGACGTTAACATTATGTACTACATCGCCAACCAGATAAATTTTTCAAAAGTGAATTTGAAAGGGGACGATTCTCGATCGAGTGGTAACACTTTTTTCAAAACCTAAATGATGTTTTTTACTTTGTTATCAGAGAAGGCATCGCAAGTCAAATGTTTATAAAGAGCATATTGGTCAAATTATGACCTTGTGGAGCGGTGCTACTCCAATAAAGAGATCTAGATAAAAGGATTTACGATTGAAAATTCCACTACGTCTTTAGATAACATGACTTTTTTATAGACAAGGATCTCAGCGAATTTCTTAATCAAATCGGAATAAGCTAAGGTATATAAACGATTTGTTGCTTATTGTGGTGTTTCAGGCCATTTCCGACAAACTGCAACATTCCTTGGAGGCCATTCACAGACCAGAAACCCCCCAATTTATATCAAAAGACATTTTTGAAGTAAAATATAAGAATACAACTGAATCGAGGGAATCGTGATCGCTTAAAAGTTAAACGCAAAATTAAAATGAATTCACTTCTTGTGATTTTACCTAAATTTCTGTTCAATTGAAATGAGGACAGCTATCTTTTTAGATAACTTCGGAAAGATCGACATCAACTTTCATTACGAAACATCACACCGCAAATATTTGCATCGAGAATTTATTTAAGGTAAATCAGGCTCAACAATTAAAACATTATTTTAATACTAAGATTTAGGGAATAAGATTTTAAAATGTTCGAAGGAATTGTAGGGATGGAAGTATTTCAAGTAAAATAAGAAACGGACAAATTTGTTCCTTTCTGGACATTTCAAATGATGTCTTTTTCGTCCAATGATTATAGAATTATGTTAGCAAAGCACAAAGAAACAATAAAAACACTTTGAAACTGGCTGAGGACAATTCTCAACCTGGTCACGTGATATGTTACAAGTCTGCTGACCGTTCGTTCTGCATTATAGCTGAAGCAATAAAAGAAATTTGTATTTAAAATGCAGCTCGAGTTGAAACACAAATGTTTTTTAAAGCTGCTTTTCAATTAAGAAAGCAAGGCAAAAGATAGGATATTTGAAAGTACTCTTAAGTCAAAGCGTTTTGGAAAGCTGTTTACATCAGGGCATGTGAGCCGGGGTATTAAGTAAATGGCGTCGTATGTCTATTTGTGTCAGCTGACATCGATTCTTATCGCTTAAAATTCAAACACTCATGCGCGGTGTATTTTTTTCCCATTGCAAAGGAGAAGAAAAAACTCAGATGTTACCATTCCTTCTATAGTAACCTTTAATATAAATTATTCTCTTTTTACATCATAATTTATATTAGAGAGACTAAGGTTGTTGACTCGGTGTTACAACTGCATGGGTCATCAGTAAGTTCATCCAAAAACTGCACTCCAAAGTAGTTTTAATGCAAACTAAAATGTCATTGCCTTTCGCAATTCTCGCAACCTGTGATTTTGCTACGAACGACAACCTAAGTAGTATTTGCTAGGGCAGGCTAAGAGTCACAGAAATAACCTGTGCAATTAATCTATGTACAAAAAGATTTCCAGAAAAAAGCCAATAAGGACTGAAACAAAGCATAGTTCCCCATCTTGATATTTAGCACACTATCATACGGTTCAAGAAAAATATTGCCTTAACCAACTGCTGTACTTTATTTTTACCGTTATGACTGGAGCTTTTGAAGCAATTTGTAGCTAGTCTAAGTAAATGTCTCTTCAAACTTGCTCTTCATTGAGAACGCTAGGCAGAAAGTTAAAAGCAAATATAAAAAAGCTCTTAAATAAAAGCGATTTGAAAAGCTGTTTACTTCAAGACAAGAGTGGGGTTATTATGGTAAATGGTGTCTATAAATTGTGCCAGCTGCCATATACAGATTCTCATTGCTTAAAAGTCAAACGCTCTTGCGTTTGGTTAGTGAATTTTTCCCTTGGCGAAGATGGTCAGTACGACAGTTCTATTGCTTTGGTCCCTTGTAGTGTCAGTCTGTTGGATGAGTGAAACTGAGGCATGGAGTGCTCTAAACAAAAATACTAACGGCAAACGATCAATTACGAAGGTACGTTTACTTCTCGGTTCTCTTAGTGCTTATGCTCCAGTTATTTTCCTCTATTTTAATGTCGACATGAAATCTAATAACTCCTATCTTTAGGCCAGTATCAGCAAAGCCCTGCTGCCTATAAACCCCAATCTACATGATAGAAGCAGCACCTTCTTACTTACATCAATATCTCTGTTCGTTTGGTTTTTTTTGCTTGTTTGTTTGTTTGTTTTATCAGGATCTGAGGTATCCCCAAAGGAATATTCGGAACTTGTGCGCCTCCATGAAAGATCTTTGTAAACGTAAAGCGGACGAATGGTCTTCTGAAACGGACTAAATTAAGTTAAGATCATCACGAAGAACAATAAATGCGAACTAAATAATTATCGAGTTTTAAATCCATGTAATCAACGTAATAGCTTTATGACAGTATAGTTTTTGAACCATGGTACATCAATTAAAAGACTAAAACTACAAAAGTCCTATGACTAACTCAACACAATTGTAACGATCATGAGTTTTGAGTTTTGCTATTTAATATTATTCACTAAATTTGTAGGAGGGTTGACGAGATTTTCCTGATATTGGTGCAATTAAAAAAATTGAGCAAAACATCTTTTGTTTATTTATTGTAAACTAAACTGTTACTTGCTTAAATACTTTTTGGCTGGTGATTTTGTTTTTCAAAACTCAAAGTATCCCGAAAGAAGTCTGAGAATTGTGCCTGTCCATAAAAGATTTTTGCAAGCGTGAAACTGTCGACTGGCCTCTTGAGATGGACAAAACTTGCGTAGACATCATAGAAAACAAGGCCTTCACAGACATTTATAAACGCATTTAAATGGCAAGCTGAAATGGGACTTGATAATTGACCAAGTGCTTGTAGAAATGAAACAAAAAGAGGACAATATGTCAGTTGTAGCTATAGTCATTTCAATTTCCAAACAGTTTGGCAAAGGTTTCATTAAGATTGTTTGAAAATGTGCATTGAGCAGTGTTCTGCGTGCTACCTGAGCAGCTTCGTAGATATATAAGATAACTCTTGTATAGCTAAGGGTGTGTTCCTTTCGGAAAAACGGATTTTAGATCTTAAGAGCCACTCTCCCTAACCACCGCGTGAGGGGCGGCACAAGGTCGGAAAAATGGCCCCCTTGATATTTCGTCCAGAGATAACCTATGGTATGCTAAGAATCGCGATATAAGTTTTAGGTTCTAGAGTTTTTATATTTTTGAGAAAATTACGAGAAACCGTCGACAACCCGTGAAGCCGAAAAATCACTGAAATGAGGTCAAATTTCATGATCAGATAATCGAACTCGCGTGAAGGCGCATAGCAAATTATGGCTTTCCGTAGTTTATAATTTTATTTAGGAGGTATTGCTAAGCTGCCTTGATGATATTTTAGACTTACAATTGTAATTCCGAATTCGTGGAGACCAAGCGAAGAGAACCGAAATTTCTAGACTTCGAAAATAAAATATTCCATACCGTTTTCAAACATCTCAAAACATACTCGGTATTATGTAGAATTCTTTCAAAATTCAATTCTTGCAAAGTACAAGAGTTGTATTTGAACGTGATATAATTTTTTTCTTGGCAAAAGTTATTTCTGAGGCGAGCGGCCCCATGCAAGTTGACCCAATTTGACCTTTCGAAGAGATTTTGTTTAACCAGGAATGTAAACAATTCGACTAGCCTTTGCTCGCTTTCTGAGTAAACCATTGAAAGACCCTGCCATTTCCCATTAAAACTACCCAGTAAACCTGAGATAATACTTCGATGACAGCTTACCTTCAAAATGGGTGTTTGAAGCCAAATAATTTTGATGTTCTTCGCTAATTTTCCTGTGTTTTGCTGCCGTGCTCAACCACCGGCCTTTTCATACGTGGCTACGGCATTTAGTCTAAGTGTCACCTTTCTCTGGCTTGTACAATATTTTTGCAGGACCTGGATCCATGTCTTGCATATAAAGCATCCTCTGGGTATCTACTGAGTTTTGTATTGAATATTTCTAATGAAAAGAGGCAAGAAGTGAAGGAACTAAGTGAACTGAAAAATAGACCCAGATCGATGTCACGCAATCTTTACATCTAAGTGATCACGTGCCGCAAATACATTGGCGTGGATATTTTTGTCTTGCTCTTGCTCATTTCTTCATTTTCTTCCCTACTAGCGTACAATGTTTTCGTCTTGGTTTTTTGTAACTTTTTTATTCTTAATCACAAGCTTATTTCGAAGGATAGTTCTTTGTATGCAATGCTTTGAATTGGTGTTTATACACGCAAAACATTTACTTTTCCCATTTTCTAGTGACTGTGAACACACTAGAAATCCTATCTAGTTGTTGCTACAAAAGTCAAATGCCCGGGCAGGTCCATTGCTTATGATTCCCTAAAGCTAGATAAAAGGGAATAGTAATATATATCTGAAAAAGGGCTAGTTACTGGCCGCAAAGCGAGTTTTTGTAATTTGTATTAATTGTATTTACCAATTTGCCCATGGCAGGTGAACACGCAAATAGGTCCCCTTCGTGGTGCATCTAACTTTTTAGGAATTATGTTCAACAAGATACCTTGAGATGCAGAAGTAAACGCACGCTTTTATATGATTCTCGAAAACTATCCCCTTGGAAACTGAACATGATTTGCTTTGGGTTCGCACAAGACATGTTTCTTTTCGTACGAGCAAAGAGCACGTAAAACTGTTTTGAGAGGTAATTAAAACAGATAATTACCAAACGCAAATGAATCTGTGGCAAACGGTTTGTTTACCTCTAAAAAGGTTCTAAATATAGAATTCTCACGGCGTTCGAGCTGTGATCTTTTAAAATCGAACTTTTCGACCGCTCGCCCGATAAGCGAAGCTAGCACGTGCGACGCTCCTAACTTTTTCTTAAATGCCATGGCGCAGAATGAGTGGACATCATTAATTATTCATGACCGCCGAAGCGGCTACTTCGAATGCACGAGCGCTTTGAATAAGCTCCAAATAAGAGAAGAATGTGCCTTTTTTGGTCCACCAGCGTTGATAAAACTCCTTGGCGCAACTTCGTTAGGTCCAAAATAACAGAACCACGGGCGGAATATTAAAAATGAATGATTTATCTACGGTTTAAGCACAAAATATATAAATTTTACCTAGCAGAAGGACTATCCCTCTGCACTTGAAAATTCCTAAAAAGAGGCCATTTTTTGTATGGAAGCTGACTTTGGGCGGGACTTTCTGCAAACCAGTAACAAAATCCTCAAAACCACGGACAGAATATGTAAGATTGCTCTTTCCTTAAACAGAATACGTTTTAGCTTTTAAAATTTATGGACATGATCCACTATCCCTGCGAGTTTGAAAAAGTCTGGTAGAAACGCAGCGTACCTAAGGCCAGCGAGCTATTGTTTTAAGCACAGGTATGAATAACAATGGCAGTCAAATATAACAATACGCCATTGAAAACCAATCACTTATGGAGTTCGTCATTATTTGGTGCCGCGAACTTTAAAATATATTAAAGAATCACTAGAGTTTATTAACACAATCTACCACACGTATACGCTTGATCAGTACAACGAAGAAAACGAGTAAAAGTGGATGTGATGGCCAGCATGCTCCCTCGTTTTGCACTGCGCATCTCTTACTGCGCATAACAAGATGGCCGCCGTAAAAAAGGGCATGTGAAGTAACATTTTTAAAATGAAGTTGACGGAAGAGAAACGCTATTGGAATCTTTGTTTGTGGTTGTTTTTTGCCGAAGGGAGACTCAATGTATTGGGAATGGCATAACGTAAGCAGTGCGCGTGTTGCTGAGTTGTACTTCCTTGCGGAGAACCTTGATAGTGGATGTTTGACTTGTCCTTACTCATTTTGATTTTCATTTAAACGCTTTCTTTATCACCTTGTGTCCTAAATGTGATGTCTCGATGTAAATTCTGTAAAAACGGCTTTTTTTATACTTTCTTCCCCCTTTCAAATACATTCCATTCTGAAACTCGCCCCAGTCCTCTCTAAAAAATGCATTTGGTGCGCATCTTCTGCAGCTCTACCGCAAAAGCGAGTAGGGTGACCCCCATTTTTTATTTCATGATTTTAATAAGGACTGTACTTCCTTTCGATGAGAAAAAAAATTGGCACAAATCTATGTTCAGTTTTTTGGCACTTTACTAAATTGTACGGATTGAGCTATCACGGCTCGAATAGCGCGTGTCCAATTTAATTTTACTTTGGAACGTAAAGTAAAAACAAGGGCATTAAAAGAAATTTTTCTGGTACGTAACTGGATAAACAATACATTAAAGTCAAATTCTGTGCGATACCACATGCATCATCGAAAAAACCTCTCCTTTTTGTCTAGTTTTGGGCTGCGCGCGGTTTTTGTCAAAGGTCCTAAATAGCCGTATTTGTCAGCATTGTGCCGTCAAAACAAGCACGGTGATCCCCACTTTTTATTACTTTTTTTACCATCTTCTTCACTTGTTACATCAGTGTACCAAGTTTCATCTACAATCTATGTTAGGTTCTTTTACTAGGGAATCACCTTAAGTATTTAAGCTCTATTGCAAAAACTGAACTTACTTACCCGCCATTTTGGTTAAATTTGCTTCTGGGGGACAATATAAGAGCTAACATCTTTCGAATGGAGAAGCAAAGCATTACGATCAGCGACGAGTGTTCTGGCTTCCGCGCTCAATTTTACTCACCTCGCAGCGAGTTTATTTACGACATAATGGAGATCTCGCACGCGCTAAAATAAATGGAAAATTTCACCTTTCTTTCTGGTAGTTTAACTTTTGAACAAAATTCCCGCAAAATAAAGGAAAGTGTAAACGGCAAACCTTATTACGCGAACAAACTCCACTGGATTCGAATGTTTACAACTTTACAAAGATATGTGCAGGAAAATGCGTTTAGGTCTTTTGAAGAGTATTGTATAACCTTGGGCGCTCACTTTGTCAAAAAGAAAACACTCTGAAATCAAACATTAAGCTAGTCTACTTTAGCGGATCAGAGTAACGCCCAAAGAGTACCTCAAGGGTGGGGTAGGGGGATGGGAAGAGGGTAATCCTAGGGATACGTTCGTCAGTATCACGACCCAAATACCACGCCAAGCCCTAACCTAAGCGTACGTCAGTCGTGGGAACACTGTCATATAGACTTTCTTCTTAGAATCCATGCCACTAAGATGCTGCAGGGGATTTATTTAAGTTTGCGCTCTACAGGAAATTTGTCTTCCGGCTTGCGCCCACGCAATTTTATTTTCAAAATCTTCCGGTCGCCCTCTCCCCCACCTTTAATAATAATAAGAAAGGAATGGGCCGTCCTTTACCCCAAATACATTTTGTTTTCACTCACTTTCAATTCAAAGCTAGCACAAGGGTGGGGTAGGGGACTAGGGAGAGTGAATAGGGTGTGGTTACGAGTCTCAGCTTTTCCACTACCTACTGAGCTGAGCAATAGGCTGAGTGCGCTAAGGAGAAAAACGGGAAGTAGTCCCATTTTAACTTGAAAGAAAAACGTATTTTGGAACAAAAGACATGAAAAAATATTGTGTATGTTTATATCATGATGGAAAATCTTAATTAAATTGTTGCAGTGGCCATGTAATGGACCGTTAAATACATCAACAAGAAAGAGGAATTGTCTTCATAAAAACGTTCTTTCCCCCTCCCCCGTCAGAAAAAAATTAATCACGTGGTCCAGAAGTGACGAAGGAAAGATTGCGTTACACTCACTAGACCGAGCTTAGTGATTTTTTTTTATTATACGAGAAACTAAATGAATATCAAGAGGTTGCTCACTGAGAGGTAGATATTGCAACATATAGATTGATTTTCCGGAAAAGTGTTGCACAAGCTTAGCCTGGAACCGGCGTACAAGCTCGACTCAAGATATGACCCTAAATTATAAAGCGCGGCAACACTGAAGAAAGCTATGGAAAAATTAACTGAGAACGTCAAAATTATATGCCCCCAAGCACCCATTTGGAAGGTAAGCTGTCATCGAAGTATTATCCCAGGTTTACTGGGTAGTTTTAATGGGAATTGGCGGGGTTTTTCAATGGTTTGCTCAGAAAGCGAGCTAAGGCTAGTGGAATTGTTTACAATTCCTGGTTAAACAAAATCTCTTCGAAAGGTCAAATTGGGTCAACTTGTATGGGGCCGCTCGCCTCAGAAATAACTTTTGCCAAGAAAAAAATTATATCACGTTCAAATACAACTCTTGCACTTGCTAGAATTGAATTTTGAAAGAATTCTACATAATACCGAATATGTTTTGAGATGTTTGAAAATGGTATAGAATTTTTGATTTTTAAAGCCTAGAAATTTCGGTTCTCTTCGCTTGGTCTCCACGAATTCGGAATTACAATTGTAAGTCTAAAATATCATCAAGGCAGCTTAGCAATACCTCCTAAATAAAATTATAAACTACGGAAAGCCATAATTTGCTATGCGCCTTCACGCGAGTTCGATTATCTGATCATGAAATTTGACCTCATTTCAGTGATTTTTCGGCTTCACGGGTTGTCGACGGTTTTCCGTAATTTTCTCAAAAATGTAAAAACTCTAGAACCTAAGACTTATATCACGATTCTTAGCATACCATAGGTTATCTCTGGACGAAATATCAAGGGGTCCATTTTTCCAACCTTGTGCCATATTTTTTCAATCTCACTCGGTCCCTACAGAGAGTCGCTCTTAAAGCGGATTTCGTGTTCCTTTCAGCAGATCCGAATCCGGATTTTTGATGTGTGCCGAATTCCTTTTTTAAAAGGATTCGTTGGATTTGAAATCCGAAGAATCCGAATCCAAACTCTCTTATCCTCCAAGTTACATGTAGGTCACAAACGTCTTCGTTCAATAAACAAAAACAAAGGAAAATACATTCTGTTGTTCAATGAAATGGTTAACACGTTCATGGCACAAACACACAACTGATATAAAAATTTATATGCTTCAGACCATTCCTGAGAATTTTCGATACCCAAGAAAAGATTCCCCTATCCGAATGCTCGTCACATCGCTCGGGGCTTAATGGCAGATTTTGCTCCACGTAGGATGTTTAAGACAGGAACCCAACATTTTTCTCATATAGGTAACGCTTAGGAGCACTCGTGTGAAAAGGAATATCTATATATAAAGAAGGAAAAAATTCTTCATGCGGGCTACAAATGTCTGGCTCAATGATCTCCTTTAGCCTGAACCAAACAGGGCATATTGGTCTCCTTCAGAAGTTTAATCCTGTTTTAAGACAACAGGCCTGTAATATGGTCACAAAGTCCTCTTTCCCCCAAAGAAATCCCACACAAGTACGATAAGAACAGCCCAGAGAGGACGTTTAAGAAAGAAGAAAATGGTAGCTTATGGCTTTACGAGAGCAACAAATAAAAGTGACCACTCACTTGAAAAACAAAAAACAGAAAACTCAAATCTTACCATCATTTCTATAGGATAAATGTACCATATATTAGGAACACAGAAAGTAGGTAATTTTCAAGCAGGATTTGTCGGCTGACTCGGTTTCGTGCGACTGGGTCAATAGAGTCGACAGCAGCCTTCATGCAAATAAAAATTCCACTGTCTTCTGCAATACTCACAAAACACGGTTGTGCTACAAACGAGAACCTCAGTTTATTTTAATCAGTGCTAATTCTGCAAAAAACAAATTTAAAAATCTAAAAGGATTTTAGGCTGAGCCGTTGAAAGTACCTTCTGTAATGAAAGAGGTTTTCAAGGGAAACGCCAATAATGCTTGTTGATATTTAGCCCACTATCATAAGGCTCAAGCCGTTAGTTTTGTCCGGTTATAGCAGCTGTAGCTCTTGAAGAAATACATTTCTTAAAGCTGCCTATCAGTTAAGAAAGCTAGGCAGAGAGTTAAGAGTGCTTTTAAAGTGCTCTTGAGTAAAAGCGTCAGGTGTTGTGAGGAATTATGGCAGGGTAAGAGGTGCATACTTGTGTTCGCTGATATAGATAATCTCATCGCACACAAGTCAAACACTCTTGGCTGGTGTTATTTTTCCCTCTGCAAAGATGTTTAATAAGATAGTTCTACTGCTTTGGTGCCTTTTAGTATCAGTCTGTTGGGTGAGTGAAACTGAAGCATGGATCAGTAATACAAATGAAAACGGGAAACGCTCAACTATGAAGGTACATTTACTTCCTCTCTATTTGTCACTTCATTGTCTTTCGTCCATTTGAGTGCTTCCGCAAGATCTTTGCAAGTCCTATCTTTTAAAAGCCTTATTAGTAAAAGCATGATTGTAAAAAGGAAAATATCATTATTTTTTTCACCTTCTAGAACAAACTTCTTACTTGCTCGAATATCTATGTCTCGCTTTTTTCAGGATCTATACATTACCAAAGGAACATTCGGAACTTGTGCCCCTCCATGAAAGATGTTTGTAAACGTGGAGCAGATGAATGATCTTATGAACTGAAGTACTAACTTATGTTTAACCATCACGAAGAACACAATAAGTGCGACCTAATAATAGAGTTTTAAAGATATTTTATATTTTAATGATTTGAACTCTTTAAATATAACGTATTTTAAAAAGTTTGGTGCAATTTAAAAAAAGGCTTTCGTGTGTTTCTTGCCAAAACATTTTATTGACTGGCGATGTTTTTCCAAAACTCAAAGTATCGAGAAAGAAATCTGTGACTTATGCGCCTCAGAGAAAGATTTTTGCAATCGCGAAATTGTCAACTCAGATTCGCTTGAGATGGTAACAGAAAACACGGTCATCACAGACGGTTTTAAATGTATTTAACAGGCAAGCCAAATTTGACCGGTGATAAACGAAGTGTGTGTAGAAATAAAACAAAAAAGGACAAAATGCTGTTGGTTTAGCCATTTCAATTTCGTAACGTTTGGTGAGGGTTTGACAAAGTTTGCTGGAAAAGAGAATGATAAGAATTAATGATCGCCGTATAACATGTACCTTTTATTAACTTGTTGATAAGACAAAAACAAACAGCTTCGATGATATTTACAGAACCCTTACATAACTTAGTCTGGCTGCCATTATATCTTACAGAAGAAAAAGAGAAAAAGGAAACAGTTATACTATCATAATCCTCTTGACGACTTGTCTACTCATTTTCCAGTGTAAAACCTACTGAACAAAATTTGCTTTTAAATGAATGAGATGACTTGAAATCTTCAAGTGTTTAATGAACAGTTTTTCAACAGACTTTTTAAGTACTTAGACATCTATCTAAATAACGTCTCTTTTTACCCAACTAGCCTTTTTTCAAAATAAAGCACCAGTGATCAACACTGATTTATCGACTGAGTCATACAAGAATGCAATTTCTAAAGACGCAAAACTATTTTAAGCTACTGGATGTACCATACGGTCGTATAGTTTATGATTCACAGGGTCTATTCATTTGATACTAGTAACTTAAGCGTCAATCCTCATGTCTTTTTTCTTTGCGTTTCACTTGAACCAAAATGGGCCTCACTCGTAATAAGCTTTTTTTACGGGAGCTACAAGCCGTTGACCTTCAGTTCCGAAAGAAAAACAACTGATTTTCCTGGAAAGCCCTGTTACGATTCCGATTAAATAAAAAGAAACTATCTCAAGGGTAGCTGGAATCTTGAACTTTTAATATGGCTAAAAGACTCTCGACTTTTGAACAACTACGAGTCTCTGTGAAAAACACGAGGTCTCGACTTAACACGATTGGTCAACTTAAATCACGTGGCATAATGACGTTACAAGCCCCACACTAAACTCTAAGAAGCGATAAACCGCAAATATTAACCCGCAAAACTGAGAAATGAAAAAAATCACGGCAAATATAATAAAGCCAGCTAGCAAGAAGCCAAAAATAAGAATCTCCACCCAGTAACAAAAGGCTAGCCAATCAATAAACGGTCAAGTAGACGAGATGGCCAGTGAAAGGAGCGCAGAAGGAAACAAGTCTACCATCCCTAACACAGTGAGAAGCAATAAGGAGATAGACTCCGTCATGTTGGCCTTCGTGTCTCGAAATGGTTGCTTTGCCGTATGGTGAAGAAGAAACAAGAATGAAAATAAGGTCACTAGCACAATACAGGGAAATGAGTCGCTTACAAAGACTCTGACGATGATCAGAATCAAGCGGCGGCCAATAAGGACGCTCTCCCACCCCAAAGAGCCTCCCTTGCCGTCTACGGGTATCTTAAAACGGTCTTTTTAAAAATTTTCCATGGATTCAGTCAAATGCACATCTGAAGGATGGAGCGGGCGTTCATTCCTGGAATTGCCCCACATAGCTGTGATTGACCAATGCACAAGAGCAGGTAAAGGGAAAACACACGCCAACAAGAACCTATAAACAGAAAGCGAACCCTTGTGCAACCTCATTGAACCCCAAAGTAACACGAGGCAAAAGGGAACAGTAAATAAAACGATGAATACTATAACATGCGTATTGCCACCACTGAAAGCACACGACATTGCCATCATAGAACATGCGTCGTTCAGTACCAACACGAATTCGAACACACAGCAACAAATCAAAACTAACATTGCCTAAGACTGAATATCCCAAAAGTAATATTTGCAGCACGCCACCAATGTAGGGACCTGGACTTGGGCTGTCTTAATAACGCATTTTCTGCAAAACTACGTGAAGATAGTACAGGCTACAGAACATAAACAGAATACCCCAGAAGTGGAATGTAGAAAATAGGTTTGTCGTAACTACGCTAAAACCGGGAAAGGAACAAATAAATCCAAAAGGGGAGCCGATTTTCCGTTGAAAATTAAACAATCCTACAATGGGATTGACAATCTAGGTTTCAAGAAGATGTTTTGAATGAGCTGGGAAACAAGCAACATAGCTCCCGCCTAGTAGAAGTAGAATCCTATTTTCAAGTATCCACTCTCATAATCTTCATCTTGAGTGATCACAGGTTTGGGTGCTTTAAAACACAGAATCTGACGATTAATCCAGGATGGAATAAGCGGTTTAAATGACAAGTTAAAAGTGCCGAAATACGAATATGACATGCTGCAATAGCCCAAATAAACCATAGTTCCTTGTTCATATTTAGCACACTATCGTAGGTTTCAAGAAAAAAAATTGCCTTAACCAAATGCCGAACGTTATTACTGCCGTTACGGATGGAGCTCTTAAAGCAATTTGTAACCAGCCTGAGTAAATGTCTTTTCAGCTCTCCAATTACGAAGCTAGGGCCGAGAACATAAAAGAGCATTTGAAGAGCCCTTAAAAATAAAAGCGTTTTAAAAAGCTGTTTACTTTAAGACAAGCGAGGGGTTATTAGTAAAAAGTGTGTATAAATTGTGCAAGCTGCCATAGATTCTTATTGCTGAAAAGTCAAACACTCTTGCATGGTGTTACTTTATTCTTCCGTTTGCAAATATGGTCAGTAAGACGGTTCTGTTGCTTTGTTGCATTTTGTTATCAGTCTGTTGGATGAGTGAAACTGAAGCACATTTCAGTAATAATCCTAACATCCCCGGCAAACGATCAGTTACGAAGGTACGTTTACTTCTTAGTTTCCTTAGTAGTAAAGCGCCAATTATTCTCCTCTATTTTACTGTTGACAAGAAATCTAAGACCTATAAATCTAAATCCCATAATTTTTTCACCTGCAAGATCAAAACAGCACCTCCTTACTTACATCAATATCTCTGTTTGATTTTTTGTTCTTGTTGTTGTTTTTTTTGTTTTGTTTTGTTTTTTTCTTCAGGATCTGAGGTATCCCCAGAGGAATATTCGGAACTTGTGCGCTTCCATGAAAGATGTTTGTAAACGTAAAGCAGACGAATGGTCTTCTGAAACGGACTAAATTAAGTTAAGCCAAATCGAAGAACACAATAAATCCGAACTATTTATTGCGTTTTAAATCCATGCAATCAATGTTATAGTTTTTGATCCATAGTTCATCGAGACCAAAGCAAAAGACCTATGATTAGCCTAATACAACTGTAACGATTGTGAATCGAGCTGTTTGAGTTTTTTTCTTTAATGTTAAAAAAATTGAACAAAACATCTTCTGTGTATTTATTGTAACATAAACTGTTACTTGCTTAAATACTTTTTGGCTGGTGATGTTGTTTTTCAAAACTCAAAGTAACTCGAAAGAAACTCTGTGAATTGTGCGCCTCCATAAAAGATTTGCAAGCGTGAAACTGTCCACTGGCCTCTTGAGAGGAACTAAACATACGCAGACATCATAGAAAACAAGACCTTCACAGACAGTTTTTAACGCATTTACACGTTAAGCTAAAATGGGACTTAGTAACTAACAAAATGCTTGTGGAAATGAAACAAAAAGAGGACAATATGTTGTTGCTTTAGCCTGATTTCAGTTTCCAAACAGTTTGGCAAGGGTTTGACTAAGATTCTTTGAAAATGAACATAATAGGAATGATCTGCGTGCTACTTAAACAGTGACAAAAACCAGCAGCTTCGCAGATGCATAAGATAACCCTTGTACAGCTAAGAGTGTGTTCCTTTTGGTGAATCCAAAAACGAATTTCGCGTTCCTTTCGGCAAATCGGAATCATGATTTTTGATTTGGTGTTTCCTTTTTCGAACAGGATACGTTGGGTTTCCAATCCGAAGAAACCAAATCCAAACTCCCTTATCGTCCCAGTTAGGTCACAAACATCTTTGTTCAATAAAAAAAAACAAAGGAAAATACATTTTGTTATTGATTATAAAAGTAAAATATAATTATCATAAAAATTAAAAGGCAATTTTTTAAAAACTTTATAACTTTGACAATTTTATACGTAGAAGAATGTCAGACCACAACAAGATAACATTTGCCTTAAAATATCTTCTCATGTCACATCTAGGGTGATGACTCGTAAGTCACGTGACCATTGCTGAATCAGCTTTTTTTGTTGCTGTGACAAGATTTCATTAACGAGTTAAAAACAAATAGCATATCTGAGATTTTAGATGTGTTGGGCAATTAAGAATGACCAGTTTACGTCCTGCATTTAAAATTTAAGGGGGTAATGAACATGATCGAAAAAGTCGGGAGACTATAGGCCGAGAGCTGTAGGGGGACAACCTTATATCACACTGCAGAGAACATTTGCAGGAAAGTAATGTTCTACCTGATAATTTTTTTCATGACCAAAAGAGGGACATGACGTCATCAGTCACGTGATAAAACAGTTTTGAATATTTTAGTTCGTTATTAAAGTACTATTTTTGTCTTAAATCGACAATTTTTTGTTTTTCTCAAGAATTCCTTTCAGTGTATTGTCTCTGAGTAATTATTATTCCATTGTCAAAGCAGAAGCAAGCAAAAAGAGAGCCAGAAGTTTAAAGGTTACGTAAATTGACCGATATTGCGAGTTAAAATCGAAAACGATACCTACTTTTGAGACTTTTGTAAAATCATTTTTCAATTTAACTGTTTGTTCGCCGAAATAAATGTTCAACGTTTGTTAATAAAGGAT
The DNA here is from genome assembly GCA_038088405.1 of Porites divaricata. Lineage (NCBI taxonomy): Eukaryota > Metazoa > Cnidaria > Anthozoa > Scleractinia > Poritidae > Porites > Porites divaricata. The sequence continues at coordinate 19,278,658 of JBBMOI010000013.1, forward strand.
AATTTTCAAAGCTAAACTCGGGGGTGGAAGCGAAATATTGAATATTGAATATTGAGTTTAGATTAGTTTGAATATTTGAAAATTTAGTTTGAATATGAATAAATGTACTTGAATAATAAATCATTATTTTTCCAGAAAATTCACTGATTCCTATATGTTCGACTGATGTTTTGTCGGGCCGGCCCAGCCAGTGAGCCTGAGTTCCTTGGCTAGGGGTAAGCCAAGGAACATGGGCTCACACAGTCGGCTTGGTTATGTGATTCATTCATTTCATCAGTTTTCATGACCATGCAGTAATACGAGACTTGTCACATTTCAACCCTCTTGTCACTCTTGGTCTGACTCTTCGGGACAACACCATTTGCGCTCGAGTCTCGTTGACCTCTTGTCTCTGTTTTTGAGTAAATTTCGGAATCTCGAGCTGCCTGAAATCTCTTCTGAATAGAAGACAGATAGTAGGGAAGTAGTACCCTGCAAGAAGAGGCTACATTACACATTATGATCTGTTGGCCAGAGTTAAACCATTTTAACGCTTTTGTAAAAATTGCTACAGACGCATTCATGCTATATATCAAAAGCTGGAAAAATGTTCCAAAACGTTTTCCGGAGCGCTGGTATAACCCACAAACGACTATTCCACCGGCGCGTTTTTACGAAGTCTTCATTTCAAAAAACGGTAGTTTCATGACCATTTAAGCAGTTAAAATTTTCTTATTTTTAAGAAAATAGTAAGCTTAAGCTTAACCAGTAAACCATAGTTCTGCTCAAAGTGAAAAATGACATTCGCCGACAACGCTACACGTGAAACATACAGTCAAACTGATGCCGGAAATGGACTCACAAGTAAATCCACAGATACTCTAAACCATCCCTATAGCCAGGGGGGTACTCAACCAGTATTTGGGTATACTATGCCTATTATTAGTATTTATTCTAATTACCAAACTTTTGTCCAATTAGAAACTTCTTTGAGAAACTTCAACTGCCAACTTTCTTCATGCTCATTATGTTTCAACCATTCGAAATAATGTCGCAACAATGTTGCAACGCTGTATTGCACTAAAAATCGTCGTTGCAATTCGTCCCGTCTAACATTACCTCAACTCACTCAGGGGTCTTCCAGAAGAACTATCGTCAGATGTTATTGTTCATAAGAAAACTTCATCGATCTCAAACGAAAAGCAAACCACGCCTAAGGTTACTAGTTTAAATAAATAGCTAAATGAAATCATTAATTCTGTTTAAACCACATCGAATTAGATAGTATATCGAGAGATATCCTAAACATTGATCTCAGTCTTAGTCAGTCTAAAACAAGTGTGATAGGTTACGAGGAAGTGTGATAGGATACGAGGAAGTGTGATAGGTTACGAGGAAGTGTGATAGGATACGAGGAAGTGTGATAGGATACGGGGAGGCTCCGCCCAAATGGGGTACCCTTGGGGTTTTTCTTGTTAAAGTATAACAAAGGGTAAGAAAATCTGTCATTTCGGTCGGTAAAAAGAGTCCAAAATGTTAACAGATGAAATTTATCGCTGAGAAAAAGTCAAGAGAACGTTCTCGTTTTGTGATTTATTCCGCATATGTTAAAGACACTGCATTCACAGCAATTAAAAGGGATGCAAAGTCTTAAACTAGGGGTGTGAAGGTAACATTTGTCAATAGAAGGAATGCAAAGGAATCCCTTTTCTGCCAAAAATGGTCTAAAAGAGTAAGAAGTCGTACTTCGGGGCGAAGACCTCCCCTTATATACCGCCTGGAAAGAAACACTGCTTGTAGTGCTTGATTTGATTACTTTTCTACCTCTGAGGTAAGAGAAGCAAACAGATTATCGTTCATTGGTAGTTGCAGACCACTGTCGTCAGAGATTCGTAGCCTGCACGAAATGTGTGAACCTGCTTGATGGTTCTGATGAGATGCATTTCCAGTGCCTACATGTCGAGGAGATCGCATCTTCTCCGTGGAATAATTCATCATTTCCGCGCAGTGATGTCTACTGTGACTTCGTGATATGTTACCTGTGCTGTTTGCCTTCGCTCGTTTATGTTTACCGTGACAAGTGTTTCTCAAGGTTCGCCCCAAGTGAGCTTCCATGAAAGACCTGAAACTCGTCTGATTTTCCTTGATTATATCCATCGGGTTCTCACAAATACTTCCGTCGGTAGTTCTATTCTCCGTTCCACTTTCCATACCGACGTTCCTGTGGAAATTACAAATTTTTACTCGATCACTTATTTCAGAAGAACTTCTTAGCTCTCTAATCAATATGGGTCTCACCCACTGTGATCCTTAGGAGATGAATGAGGAATCTTAAAACTACAAAAATACTTTTTGTAGTAAATGCGATGAAAAATTAATGGGGCAACAGCGTTGTTTAGACATTTTTAATTTGGGTGGTCGCATTTCTTCTGGATTTACTGAGAAGAATGGGACCTTGCGTTTCTTGTCAATTTCAGCAGTAAAGAATGCTTAGCGCAATTAATGATCATTTCTAGGACGACACAAACGATAACCTTGTGCTCCTTTAATCCTGTTATAAAACTAGGGAAAAGCTCACATATAAGGATGTTATCAAAAGAATCTTGAAATGGAAGAGATAAAGGTACTTTTAAAAAAAGAGCAAATTTACCTCAAAACTGAGTAGAATTAATGGGATCTATAATTGTCAGTGTTCTTTTATATAGACTGCAAAAGTTAAGTTGCCTTTGTAAGATTGCTCGAGACCTTCATCACTCAAACAAATGTTTGCAAAAGGGTATTCCTCTAATCAACAGTTTTAAATCTGTAAAAGGCACTCTTTAAAAACCTTGCTCAACGCTTTAGCTCACCTGCCGAATTCAATATGGAACTCCTTTTTCACTTGATCGCTAACGTCTTGAGCCGAAAATACAACCTCCGGACTAAGTTGGTGAAGCAAAGTTCCATCGCGATTGGTAAAAGCCCTCTCACCTTGTTCCCTGTCGTCTCTTTTAGTTTCTTGTGATAGGGTTATGAATCGTTTCGGTTTGTGTATGATGTCAAGCTTTGGTAACTCTTTCTTTTTCTGGAGAGTTACGAAGCAGACCACAACTCCGACCATGGTAAGGGCCGCCCCGAGAGCGCTCAGAATAAACACTGTCACAGATGTGGATTTTTTCTCTACAGGAAATGAAACCGTTCAAATCAAATGAATGCTTTTACTGGTAGATAAAATTTAACTTCGAGCACTGGACATTCCCTACCGATAAAATTCGGTTTCCCTCATTTTTGAGTGAAACAACTTCAGCGTTTCTGTCATTGAGGTTCAAAGGTAAGACAATGCATGTTGTCATATGTATCGCATCATTTTGATCATGTTTGATTTCACACTTCGCTTCTTAGCTCATTCTGGTTTAACTCACTTAAATAACATCCGCATATAATTAGGCGCAGCCCTAGGCCAGCCAGATTACTAATCTCTGTTATATGCAATGATTATATTAAATTACATAGCCAAGACAAGTTTTTTACTAAAAACATGAAAATTTCTTTAACGACACGCTCTTTCCAACAAATTCTGTCAATAACAAAACTGTAACGATCGAAGAGATAAAATATTTTCAAAAGCAGAGGCACACATCCTTAGCTAGAAAAACATTTACCTTTAATGAAAAGCAACCAAAGGTAGAGTGATCCTACCACACCTATCTCAGCCGCTGAACTTTGCTGCTTCATTACAGCTGCTGTCGCCATGAAGACTCCCCTGGAATGTAGTTCGTCGCCACTTGTTGGCCGTTCTCCGCCTTTTCTCAGTGTTCCCTTGTTAGTCGTTGATAAAACTCGTGTTTTAACAGCGATGGGTTCTGTTGTGGGTTGTGATTGGAA
>JBBMOI010000013.1:19287500-19430000 GCA_038088405.1 Porites divaricata
GTCCTGCTTCATAACCTCTAAATGTGAGACTCAAAGCGGCAAAACAAAATTTCCTCTGTCAGTGAAAGTGTAGGATACTCGAAACACTGCATAAACTACGCTTGTTGTTCAGGCTGACGGGAGGCTGACTCTAAGGTCACATTTCACACTATAACGAGCTCAATCTCTCTTGTCATGAGTTATTAGTCGCGATTGGCCTGCCAACACTTAAATTTTTAAAAATCGGACTAATCACAAACTGCGTAAGAAACTGGCCATATCAAAAACACCGACATATGTCCTTGCGACTCTGCGGGCTTCGAACACGATACTGTGCACTAATTCGCAGCAGACGCTCTATACAGAAGGTTTAGACCGTCTGCGACGCAGGCAATTCGCCTCTTGAATTGCACACATTTGCTGAGCACTTAAGCAAATCGAAGGATTGACAGAAATATTAGATTTCTGGTTAGCAGAATACAACAGGAAAAAACTTTCTATTCGCCTCTTGGATTACACCCTTTTGCTGAGCACTAAAAGCAAATCGAAGGATTGACAGAAATAACAGATTTCAGTTTTTCAGACTACATCAAGCGAAAGCTTTCTATTCGCCAATTGGATTACACACTTTTGCTGAGCGCTAAAAGCAAATCGAAGGTTTGACAAAAATATCAGATTTCTGTTTATCAGACTACAACAAGCGAAAGCTTTCTATTCGCCTCTTGGATTACACACTTTTGCGGACTAAAAGCAAATCGAAGGATTGACAAAAATATCAGATTTCTGTTTTTCAGACTACAATAAGCGAAAGCTTTATTTATTTGATTGTTTTCTGCATCAGTTGCTTTGAAGACGTTTTTTTATACACGAAAGGTGCTTAGCAGTATAAAAGCCCTGAAAATTTTAAGATCACGGCCTTGTGCAAGGAAAACATGAAAGTTTGGCGTCTAGGGACAATAACTAAACTTACCGCCATTGTTAACCGTAATGTTTAGCTTAAGAACCAGGATGACAAAACTAATCTGGAAAGGATAAAATTAAAATAAGGAGATTTCAGCTGACTTGCTATACACGGGATCATTGTTGTAAATGAAATGAGGTACTTACCTCAGTGAAAGCCACTAAATGACTGTAAATTCTCATATTGGTTGATGCCAACGATTGTTTACGGCCAAGTTATTATCTTACCAGATTTGAAGTTGCTTTTATTATTGTTATTGACCTGTCTGGCTTGGAGCACGAAGTGTAAAGCTTTTCATTATCATGAAATACCCTCTATTAACAAGGTCGAGCCGAGATGACAGGTGACAGTCATCTGACTTTGTAATTTCACCATTGCTGATATATTTTTAAGGCAAACTAGTTTTATGTGATATTAATTTATAGTTATTTCGCCTGCCTCACAAAAGCCTGGCCATTATTAAAGTTACGCGCAGGCCAATATAGAGCTACGCTTTAGGGCCGCAAACCAAATCAAATTACCTGACAAAACAGACTAAGTTTCACAAATTTGCATTTCAAGAAAACTCCATTGAAGTAATTGCACTATAGCTAGCGAGTCCTTTTTCGGCTTAAGGCAATCAAGTGGGGTACAAAAATATGAACTGAAAAGATCTATCAATACCTTAAGTTGCCGCTGCATCTACCTCATAATTTTGTCGCATCTTTTTTTTTTTTCAATTATTAGTTGAATTCTGAAATCCGCGATGCACCCAGTTTAATTAACTAGTTCCAAACTTATCGTTGAAAATATTCTTTATTTGCAACCACGTGACACGGTGGCCATGTTGGGAGTCAATACAATAGATTTTTTCTCGAAGAATTTGCATGAAAGTTACCAGAGAAGAGAAATGCTTTTGTTCTGGACCACCAACAAGGACGCCATGACGTCACGTGCAAACCAGCAATATTTCATACATCTTGTCATTGGTTTATTTTCTCATTTTTTTTTTCATTCTTTTTAATATGGGTTTATTGTTAACTTGTCTGGTAATATCTTTTCACTTTGCATATAATTTTTTTTGTTGTTTTCCGGACTTGGGAGCCAGTTTTTACAAGCTACTTGGTTTCGATTCTTCTGACATTCCCTTGCCAGTTTATTATTCAAGTAATTATTTAAATATTTTATATTAAATGTGGCAAAATAAACGACTGAACTGAACTGAAATTTCTTCGCTACCGTTAAGTTCCAAAATGAATAAGGAAGCGTCAGTGTAATTATTAACCAAATAAACTTGTCAGCAGTGACAGGACCCCTTTAAATTTACAAGCACATAATTTTGTGCCAATGGTTTCCGTCCACACCTGAACGATCGTAAAAAATATTTTTCCTAGACAGTCTACGAAAATGAAAGATAGATCAGAGTGGCCAAGCTCTTGTGAGAGTGAAATGAATGTTTTCCTAATTAATCTGGTAGTCATGCAGTTCCAGATGTACATTTTTACCCTTGACGAGCTCATGTGTTCACTATTTTGACTTTTGGAGCGAATTTGACGCCGGCAAAACTGAAATACTTCCTGCAAAGCAAATTTTCTCCTAGGAAACGTCTAGGAAATTAGTCCCCTCTCGCAAAACAGCAACGTATTTTCAGGTTACGCGGATCGTAGTCCTTATAGTTAGTAGAGAAGCTCAGTGAAAGGCCGAAAACATAAGAACAAGATAAAAACAACGCTGCTGTAGTTTATGTTGGGAGTCTCCTTACTATGCAGAATCCTTCACTTTCTGTTTTGTTTACAAATTGCAAAGGAATATATTACTGCGACGTTTTTATTGGTAAATAAGATCTCAATAAAAGGAATGCTATCGAATGATGTCAATATGTTCTCTTATCGTTGTGCTGTCAAGTCCACCAAAGACCCCTGACAGACTTCATAACCACTCCACTACATTAACTATCCCCCGATCTCAAGTACTAAAAAGGACTCGAGATGTTAAATATAATATATGAGTTATTCTTCTTACACCAGTAAATGTTTTTTTTTTTTCTTTTGCTCTTAAAATGTGTTCGGACACATGTGTCCATGTGTTCGGACACGATATCAACGACATTAATGCAAACAGGTTCAAATCAAACCTTAAAAAGTGGATTAAGATTCATTAATTGTATGCCACAGTACCTAATATTATAGATATCATGATAGATATTTTAGATTTTAAATTTTGTTAATTTTTTACGTAATAGATATTTTAATATTTTAAACCTTAGATTGTAATTTTGGTGAGGGGACCTAAATAGGGATAACCTCATGGTCCTCCTTTTCAAATACTCTTGTACTCTGTATCTGAATATTTGAATAAAGTATTATTATTTAAACAATACCATATTAATTTTGTTCTTGATTGATAATTAAGTAGACCAACGTGAAATTCCAGTGAAGCGCGATCTTGATTGAATATGTAAACTCTAGTGGTAAAGAACCTCGAGTTAATTTTGAAATTTTTTAGTCCCTATACTGTTCTGGCAGTAGCCTACAGTCTTACCTCATGAGCCAGAAGGAAATATGTTAATTGTTTTTCCGTTATTAGTATGGCTAGCTTAAGACAATGTCAATGTGGTCCCTCATTTAGTGTTAAGAACCAGCTCGAAGTTCTCTTAGCTTATTACTTCAGCCACGAAAAGATCCACAAGACTAAACATAATTACAAATGTAATTGCAATGAAGACATGAGGGGTCTAAAGCAGCTTGAATTTTTAACTTGTTTTCAGGGACTTGCTAAGAAAACTAACTTTCTTTTTGAAAAATCAACAGATTTTGACCAACCAAAATAAAATAATCTTTACTCTTTTAATTAAAATATTTGACGCATCTGATAGTTTTAAATCAATGAGTTAGTATGACTCAACTAATACGTTTCATTAACAAACTTCATTTATTATTGGTATGTTAACCAATGATTTTAGCAATTTTAGCAGTAGGAACCGTGAGGCTCCAAGTACCCCATTCTGATACAATCTTTTAAGAAGTCGTTGATCCTAGATACGATCACATTGTATTTCTTTTAAGTCAATTTACGTTAGCAAACTCATATTAATCACGCATCAAAATGTAGCTGACCGGGATCGATTGTCTTTAAATGACTAACTAAGTAACATGATTCCTTTTAGACTACATCGACGCTGGCGTAACATCGACAAACTCCTACAATGTTGGACTCAGTCCAGTGCGGCCACCTTCTGTTCATTTTTACAGTTTTAGAAAGTTTACGTTGTCTTTTTCCCTATGCCTTTTTGTCACAGCCTACCCTTCGACTTTCCTGTTCCATTGTTCGTTAGTATTATGATACTTCCTTTGAGAAATTTTGTCTCTGTTTTATGCTGCAGTCTTGGTTACTTGTTTGATGGATTATGTCTTTTTTATATAGCAGAGCAGTTAAACTGCTTGTTAGAAATTACAAACTTGTTGTATCTGTCATCCACAGTTCCCCGTGCTATTTTCCAAACAGAGATCGTGGCAGCCCTAAAAGTTTTTCGATGAAAGTACTTTCTGGGGCATTCTTTGGATGGTCATCAAAATTATCTCCACTGGGATCTACCGCTGAGGTAAGTAAAGTAAAGAAACAACAGTCAATGAAGAAAAGTCATTTAGTGTATCAGTCAAAAAGTTATCTTAAGGAGAGAAAAATAAAAAGGAGAATAGAGCTCAAAGTACACCGCTTGTGATCGTCTTTCTTTCCTCTGAACCACGAGGGGCGAGTGAAAAAAGCAAAAATGGTGCAAATTGTAGTAAAAATGGAGGAGAGATTAGGGCGGCGAGAGGGAAAAGAGACCTATTTGTTCTTCGCCTCGGCTTCGGCTTCGGCGCTCTTCCTTCACGCGCACCTTCGATATGCTGTGACTCATAAGAAAAATTAGAAACTTCTCGCAGTCTACGTGCAAAGTAAGTGCTGGCAAAGAAAAAAGAAGTGCTCCTCCACCCCAGAGACGTTGGAACAACTTTCCGAAATCACCGCTAAGAAACTCATTTAAGACTTTCATCAAGGATTAATAAAATACCATCAACATTGAACTGAATGTAACACCTTTTGGATGACTTCGTAATTTTTGTAGCTGGCACGCATCAGACTGAGTTCGCTATACCTTTTGCTGGTGTTTGTCGGTCTGCCGTAAACTTCATGTTATCCCCGACTTATTCGTTTGTAACTCTAATTGTCTTTTAATGTCTATATATGGCAAGTGTACTTTTCACTTGATCAAGGCTGCCACTATACAGCAGTGGAGCCATCCCTTGAAGGTACCACCACATATACGTGCTTATTTCTGTTTTTTTGTTCTTTCCTGTCTGACTTTCCCCCAACAGTGTGCCTTAAATGAGGATCAGGTACCGCAGAAGAATAGGTACCTTTAGCTACAATACTATAAAGATCGTCATCTGAACTGTCAGTTGCCTGCTCCGGGGGTGGAGGCGAGGAGGTGCTGAAAAGTGAGGTTCCTGAATTGGCATTGTAAGAATGCTGGTCAGATGAACGCAAGCTGGATTCGTTTGCGTGTCCATCTGGCAAAGCATCCAAAGGAGAAAGCAGTTCTCCCGTGCTAGGAGCATGCAGCGTACCTTTACTAGTATCTTGCTCCTGCGTTTCAGAAAGGATTGTTTTGTGCTGAAGAATGCCACTGTTATCCGAACCCAAGTTGCCAACCCTTGCACCGTTATTTTTCTTCCTGACATCTTCAGACATGATGCTAAAATTCGGATTCGAAGTTATATTTGGAACAGTTCCATTGGAAGAAATATCTTTGATCCTTTTTCTGCTTGATTTTCCCGTATCTCGATGACTTGAATAAGGCGTTGGTGTCCCAAGATTTGACTCTTTTACCAATGGCACATTTAATGTATTAGACAGCATCACTACGGAGGAGCTCGTTTGCGTATTTGGCAATAGCTTAGGTGTTCCTCTCCCTGTGTTCATTGCCTCTGCAGAAGTACCAGAATTAGGACTTCCAAGGTGGTTTGGTTCTCCATCCCTTCCAGTTACCACAGCAGGTTCAATTTGTTTCACTGCGTGACCTGCTGAATACTGGTGTGGACATTTGGAAGGCAGGTTTGGTGATACTTTGCCCTTGCTTTGCTGCCGGTTGTTTAAACTTCCACTTGTAAGAGGAAACTGATTAGTCACTGCACTATTTGGAAGTGATCTGGATGGAGCCTGTACTTGAGATGTATAGGTAGAACCCATCAGGTAAGGGGTTCCGCCAGAGGATATTGCGTCACCGCCAATATCCATCTGAATTGGATTTCGCAATGGAGAATGGCAGTATGCATCATTTGCAGTAGCGGACCGCTGTCGTGGCAGGGTCTTGGATGGCGATTGGTTTTGTGATGCTGCATGACGATTTTGATGAGACACATTTCCTGCACTTAAATGTCGAGGAAGTTGAACCTTCTCTGCGGAAAAGTAAGTCGCTTCCTGGATGGGATTTCTATCTTGGTTTCGTGATACGTTACCGGTACTGTTTGCTCTGGCTCGTCTCGCCGTACCATATTTAGGTTCGCTTAGGGTACGGACACGAACGGGGGTTGATGGAAGGCTGGAAACCATATCATATTCAACCATAGCGCTTTGATTTTGGTTGATAATTCCGTTCGCTGGTTTGTTGTTATTCACAGTACCGAATATTGGGTTCACATGAATACTTCCCTCTTCGTTTTTGTTCACTGCTCCGTTTTCCATACCAGAGTACCTATTTAAAAGGAAATTGGAAATTACGAATTGGCATGTCTACGCTAAAGTGAGCGATATGATTTGTTTTTAAACGTCTCCCTGATCTTAATGAGAGGAAACATTGCAACCACACGATGGTGCAAGAACGTCTCGCACCTAGTAGCTTTTATCGCTGCTTTATTTTTCATGCGATTGGCTTTTGAAGACATTGACAAACGCACAAAAATAAAAGGGACTTCTGTGTTTGTAGACTGTTTTACAACTCTTTTAACTTTTCATTTAAAAAGGTAGTATAGACTTTCACTCACGAGAGTATACACGTAGATTTTCTTTTCGAAACTCTGCAAGGAAAAGATAAAGAGTCGTGAACTTGAAAAGATTTTAGTAGGAATAGAAATCACAGTGTAAAAGATGTGGGATCTTGATTTCTCGACAGGATTCGTACCAGCGACCTTCCGAGCAAAAAGCGAGCGCTCTATCCATTGAAAAACAGAGACTCATTGAGATTAAAACGGTATGCCATGAAAGGACAATAATACCAACTGATGAACTCATCAATCACATAAAAGCAATGAACGTTGAATGAACAAGCAAAGAATCGGTCTTGAAATATTTCCCATGGATATGAAAATGTTACCAATTTTACCTAAATGAAGATCGTGGAATCCAAAAACATTCACAGAACTTTACTGCTCAAATCTATTTCAACTGACGTGGTTTGCAAGATTCCACACTAATTGATTCATAAGATTGTCGGTTGTGGCCCTTTCGATTTCATTTACAACAGGTATAAACGCATTTGAAATTCAAACCCAAATAAAATTATGCATTCGCATTTCAATATGAGACAAAATGCCTCACCTGTCAATGTTAAACTCTTTTTTCACTTGATTACTGACGTCTTGAGCTGAAAACACTACCTCCGGGCCTTTGTAAGTCAACGTTCCATTTGTTGCGTTCTCTTCATTTGGTTCTCTAGCTTCTTTTTCGGGAAAGTTTCCGTTTTGATTGGGCGTTTTGCCGCCTTTCGGTAATGAAATGAATCTTCTCGGCTTGTGCATGATGTCAAGTTTCAGGAAATCTTTCTTTTTCTGAAGAGTTACAAAGCAAGCCACACCTCCAACCATGATAAAGGCCGCCCCAAGAGCGCTCAGAATAAATACCGTCACATAGGTGGACTTATTCTCTACAGGATATTAAACGTACAAACAAAAGTTCGAAAAAATGAAGGACACCAACCAAGAAGATTTAAATAATACATTACTATATTTAAGTGTATGATGATCTTATCTGCAGAACATTTTACTTGAAATGAAATATAATGTAAATGAGATAGGGTATTTGAGATAGGGCATTTCCTATCTGTGTCCCAAACCTGTGGAATTACCTACACCCACCAAAATTGTTAACAGCTTTTAACCCAGGCTGAAAACCTAAATCCTTTTTAACAATGCTTTTTTTCATTTTTCATGTCTACGTCTAATTAGTTTTAACAAATTCCACTGGATTATTATGATATTTTATTTTAATTTTTAGTGATGAATACTTGCAAGAGCATTATCATCATTATTATTATTATTATTATTATTACTGTTATTAAATATTATTGTTATATCTCATTTGGCGTCTGCGCCACTGAAACAAGCTTTAGAAGGGGACAGAAGAATAAGAATTGTAGTCTTTTAAAGTCTTCTCTCACTTATAACCGATGTACTCCAAAAAGTAGTTTGAATATTCTCCGAAAGTCGTCTTTTCATCTTTTTGTACAAATTGCTTTCGATTAAGTGTGTTTCACTTAAGACCATCCTAAAACAAAACTTGAATTTTACAGAGGTCTTAGTGCCCTTATAAAATTCCAAGTCATAACTTTTCGAAAAATCCATCAATGTGGTTTAGTCTCTCCTTAGCTGCCTGAGGTAAAGAGGATTCTAATTATGGGGTTAAACAGTAATCTCATATCACTCAACAAAATAACTGAACTAAACACAACAGGAGAAATTAATGTGAAACAAATGCTAATTAAAGATTGAAGTACCTTTCATATGAAGAAACCAAAGGTAAAGTGATCCTGCCACACCCATTGCAGCCACTGACTGACTTTGCTGCTCCATAACCGCCGCCGTCGCACTAGAAACTCGTCTGGCTGGTCCACTTGTCGGTTGATCTTTGTCAGTCGTTTGTAAAACACGTGTTTTAACAGTAATGGGTACTGTTGTGGGTTTTAATGTGTAGTTGGTCCCGTTCACTTGTATCGTGATCTGTAAACCTGTGGACGTGATTGAAGTCTTAATGTTTTTGTTTCGTTTTGTTGCAACTACCGGTACGTTTGTCAGCGTAACGGGAATGGTTACGGGTTTACTTACTCCAGACGAAACTACGGTTGGGCCTGGTTTGACAGTGTTACTTACCGTTTTACGGTGTCGTTTAGTCGTTCGACGCCAAGAATTGGCTGGAACTTTTGTTGGTATTTCGTTACTAGAGGATGAAGACGTCCCTTTAGGGGCTAATGGTGCAGTTGTGTGCTTAGGCTTAGTTATCTTTGGTGCCTTAGTTGTAAGTGTTTTCCTTTTCCTATTAGTTGCGTTTCCGGTGCGAACTCTTTTGCGTTTTGTCAAAGTTGTTCCTCTGGGTGTGTTAGGTTTAATATATGTGGCATGTGTTGGTGAGTTAGTGCTGTAGCTAGTAGGATTCGTGTTAAATATGCTCTTATCCTCTAAAGAAGAAAAAGAAAGTAGAGATATACAGGTTTTTGGTTAAGAAGCAAAGATCTTATTAAGCCCTTTGTTGCAAGTCTTAGTGCAAAGCCCAGTGAGCAATTAGAAATACCACTGATTCATCCATCTTGGATATCAAGCGCAATAGAGGGTCTTCAGCATGCTTTCATACCACCTACTCATAATTTGTTTCCTCCAACTGCAACGACCATCAGTTACAGAGCCCAGTTTCTGGAATAGGGTTTTGCGAATAAAGCCTAATATAAGCCTAAACTATAATATCAACTTTAACCGCATGATGCCCTTTTAATTGAACCTATTTATCATGAGATAATAATATGAGACGTTAGCTACGTCAAGGTTGCAACCTTGGACACCCGAGTACCAACAGACAGAGGGTAAAACATTAAAAAAAATCGTGACAGGATCGGAAAGATTACAAAATTCCAAGTGAACGGGCTAAAACTGGACCAAGGTGTCGTGGCAGAGAATAATACTCACCGCACGCGTATATAATCTTAAGAATCTTGTAAGTCCCCTTACAATGATTTCCAAATAGATTCTCATCCGGAGTCATCACACAAAGCTTTCTCGTGTGACATAATTTCATTATCTCTAATGTCACATTCTTCTCGGGACAAGTGGAGGTGTCGTTGGTATCTTTAGCATCAATCACTGACTGATCAACATTGCCTTTGATGAAAGGACACAGCGTTCGTCCTTTCTCTTCACGTCCGTAGAGTGCGGAGTAGATCACCATTGCTTGGGAAGAGTTTTTACACTTGAGCGTGGCTGTCTCTCCCTGGCAAGCCACCTTTGTTTGTACACGTTCTGGATTTATCACTCGAACCTCTGAAAAAAATGGCACATGACACAGTATGTCCTGGAAATCTTTCATTCAACTGAAATCCCTATGACTGGGCTGAATATCAAAACTTAACGATTACATCCGACGTTTATGTTTATGCGACTGGCAGCAGCAACACCTTAACTGGATTTTTCCGGCCAGGGGTACCTCTGGCAACCTTACAACCTTATCAATCATTTTTTTTTTTATAGTTTTAAACCAGAATGGTGGGTCACATATCCTTTAGCTTTGCACATACACACACTTTATATAATGGAGTATCCTCCACCCAGGCAGGCCGGGAAGCTCAAGAGAGGTACAGTTCTCTAACAGAACCTTTTCTTGTTCCGTCTTCTGAGCACATTTTATCTTTCATATCCCAGCTAAAAGCAAGTCCTATGCAATATTCAAGAGAAACAAAAAGATGGTAATTTTTTCACCCTTCTTATTAATCATGTTATCGAAAACATCCAAGTATTTTACTCAGAATTGCTTGTGGCCACAAACAAAAACGATCTAAAGAGACACTTGGGCATTTGAGCCACGATTGAAGCTTTTTTAGGGGGGGTGAATTCAATCCGTCTTGTGAGGTATTTTCCGACGATAACGATCGCGAAAGTAGAAGATGGCCCAAATCAAAAAGTATATATTAAACAAACTTAACACATTTCTTGAATAGGACTCAACATTAAAGACGGTTCTGACATGTTATCCCTGATGTTTTCTTTTCAAAATTTTGTCATTTTCTATTGTCCTCATTTGTGTTTCTAACCCTAAGGCATTCATTCATCAAGATTTAGAACGCGCTACACATTATCCAAGTAATTAGTTTGCTGCAATCGACTACCGACATAACAATTAGATTGCTTTTTTACATGATCTTTGCTCGGAGACTTCGAGAACAGGAAAACTCTAGACCGTCATTCATAATTTATAATTAAAAGCTTATTGGGTATTCTAGCAACCTAAAAATTTTACTTGTAGGTCAAGATTTGCAATACTTTACGATGGAAAATAAATGATGACAAATCCTTTTTACTGTTGTAGGCTGTGAGGGGTTGAGTGGAAGAATGTTGCGCGAATATCATCTGAGCTTTACTCCTACTGAGATTTTCAAGTGAACGAAACTATGATTCAGAAAGTTGAGTTATTAAAACAAGCTTCAGCAATATATCTTAAGTTTTTATGTGAGAGATCAAAAAGACAAATCCTATTCCAACATTACTTATTTAGAAAATGTATATATCTTAACAATAAATAATGTGTTCTTCTTCCTTAGTTATCATACCCAATCTTGGCGGTTTAGTCGCAATCTTATAAAACGAGGATAAGGCATACTTTTTCCCTAAGGTAGATAAAATTATTTCCAAGAAAAATGACTTTATAGCCGGGGTATATTAAAAGAAACAAAGTTTTTAATTAGTTATAATTAACACATATGTGAAAAGTCGTACTGCTTCGTCAATTCCTGAGGCGGCACATAATCGTGTTTACAAATGCTACTTAATTGTTTCAGTTTCTTGTCAAGGAAACTCCCCAGAAGCGAGGTAATTGTAAGTGTTAATGAAAACAGCACAACGATAGCCAATTATCTGTAATAACATGTGCACCACTGAGATAGAAACTTAAGATATTCAATTTTGGTTTTCTTTCATTCTTCTATTTTGTAATAAAGTAACGTGCACCCCGTTTGGAAATGCTCATCCAGGGGTCCAATTTCTTTGAAACAATTTGAGTCCAGAAGAAACTATAATTGTTACATCGCCTCGTGATTCTTATTTTGCAATGCAAACGTTTGTTTGAATTTATGCTCTGGAAATCGAACCGCAGTGATACTGTTTTACCAATGGGTGTTTTTGGCTTCGTTGTACAACCGCGTGCCTTTTCATCGCAACAATTTGGAAAAGCTGCAGACAATACGAAAATTAAAAATTTAACTACCATTTATTCCAAAAGAAAACTGTCGAGACATTTCCTTGCATTGAAATTCCGAATTTCCTTAACGATGCTGAGGAATTCAGGTAATGAGGAATTATGTTGCCTCATGTTGGCATTTGTGGTTAGGGACGAAAAATAAATCAAAGAACTGAAATAAATTTTTGGGCACCGCAAACGCCTTCCAAAACGTTTTTTGTTATTTCTTTGTTTCTGCCATTCTTGACTTTTTTTTATAATTTTATTCGTGCACCATCAGTACCTTAACACTAATAACTTAGAATGGAAAGGCGCTGGTTTTATAATTGCTTTATGGCACATAGTGATTTACAAGGTGGTAAGTCTTACCACAAGACAGCGATTTCCAATTCATATATTTTGTAATCGACTCCATTCATCAAAGTCAGGGAGAAACCAGAGAATATCCAGTGTTAACAGCATATCAGCTGACTGTGGGAGAATGGAAAAGCTGACAAACGGCATATTTCTCCATCGCTTCTACAACCACAAACAACCCGTATCGCTTGGAGGGGATAACGAGTATAAATAACGTAGCTTAACATAAACTGGACTTACCGCCATTGTTAACCGTAATGGTCAGCTTTAGCACCAGGGTCACAAGGCTAATCTAAAAAGGATAAAAACAAGGAGATTTCAACAGATTAGGTATACAGTATAAGTTTGCATTTAAATCGGACATCATTCAAGCACTTACCTTCGCGAAAGCCGCAAAGTGACTGAAAATTCGCATACCGCGTAGTGTGGACGTTGGACCTTTGTGCTTTATCCTTTTCGCTGTCAAGTTATAATTCGATTACAAGAATTTTCATGGCCGAGTTTTTTCGAGTTGTTGATATCATTGTCACTCAAATTAACCTGCCCGTCCGGGAACGCGAAGTTTATGGCGATTTTCATTAATTTTAATGCCCTTTTAGAAGGCCGTGATGTCAGGTGACGTGAAGTGCTCTCAGTACGTTGAGTCGCATTTCATTCGACTTAGTGTTGGACGATAAACGTTTTACAGTTGGTGGTTCCTTCTACGCGCTAAACCGCAATTAAATCTTTGGGAAGGGAGCGCATCTGCCCGGGCTTAACGCAAATGATAAGTATAAAATGCTAAAACCAGGCTAAATTTCAAGGCAGACTTTGTGAATAATTTCTGGAGTTCTGCACAAAATTTATTTAAGTTAACAACAGCACCACCTGCCTGCCAATCACCTGTCGGCCTAATATGGAAATAGGTTACCAAGCCATAATTATAGTCAAGTTTTGTCAACTATAAACAGTGTACAAAGGCCAATAGAGCTACAGAAAGGGCAAACAAATTAAATGACTCACACAAGACCAAATTATACAAATTTACATTTGAAGAAAACTCGCATTGAGAAAATTACAAAGAATTTGAAGCGCTTCGCGTGTCCGTTTTAATCGCCAATGTTGACGACTCAAAAAGGATATTCTTGAGAAGGATATGTTCACACAAATTTGGGAATAATTTGAAACATAAGACCCGTTCATTGTAAAATGCCTGAAACTCTACATAGTCTCTAACGAATCAAGATAGAGCACTAAAATATCCAATGACCGCTTCAAATTATTTTCCCACACAGCTCTTTGAAAAGAAAGGACTAACAAGATTTTTTCAAGAACCCATTCTAATCTGTTTTTGACCATTCAATATTTGTTAAATGAAGTAGCTGATACATTTGCAACTTTTCTCTCCCAACCCATCTCTGATGAAGGTTTCTTTTTTTTGTAGGTTTCTTTTTTCACTTGTTTCTTTTTATTTCACTTATTTTTCTCTTTTCGTCTTGATATACGGCTTTACTCCAGTCAATTTAAGTACTTTATGAGGGGGTTGTTTTTCTACTTTTAACAATTGACCTACGGGTGGAGTTTTCAGATATAAACTTCAGGGAGCTCAATTAAATTTTTCTTTCCTCATTTGCGTCGAGTATCAGGTAGTCAGGCCGGATTGCCATGTTTTCTAAATTGCCAAGAAAGTGTTATGTTTAGAATTTGACGTAAAGGTAAGCCATGTATTTTATTTCATATCCCTGATAAAGAGGTCTCTGTTCCTTAGTAGGAAATTGGAGCTATTAGTAAAACTTAAATCCAAACCTTAGCTTGAACTAGGATGAAGGAGAGATCAGGAGAAACTAGTAGAGAGAACAAACCAGCAACAAGTATTGCATTTCTCTTTTTTTTGTTTGTTTGTTGTTTTTTTTTTTAGGCGAGAGTTTATAAGATTCTTTGTCGGCTAATGTCGTCCATGTAGCTCCTGTTTTAGAGAAAAGAAAGGAAAATGATTCTTTAAAATTGTCCTGAAACAATTTAAGTTGCGACAATTTCAACCACTTAGTTATAATTTAAGTTTCAAGAAATGTATGGTGAAATCTGTTTCATGGAGTATTTTAACAAAGTAAATTGATCATTATCAACAACAGACACTTCAGAAAAAAATGGCATTCGCTTAAGACATTACTACCTCAGATCAGGTGGCAATATCGTTTTGACGAGAACTTTGCTATCGGTATTTTAGATGAAAAAGAAATTTACTTGCAGGTAAAGCTAAAGTATATAAAGTTTATCATAATAAATTTTAAGAATACTAGATGCTGTAATAACCTAAGGAATCGTCGAAGCCCACTTCTAATGAGCGTTTGCATTGGTACTAGAGACCACCTGTCGTTGCTTTCTTAAAACGTTCTCGAATCTTAGAATCTTATAAACGCCGACTAAAGAGCTGCTTGCGGCCAGTTTTTAATTCGTGGGCAGAAATTATCGTTTTCAGCATAGGAATACCAGAATCAATATAAACAATCATAATGAACGTGAAATTTAACCAATTGGATATTTACCGATCTGACAAATTATGAAAATAGCTCTCTGAAAATTCCTTCCACTTACAAAATACACCAAAGGGGAGCTGTAATTTGTTAAGCAGTGTTTACCCAGGTTTTAGATTCGACTGGAGACCTTTTTGACGTCTGCACATGATATCTTTGCTTTAAGGAAACCGTGTCTTGTGCGCTATTTTAAGACAATTATAGTTACACGAGCTGTCAATGTTTTTCCTGATTTGAATGCCTCTTAATTGTCTAAATATGTATAGTGCTATATTTTGTAAACTCTCTAGCTTCTTGGTGTTATGATAAAAAATGGAGTTTCAACCCGCCCTTTTGTCTGAATCAACGTTTCTGCAATAACATTCGATGAAGTGTTGGGCTCATTGGCATGCTAGATAAGCAAAATAAGTTTAACCAAACTTTGCTATACAGCTTTTAAAAAATTAGTTTATCAGCCACAAACTTTAAAGGCCATAAAATTAAGAGTAGAATCATGTATTAAAACTCGTATTCATTTCTGTAGGATAAATTACTTGAAAACAATAAACAATCCATCGGCAATCAACAGGGGCTACCTTCAATTGCCCGGCATTATTACATTAATATATTAAGTAAATTCCAGGTGTGGACGTTGTTTCGATAATACGAGGATTTCCAGTCACAGATAATTCTGTTGCTTCAGAGCAACTTCAAATTTACAACTGCACTATCAAGCTTAACAATCATTTAAACCAAGAGTTACTTTTCCTTATTTTAAAGAGTTGTCATTTTCCTTAAATTAAAGAGCTGCTTTTCTTTGTATTAAAGTTTCCACATCTAAGCACTCAGAGAGTTCTATTTTCCTTATATTAAAAGCCCATATATTCACACCGTTTTCTTTCAGTTAAACAGTCCAGTTCCTTTTTAATGATCGCATTGTTCCACAGTACATGTAATACTTATAATTAAAGAAACGAGGTAAACTGCTTAACACAGTAGTTCTGTTTTGCCTGGACGGTAAACATCTTTCAGTTAAGAAGTAAATTGTCTTCGAGAGCATGCTGACTCGGATTTTGTTAAGTTCAATTACATTATATTGAGTCTTTTTCAAATGACGTTTAACCTTCTTCATACTGAGACTGTTGGAGCAATTAGTCCTTTTCCATCAGAAGAAAATTACTTAAGGTAAAACAAATTCAATCTAGAGTCCTTAATTATTTATAAGTAAAACCACTCTCTCCGGGGAAGACGATTTGCGTGCCATGTTGCCTTTACGGCTCAGTCTGAGAAAAAGAAATCATAAGAATCTCAAGAAAACTCAAGATATCTATACTAGGATATTTGTAAAATCGTGTACAAGTTTTATTTTAAGACATTTTTGCATGACATTAGTCTGGCATTATATTTATTGTTATGCTATTTATGCTGTTGACAATATGGGAAATAAGCATTCATTTATTAGTTAAGGTTGCTTTACTGGTTTACTTTTCTACAGGTTTTTCTAACCGCAGTAAAAGTAAAAATAGAGTTCCCTTTTTTTCCAAAGCATATAAAAGCCGGTGTTAATCCTAACAGTTCGAAAAAAGAATAAAAGTAGCTGTCTCTAAAGTGTGGATATCTTACTCTCCTTAGTTTAGAATTTCTATTGGGTTAACAAATACCTTAGTATTTTTACACCTTAGTCGTTACAGACAGGGGTAATTCCATTATATATTTTACTATGGTATGAAAAAACGTATGGTCTGACAATTCCCAGGCCTATGCAGCTTTGGCCTCTTCGTCATTCACGGGAGTAACATTTTCTTATTTCATTAAACTGCTAAATGAGTTTGAAAAATTTAGGTTGTTTTTATTTGCTTTTCTTTGTTCGCTTCTTTCCTGACAAGACGTAGGTAATTGTTTTATTCAAACCTAAGTGCTTTAATCAAAAACTTCCACTGTAATCAACATCCGTCCATTAACTTTCATTTTAAACAATAACAACCTGGTGTAGCAACTGCCGAAGTGTATGTTCCTTGACCAGCAAAGTCTTTCAGTTGTCGTCTGCATAATGCAGTAGCCGAACGAATTTTAAGACATAGCACCTTTTACTGATTTAAGGGTTTAAGGGTAGGATCTAGCATTTTCTTAGTAGGGGGTGCACCACTGAGGAACTACCATTTCTACGGCGTTGGACATAAATTCTTCAACTTCGTCTCATGTTTTACTTCAACTCCAATAAACCACAAAGTTTTTTGCAGAATATCAGTTGTATTAGAAAGCCGCAGGTCATCTCAGGAGGGGGAGGTGCGCAACCCCCTGCACCCTCCCCCTAGATCCGCCCCTGTTTTATAGTACGTAGCTGAACTAGCCTGCGATCGCCCCATGTACGGTGAATTCATGAAAGTCTTGGATACTGGCTTGGTCTTTGTTAGTGGAACCTATATTCCGGATTCTAATCTTTAGTGGAATTATGGATTGCTTGAGTTGTTTTCCGGATTCCAAAGCCCAGGATTTCGATTTCCACAAGCACAAATTTCCCGGATTCCCTTAAATGGGACGACTGCGAGCAGATTCATTTGTGGGAGTTCGGTGAAAATTTTGGCGGCGGTTTCCCCGAACTCGCACGAGTGAGCCTACTCGTACGCTCTACCTAAACTCAGTCCCTAACAAACGACGATATTGTCTGCCATGATACTCCTGAACTTCCACTGTCGAGCTAAGGAACGTTCATAATTTAGAGGGTAGGGAAAGGGGCTATAAGAATTTGCAGTTTTAAGAATATTTTACTGGTGGCCCTCAAAGCAAACCCAAAGATGCTTTACAGAAGTCCCTTTCCCCTACCCTTTAAGAAAACAAACTGAAGATTTCAGGGCATAAAAGTGTTGTACAGGTCAACCTCCCAACCGTGGCCAGTCATTGAACTTAACACCATTTTGTGGTACCTCTTTACCATTTAGTTGTTGCTGTTGCCGTTTATAAACTTCGTATTTACAGATTTTTATAAGGAGCAAGTACTAAGTTTAATACTGAGAGTGAAGAATGATCATCGCAGTAAATTTTCCAATTGGAAAATTTACTGCGATGATCATTCTTCACTCTCATCTACAACCGCAGTTCAAAAAATGAATTATTTTATATACTTCATTAAGTTTAATACTGTTAAAACCCGCAAGTAAGAATCTACGTTTTCCCAATTTTAACCTAAACAAGTTCTAACATAAATTAGTTAGCACAAATTTAGGTTCTTACCACACATGTATAATAAATAGGTTCTTTCTTTCTAAAGAAAATATACTTTGTAGCTAAGATTATTCTAATGTTTTTCAGTTTATTCCGTCTGTAAAATCAGTTGGAGTGATAAGGCACCTATGTCTCCAAAGAGGATCTTGAACGTTTATAGATTTTAGAAAATAAGAAGAACCTGTTTCAAATTTTAGGCTTAAAAAAAGGTTTTTGTATAGAGGGGGCCTAACTGGCAAATTTTAGTCAAACAGGTTCTTAAAAACTAAATTAGTTCTTATTGGCAGGTTTGCACTGTATTTACTCCGTTTCTGATGGGTTTAAATCTCCCGGCTGATTCTCCATAGTTAGCTGGCGTTGACAAACTTTGGAAAACGTTTGTAAATAACGTTAAAACCAAGCCAGAACAGGAACAGTACCGCTCGATCATGGATGGCAACTGCTATTTTTAAAGAATTACTGCTAAACTAAAACGTTTCTGGGAAACTTCCCACCTACCCCTCCCTGAAGCCAATATTTTGCCCTAAGTGAAAAATAAGTGTTAATGTTGGCTTAGGGGAGGGGTAGGTGGGCAGTTTCCCAGAAACATATAACGATTTTCCGAGGAACAGACAAATGAAGACGGGAAGTTACATCAATCGATCGAGATAAATATGTTAAGTCTGAAAAAACAGTTATGGAATCGGCTTTCGAATAATAATTATAAAAATTAAGGCAGATCTCAGAGGATGTCATCCGACTCTACCGACCACTTATGTCAGCGAGGGTTTGTAGACTAGATTTTTTATAAAGATATTTTCCTGGGAAAATGAAAGTTCTGGTTCCTGTATGTGCACATCCGTAGCTTTATCATTCTTTCAAACACGAGTTTGAGTGAGTCTCATAATTTTCGTCCCATATTTTCCATTTAGCCGGCACTTCTATTTAAGCGGCACTAGCGAGGGTGCCGTAGATGAAAAAAAGAGAACACGTCATTAAGCTTTAACAATATCATTTTGCTGACTAGCTTCTGGGATTCAAGGGATCTCCTAAACTCAAGGCAAAATAGATCTAAAAATAGTCTATGAAAAAAACCGTGGGCGCAAGAATAAAGCAAGCTAGCCCCGGGTATCGTCTTCTTTGAATTACAAACAGACCGTTTAATTTCCGCTTCACGCTAGCATTTACCTAGCGGTTATTTCATAAATGAAACTTGTTATCAGCTCAATATACAAATCCCCAGAAGAGAGGAGACTTTTTAAATGATTTACATCCAAAAAAGTCAAAAAAGTAGAGAAATTAAGCCATGCTGGGATTGATTGCAATGTTTACAAAACCCGACCCGTCTGCAAAACATTCCCTTTAATTGTGATGTGTTACGAGAACCACAGGTTAGGTGGAAATAATTCACTAGGGAAATAACATATGTTTTCACATGTTTTCCCCTTAAAAACAATCAAAGATTGATTTGTCATGGATTTTGATTTAGTACTCGCACTACTGATAGTACTTAGCAGATTTCACGTTCATGAACATACGTGTTTTTCTTTCTTCTCCTTTTTTCATTTTATATTTTTCTTCGATTTTTGTATTCACTGTCTATGTAAGTATTATGTATAAATTAATATGTCGAATGTGTATCTTTGTACTAAGCTGCTAAGTCAAGTTAAATCTCAAACAAACCCGCTTAGTTAGGATGCGAGCAGATGAAAAATGACATTTTTCTTCGATACTGTAATTTTAGGTTTTGTAGGCAGAACATAAGAGTTAAAAAGAAAACAATAGTCGACCAAGATACTTACTACAATTCGCTTTTTCTTCCGCGTCATCCCTTTTTTAGCCTTTGTTGCAGCTATATATTGGATTTATTGCGCTCATTGTCACTAAAGACTGCTCTTGTCTTCTTGTTTCGCAGGGCCAACCTAGTTTTAATCTATTGATTATTTCATGTTTTTGCGATATGACCTTTCTTGGGTTGTTTAGTTCTGGATATAACGATTGATCCACTTATATTTTCAGGCGCAGACGTTTATAGTTAAACAAACAGAGAGAGGAAGACAAATCAAATTGTTCATATACTAATTAAAAGCAAGCACACTGCAAGTAATTTCCGCTCGGAGTATGGGGTGAATGAAAGACGCGTTCATGATCCACCTTGGTCAAACTTTCTTGATTTATTTAGTAGGATTTCATTCACCATTCAGATGAATTTAGCCAAGGAAGCATAACACAGGTACTGAATATGACTATCTTTTAATTTTTTTCCAACAAATCAACTTCATTTCGTGGAAAATGCTTCGCGCGGTAGGAGAGAAATTATGTTGTCAAATGCCAAAAAACCCTTACCAGACTACCACTTCGCCCATTAAGAAACGAGAAGAGAAGAATAGCCGAAATGAGTCCCAAAATAGTTTCTGGGATCGTTACTGGGGCCCCTTCGCTCAATTACTGGCCCAACTTCGTTCCCAGGTTCTCTCTCGCTCTGTAGGGACGGGTAGGAGAGAAACCTGGGAACGAAGTTGTTATTGGCCAAATGAGACAGTCCCACAAGTCTTTGCGAAATTTAACTCGGTCTGGTTTTCTTCTCGTTTTAGCTGGCTTTGGAAGAGTCCAAAAAGTAATCTCCTTTCAGAAAAAAAAAACAAAACCTTTAGTTGATATAGAAATAACAACTTATACGAAACGAAGCATCCCTAAATATTGATGTCACAAACGTAAACATGGAATGTTGAAAAACAAAAGAAGGTGAATAGTGGCTGACGCAGTTTGCTTCAGTGTATTTATGGATCCCTGGAGGAATCCTCCCACTCATGTAAAGATAAGCAGTTTATCACCCCTCATGTAATGGAACCATTCTAAAAACGTCAAATAATGATCGATAACAATGAGCTTTATTCTAAAAATTGTACCAAATCAGTACACATATTTTCTGTACGAATCTAACAATCACACCTAAGAATTACATAAAAACAAAACACGAAAATTAAGCATTGTAAAATAACAAGATTTTTTCAGAATAACAATGAAGTACACATATCTAAGCTGTAGTTAGGGGGCGTTTACATGACACCGCTGCGACTTTCGCCCCGGAGCGAATTCACTCCGGTTCCCTATCATGGCTCTATATTTGTTTACATGATACCACCATAAATTTCATGCTGGCGCGAGTCACCCCGGCGCCAGTTCACCCCGGTTCTTGTACCGGGGCGAGAATTTCACTCCGGTACGAAATCTCGCAACGGTATCATGTAAACACGAAACGACCACCCGTTTCGGGGTGAAATCGGTCTGCCGGTAGACTGGAACCGGTAGCGCATGCGTAATGTTCGCGATTTTGAATCATACGTGCATTTTATCAACATGAAGTGTACCTTCAAATAACGAGATGTGAAATAACCTAGTCATCATGTAAACGCGATACGAAATCAAAAAGTCATGTCCGTATGAAACTCGCTCCGGTGCGAGTTTTCTCATGTAAACACCCCCTTACTGAGAATAACTCATCAAGATACAACAAGGAATAAAACACAAGCAGCGGTGATAAACATATCAAACTTACGCATTTTAATAACTTGACGTTTCGTATGCTACGCAACATACATTTTCAAAAGTGGAATAAAGACCGTTACAATTTTATGAAAACTATATATGAAATGTAAATAAGGGGTCTGGAAACGAGATTAAGAAACATCTGTTTCTTAACAGTAAAACAATAAAAGCTTAAGCTAATTAGTAAAGTAGAAGCTGAGCTTAATGGTCACTAATTTTTATTCAGTTACGTATAAAAATAGAAACAATGTTTGCTTTGAGTCCTTTGCCTATTATGCATCACACGAAGAAATAGCGCAATTTATCTTTCTTGATCAGGTATTGTTTTAATATTATTTTGCAGTGCGTTAAACGTTTTTACAGAAATATTGCGCACACAAAACCAAAAAGAAAAACTTTCTGCACCCATTTCATTATTTCAGTGTCATTTCAGTGTTTGGCAGATGGATTTTGAATGCTTTGACTATTTGTTGGGTATTTGAGGAAAAATGAGATGCTTGCAATTTTGAAAATTAAAAAATATATATATTATAAACCAATAACTGCAGTTTAAAATCATGATTTAATCAACGTTATATATTTTAAACTAAACACCAAAATAAACGCCTGTCAAGGTAAACTTTTTTGTGGGTTTCAGTTGTATAATGAATGTTCAAAAGCTTATTTTCATCATCTATTGTTCCTGTAAAATACATACTTTTGTAAAGGCAAACGTTCTGTAAGGTAGCTAGACTGCTACTTCAGAACTCTCTAATTTCTAATAAGAGTTATGCATAAATTATTTGCTATAGCTATATTTGCAATTGTATTTCTTCACTCTCATCTATAACCGCAGTTCAAAATGAATTATTTCATATATTTCACATTGTATTTCTTACGTCAAAAATAATTGATCTCCCGGCTTCTGTCCACAATTGCCATTTTAGATGTTAAAACGTTACCAGCAAATATCACTGCCAAACCTCGTTTAACTGTAGACTTGTTTTAAATGCAGAACTTCAAATGCGAATCAAATGCAAATTAGTAAATTTTCTCGTTCTCGCTCATTTGCCTCACATTCGAAACATGTGAAGTTCAGCGTCTAAAATAGGTCTTAAGCCAGGGTCAAACAAGGTAATTCCTATGTGACGAACCCAATGTTAATAAGCAGCAACAGCAAGAAATATCATTTCGCTCGTTAGCATTAGATTCGTCACGTGTGAAGTCGGCGACGTTAGAATTGGTCACCTAAAAATTGCAAAATTCCGAGAGCGGAGACTTAAGCCTCTCTTAAAAGACCTTTCTTAACTCATGATCGGTGAGATAAACCTGAGATAGGTTGAACTCTCACTGAGATGGGTAGGGGCTGAGCAACAGTTTGGTTTGAAATAATTCCGACAATTAAACATAAGTCGCCTTAGACTTCAACTCTGATCTAAGAGGGGCCCTGTGTCTGACGTGTCACACTTTCCAATCACCCAACAGGTTGGCAACTCTTTACTAAACTCTACCTCTCCATCTTCTATTAGAGTAACATGTAATCCTTTTTAGGCCTTCCAGAATCTCATCTGCCATGTGTTCGGTCCCATACTATTTTCTTGCTGGCGGGGAGTTCAGGGTGCTGATAGCAATGCCATGACAGCCGCAGACGATGGTAAAATAACATGCAAACCCTTTGCAGGCCTTCCAGAATCTCATCCGCAATGTGTTGGGTCCCTTACAATTACCTTGATGGCAGGCGGGTCAGGCTGTCGATGGCAATGCCCCACCAGCTGCAGATGCATGACGGTGACATCACATTCATCTCTTCTGCATTGGTTTTGTTTCCCATATTATGGCATTTCCGGGGGGGATTTCATGGTGCTCATGGCAATGACCCACCAGCCACAGACAACGTTCCTTCATTTCCGAAAATTTCGGAATTGGCCTGTAAGGCCCCTTGTTTGTCACAATTATGTACTTTTCAGCTCATACTTTGCACCAAATCAAAGTAAGGACTCAGAAAAAGTTAAGGGCCGATACCTTCTGACCTCTAGAGTGCCTCTCAATGGAAGGTGAGTTGAGAAATGTCTTTCATAAGAGGCCTTAGTTAAATATGAATTAGCAAGTCTGACGTTGACATGCACAAAGGCTATAGTTCCTGTTATTTCAAAATATCCATCATTTTTATTTCTGATCAAAAATTGCAGACAGACTATTAATCATACTGCAAAATCCCGGTTATAATCCATGGGTTTGTTCAATTTAGCGACAAATTTCGGGTTGGGATTTTATTCAAGAGCTTATGTCCGGGGGGGGGGCTTATAAGCGAAATCACCGTGAAAACAGGCTGATCACCAGACGTACTTATTTCACTTAATTAAAATTCAAAACTCCAACTGAACCTTTAACCGAAACATTAAAAAAATAACAAGATATATAGATGGGCTTATATCTAGAGGGGCTTATAACCGTAATAAGCATTTTTTTTTTTTTTTTTTGCCAATAAATGTTACTGTACTTGGGGAGGGTTATAACTGGAATAAAATGATTGTTTACAAATATATGGACCAGGAGCCGATTATTAATACTAATTACTAATCGGTTCTTTTATGGGCTTATGATCGGGAGGCTTATATCTGGGATTTTACGGTATCATTTCTCTTTGTATGACCGATACGTTTAAACGAGGAAAGGTAAGTGACAAGTTTAATAAAGGAACGCTTCATCAGATTCTTTCTCCTTTATCTTTTTTGCTTTCCAATATTCTTCCGCATCGACGTACCTCCCTCCTCCTCCTCCTCCTTTCCTAGGGGATTCGTTAGTGCGACAGTATGGCTTAAAAGATACAATGGTACCATCTGGTCTTTGAACTCGCACAATAGTAGCATCAAAACTTGGATAATAATAAGAGGCTTCTAACGACAGTCTGAAGAAAAAGAAGGGAAAATCTTATATCTTATTGTATAATGGTTGTTTCCAAGGTCAGCTTTGGTTTTTGGTCCAGGTTGTAGTAAAACCGGGTTGATGACTATTCCTCGTCTGACGCGTTTAAGTTATGTTTGCCGACAGAATTTAGAGATATTCTTTTGAAAATGGTTTTAATTTCAATTTAACAACAGCCCTACTTTTAGCAAGCAAACCCAGGATATTAGCATTTGAAACAAGACTCGCTCAAAAACTATCATAAACCTCCTGATGTCGAGATTTTGTGAATGTTATTTAATATTTTGAAACGTTTGGTTATTGGAAACTTATGTTCTTCAGACTGTCGGGCAAAAAGGGAGTAAAATTGCGCTCATAGAACCTTGATCAAGGACACTCTGGGTCTTTTTTTCTGCGTAAAAAATTATACAGTACCCTAGAATTTTATGCTGTAAGGCAGTAGTCAGTGGATCATAATTATATTCATTCACTAATTCACTAAAGGCTATTTTAAGACGCCTTAATCCCTCTGATAACCTCGGGGGTTGATCACTTAAAACGTTCGGATCTTCACGCATTCATCTTGAAAGATACTTGATGTTTTGCACATAGCGATGGCATTTTACGATCTTTAAATGGTTTTAAATGTGAATTGAATGTGCGCTGTTGAGGTGAATGTGGCTGTAAGGATTCCACAGTGAATTGTGAGGTGTCACATCGTGTATCCATTTTTCACATTGCAGTAGCTGGAAAAAATGAGGCAAAGTGATAAATTAAAAGTGCAATAACAATGCAAAATAAAGATGAGTGGTTTTAATTTGCTTCGAATGAGCTGGTGAATGGAATTACTTGTAAAGAAGGCGGGCCACCCTCATGTCCTCAAACTGATATTGGGGGAGTTCTTTGGAACTATTCTAGAATGAGGATACTCAGACTGGCCGGTGATCGTCTTAAATATGGCAGGTACTACGTCCTCGCAATGGACTTGTACTTTCAAAGAGCAAACTAAATGGAAGTTGCGCACTACGATACAAGGGGTCATACAATACATACTTTTCTCTGTAAAATTGTGCGCATGCTTTGAGATCCCTAAAAATAAACTCCACTGACTCGTGACTCCATTTTTAACCTCTCCTTTTTACAGCTTTCGGAAATTGAAATGAGAGCAGTTGTTTCTCCTTATTGTAAACTGTATTACTGTATTTTGAAATATTATGCACTACTAAAAATTTCTTAGAAAAAAATCTGAGTGCTTTATTTCTATACAACGAAACGTTTGTAGCCTGTGTACAGCCGCCCCTGTCCTCAAAAAAATCGGAAAGGAGCGTCTGTGATTTACTGTTGATAATCGTGTTCAGGAATAATTTTACACTCGAAAGACAGCAGTTCCTCTCGAACTTTAAAAGAATTGCCCCTTCGACCATGAACAAGATTTTTATCCGTGTTTTTTACGATGTCTACGCCACAAAGAACACACGAACTCATCGTCAAAATCTCACATCATGTTATTGTCGCGAACGAAAGTGAAAGATTCTGTACAGAAGGCTCCGATTGCAAAGCCCGCGAAAATGAAAGCCAATCAAATCTCGCTATTTCAGTGATGTAATGATGTATGGGAAATAACCAATCAAGTCATTTTCCACCCATTCCTGAAAAAGTCACGTGATCTTTGAACACGATTATCAACGGTAAATCACAGACGCTCCTTTCCGATTTTTTTGAGGACAGGGGCGGCTGTACACAGGCTAAACGTTTGTAGCTATTTTAACTTTCAGACGTCAATTAAATCAACCAAACATATTTTGTTTTTTGGCATGAATTGTTTTCCTGCGAATTATAATTTTTCAGGTCTGTTACTTCGAAACAACAGAAAATAGTTCCAAAGCAACTTGCCCTTAGCCCTACTCGGACTGTTTTTTCATATAGGGGTTTGCCACAACAATTCTATCAATCTCATTGCGTTGTCAGAACTTTACGAACCGATCAATTGGCCCAGAAATGCATATCAAATGCACATCACTGCTTTGTCACCTTTCCTGAATCGTGAATTAACAGGCTTTAATTACAACAGTAAACATATTTCATCCAAAGACGTGTGTAAACTAACCGGTTGTGCCCATTAACTTCCCTGGGACCAACATTTTTGCAGCCGTCATCTTTGGCATTGTAGTTCCTACTGACCGATCCATTGCGAACATTCTTGTGAGGCGATGTGCTTTCAGGATCCCAGTTGTAACCTTCCAAAACGTATTCCGGAGGAGGTGGGGTCTTAACGGGCCCAAGAAGAAAGGAATTGGTTGTTTCCTCTAAAGTCTTTGATTCTTTTGTCCCATATCCGCTCAGTTTTGGCTCCTCCTTGATATTCAGCTGATGCTTATTCTCGTGTTGTCGATAATACACAAAAACACCGACAATCAAGGCCAAGCTGAGGGCGCCAGCAACTGTGGCGAAAAATACAGTGATACAATCCGAAGAGTGATCTACGAAAAAAAATGCCACTACACGGTCAATTCCAAAAAATTATCCAAACCGTGGTTTTGGTGTCGAGTCCATGAATCAAATACAATATTACAGTTACGCTCTAATTTGAATTAGAAGATAGGATCATTACAGTTCAATTTACTAGGGCTTACTTAGACCAAAGGGCTGGAATGAGTTTTAGAGTGACCTGACATAATTATTTGATAGGGCTCTTCTACTGGAATTTGAGTCACATTTCGCCACAAGAGGCTGAAACAACCTTTTGGGTCCGTAAGTTACCACGTTAAAGACTAAATAAAACTAAAGAACTTAAAGTGCACCGGATGTAATTTATTTATCCTAGTTTTGGACTGAATAATCGATGGATGCAGGGTGGATGGATAGATGGATGGATAAATTGAAGTGTGCACGAGTGCATGGATATATGCGTGGATGCATGGATGTATGTATGGGATGGATGCTTCAATGCATCGATGCATGGACATAAAATAGATGCATGAATCGATGGATGAATGGATGGCGTCCTGGTCATAAAATTGAGACAAGTCCATTGTATAGTTGTTAAAAAAGGTAATTTGATACACAAACTTGATGACAGTGGTTGAAATCATTCAGTGTAACCTGAGAATCACCTTGAACCGAACATGCATTTGATTCTGCTGGGTATATAATTAAGGTAATGAAATATTTATACCTTGCAAGAACAAAAACCACACAAAAAGTGTGCCAGAAATGCCAAGAGATCCAACCTCAGATTTTGCTGTAGAACCAACTTGTTCTACCCGAAGAGTATTTACCGTCTTGAATCTTGGGTCGTTTGGTTCAGTGGTGGTGGTGTGAACTGTAGCATGTTCTCGCGACGATAGTAGGGTGCTTGGGGTAGCAGCAATGTTGACAGTTGAGGTAATCTTTATCGATGAGAAGCTTACAATTGAGGTTGTTGATGGTAACGTGTTCATTGTTAATGTGCTTATTGGAGTGCTCTTTGCCATGGTAATAGTACTTGGTGGCGTGTACAAACGAGGTTTGTTTCTTTTCTGCAATTCTTAAAGAAAGATAAATAAAAAAATGTAGAAATACATTCTTTGTATCTGTACAACTTTTCGGCGCGACATTTTCTGGTGTTGTTTGGGGTGAACAAGCATTAGTTTTGATTGGTGAATGGTATCAAAAAACAACCAGAAATACCAATAATTAATCACCCTAATGATCCTAGAAATTGTTGCGCCGAAAGCTTGTATCCCTTCCTTCTATTGTGAAATATCAAATACGTAGAATTATTTCCTTATAATTGCTTAATCGCGTAGATAAAGCTATTAACGGTACGAAATATGAAAGATTAAGATTATGAATTTCAAGGAAAAAGAGGTGGGAAAGAGATCGGCCTGAAAATGTGCCTTGAATATGAAGAGTAGTGATAAGCCATCAGCACGAAAAATGTGACAAGAAAAAACGAACAGAAACTCCAAAAACTGCTTAGCTTTGACTCCAACGCAAGTGATCTTGTCCGGCAAACTTTTCAAGAAGTTGCTCTTATAATTATGTTCTTAATTCTGAATAATGCCAAACTTGGAATTCAAACGCAAGTCACGTACTTTTGAACTTGTACGATAACCCAAAGAAGATATTAACTGGAACTCGTGCACTTTACTCCAAAAAGGCGCAAATTTTGTTATTCTTTTATTCGCCCACGATGCATCATTTCAAGGATAAATTTCTTTAGAATTCTGCAGGTGAAATCGAGAGGAAGATAGCTAATTAGCAAAATTATAGAAGAAAAGTATTCTCACGTCCATTTTTAATAGGGTGCATTAGGTCATGGGTTTCTGATAATAACTTGCCTTTAGACTGATTGCTGGTCAAAATTGGAATTATTTCCTTATAATTGCCTATACGGGAGAGATCATCCCGAAAGGGGTACCTTTTTCTAGGCTCCAGGTATATGAAAGGGAAGCGAAATCTGTCATTTCGGTCTGTAGAAAAGACCAAAAGGTTTTGAAGATGTATTTTATGGCTTTGAAAAAGTCTAGAACAACTTCCGGTTTTGTGATATATTCTTATTTTAAAGCCGGTGCATTTACAGCAAGTTAAAAGGATGAAAAGTTCTTAACTAGGTGTACGTAGGTGAAAGGGGTGCCATTTGTCAAAAATGGTATATAAAAGGGTAAGGGTTTGGACTTGGGTAGCCTATTCTAGACGTTCACCGAGATAGTAGAACGCGGGAGAAAAATTCACTACTCCCCACCATCTGACCGCTTCGCTCTACTATCTGAACGCCTGGAATAGGCTAGATCTCGGGGCGAAGCCTCCTCGAGTCAAACCTTCTTGATTACCCTTCTGGGCAAAAACGCTTTCCTAATCGTGGAGATTAGACGCATTAGTCATAATAAAGTGACTCAGCTCACACATACTTACCACAGGCATACACCAAGTTAAGATAAGACTTCGTATACGGACAAGGATTCCCAAACAGAGCACTTTGCACTCTCACTTTACATTTGGTTTTCTTTGCACACATGACTTTAAGCCTTTCAGTGACGTCTTTCTCGCCACAGTTATAGTTCTGATCATTCTTATCCTCTTTGTACGGGCAAATCACATGACCAGGTTCTGTTCGCCCAAACTGTGCAGAGTATATGATCAATCCCATGCTGGAGTTTCCACAATTTAGTTTAAGACGATCATTTTCGCAAATGACTTTGTTTTCTGGAGTAACTCCACCATCGGGAATCTCCCATGCTGAGACGAAAGAAAAAAGTCAAACATTTCAAAGAAGTTTCGCATATAAAAACGTCTTGACATCATCATTTGAGAGAATCCAATATTACATTCCTGATCTCAGATTCTTGGAATTCGAAAGAGAGGCAAAAAACTAGAAAACCGATTGTTATTATGTATTTAGCACGAAAGTACTAATTGAAGACACTATTGTTCCAACTGGAAACGGGACCGCTATGTTACGTGGTCATCCGAGAAGGTCTAACCACTTGCAGTGCTAAGGGATTAAGGGATCCGGAGTACCTTTTTCATTTCTCAGTCCGGCCCCGGGAATCGAACCTACGACCTATCGCTCTGAAGTCAAGCACTCTACTGACTGAGCTTATCCTGCTACGGAACCAACGAGAAACTCGATGACGCCGGGACTCGGGCTGGATTTGTATGAGGCGAGTGCTCCAACCAATGCACTATAGCTCTGCACTATCCAACTAACCGGCATGTTAGAGATCCCTATAAAAGGACCCAGCCTGAATCAGATAGAAGAATTCGCTTGCTTTTGTAAATAACAACATTGAATTCACTTTTTCGATATAAAAAATAAGGGAAAATGTAAGATGTCTCCTAGAGTTGTTGTTATGAGAGTTGTTGTTATTTTACTTAGAACTGTATTTGCATTTTTATCTCATTTTCTTTCCTCATAATACATGTATGTCTTGGTAGGTTAGTTTTCATTGGATACGTCGCATGATAGAGAACCTGAGGTGGCGTTTTTTATTGAAATACCCAGTAAATACATTAAAAGAAACTGTGGTGCGAGGTGACAAAATGTTAAAAGTGGTGTCAGTTCACCTCAAAAGCAACACAAATTACAAAGCCAACGTCCGATATTTTTTAATATAAAAATTAAATTAAAAAATTCTTAAACGGCTCCGAGGCTTTTAGCACTAAATTGCAAATTTTTCACGACTCTGTTGTCTCGCAATTCCCAGAAGAGACATGAGCAGGAAAAAAAACCAAACATAGAAAAAATGATCAGAAAGACTTGGAGTCATGTTAAAATTTTAAAATATTGAGCGTGGGCTATTTGCACAGTGCTAAATATCTACCACATCACCAACTACTATCTCCACCTACAACTTTCCAAATTAGAACCTACCGAGTGAGAATTGCGTAACAACAAGAATGACCTGCAATTTAGATACCATGGTCATCGTGGGACTGGGAATATTTGTTCGAAACGTTGTTCAGAGTGATACTTCATCTTTAGGTATCTAACAAAGTGGCAGGTTGGACTTAGCCGGTCGATCAATTCACGAGACGTATCGATTAATTGTATCTAATTGAGCTGAATAAGCAAATTGATCACTTAAAATACTCCTGACCATTTACTGTTTCTTTTATCCACCATGGTTAGGTCTGGGTCAAATAGCCTTAAAAAGTATCCTTTCTAATAGGCACCTTTAATATCAGTGCATTTAATTCCTTTTGTGGGATAAAACTGGTATCTTCTACGTTCGTTGTTGTTTCTACCGATACCATAGCTCCTCTGCCTTATGTTTAGTCCAACAAAACCATTCCTTGATATGGGTAAAGCGCGAAGGGTTATTTAAACCGTTTGCAAGGACAAATGCGGGATATTAAAATGTAAATGCAAAAATAATCTTTAGTTATAATGGAAAAGCACTTAGCCCGCCTACTTTAGCTTGTTTATAGCATTCAACTCAATTAATAATGAACTAGAAACATTTGTATCGCAAAACCCTGCGTAAATCAAGTAAAGGGAAAAATTATGACTAAAAAATAAAACAAATAACAAACAATAGGCTGAGAAAATTAAAGCAGTTTAATGACGACTGAGAAACGAGCACAGAAATTCCAGACTGATGACGCGTCACTACCCAGATCTGGATAGTACTTCTGATTGGCTGAACGCGGCACGACCAATGAGAAGCAATACTGAGATATGGGTAGCAATGCGCCTCTAGCCTTTAGTATGTCTCAGACGTCATCTCGCGGGAAAACCAGTGGTGGCATCCCGAAATGTCTGTTTTCTCAGGCGAACAAACAATCATTCTCGACTCCAACCTTGTTCCCAGGATTCTCTCCTACCCGCTCCGTAGGGTGAGTAGGAGAGAACCCTGGGAACGAGGTTGTCGAGACACTGGTCTGCCTGGTAGACTCTGCAAAATCAATCGGGCTATGTTATTTGTCGAGGTTTTTTTTAGTCGCCCTTTGTTGCTAGGTAATTAAGGACACCAACAAGATACTTAGCCAACTCATGTTTCTAGCTTGCTGGGCGATCACGCTCGTTCCACGCTTGATACGAATTCCGAGAAAATTAAAAACCTCACTTCGCGAGGAACAAATACTCTCAATGGAACTTAACACAGTTAAAAACCACAGCTTGTAGAAGGCAACCAATTGGCTGCTTACAAGCGAGGCTGAGGGATCGAATTCAGGACTACCGAGAAATAAATCCAGCTAGTGGCCTGAGCGGGACTCTGACTTTTAGATGACTTCAGCGCTTACTTTAGATTCGATTCATTGGTGATAATGTAGGGTAGGCGGTTGGAAAAACGATCACTAAGAAAAAATTGTATATTGCGATTTGACAGGTCATAGTCCTACACTGAACTCTCTGTAGGAGTGAAATGAAAGTAATTTATTTACACATTATCACAAAACTTAACGAAAATTTACAAGTTCGAAGTTCTTAAAATATTAGCTCTCTCCCTACATTCTGAAGGTGAGCGAATTAATGACCTTGTTCTGCATTTATTGCCTGATCGCTAATTCTATTGCTTTTGATTTCTCGGCATAAAAACTAATACCGATGTGGGCGTTTACTATCCTACTAATCTTCTTTGTAAAATGCCGCCAACAACATTATTGCAACAAGTGCAAACTATTCGACTTATTATTTTACAGATCTGTGACCTTACTTAATATGATAAAATGTACGAGCTTGTCAAAGGGCCGAATAAAATGAAATCTGTGTTTTTTACTTTTTATCACTGACTAATGATTTAGCGGACCCCACCAAGAAATAAAGGACTAAGTAGCATATAGTATTTCCCGGATATGACCATTATCACCTATAAGATACTACAGTAATAAAAATAAGTTGGTAACCATTGATTTTTGTGCCTAAGATACTCCGGCAGATACTAAGACAATCGAAGCGAGCAATCCACTTTGTTTCTGCCAACAAAATTGGGCTGCAATGAAATTTTAACTAGAGATATTTGTTTAAAAACACTCTAAACGTTTTTCTAAGTATTATCGCCCGATATCGCTTACTGTTGCCTTTCACTCATAATATTAGCTTGAAACAAAAATTCACGAAAACATCAATCCTAAAAAATAAATAATACTAGCAAACGTTCTGCCAAAGAGGTTTCATTTGAATGGCAACTCCGTAGGATTTCATCTAAATTTCATTTTAATTACGTACAAGGTCTGATAGGATCGTGCCTAAAACACCACAATGGTACATACGGGTAACATACGGGTAACACATGGATACATAACTAAATGATAAAATATTCTTATTTTCAAAACACAATCTTACTCGCATCATTATATTGATTTAAATTTATAGTTGAAGTGTGTGTATTTAAATTTCTCAACGAAGACCTACCGGTGAAGAAGGCTAAAATTACTGCAGAAGGCGATTTTTCACAGCCTTCATCAAAGCGCCATTCATTCGCGGAAGTATTCTTAGTTTCATTAATCATTAACTTAATTTGGGGAGAAAGGCAAGATTTCGAGATAAACAAGCCAGCGAAAGGGTAAAAAACAGTTTCACGGCAGAATGGACACTTAATTAACCACTGTATTCCTGAAATGATAAGTTCGATTTTAGAGTTTTACTATTGAGAAGAATTAAGTATCTATAGGATAATTGTTTAACCAAAAATTATCATACCGACCTTTTCCTCCTCCTCAAAAACGCGAAATGTTAGGTCGTAAGAAAATTCAGTAGCCATCTTGTCTTCGATGTACTGTTTTACGAAAGGAAAGACTGTCCTCTCAAGGGCGACAGCGAGGCTACAATAAACTCACTTTCATCGTAGAAATACCACGATACGTTGGAGAACACGTTTGTGAAACGTAGCACCCAATACACGTCATTCAGCTCTAGAAAACAGCCTGCAAATTCTGGTACTGAACGTAAACTATTAGCAGAAAATGCCTCTGTGGCACTTCCACAGCTCATATTGACGCATGCGCATACAAAATGCCCTCCTGTTGGTGGGGAGAAGGTCTGGTTAACATGATTCGAGATCGAAACCCAAAGGAAATTTACATTGATTTCTTAAACTCGTCAACATATTCTTAAAAGGAAAAAACTGTCTTGCCTAAATTCTTTTTTCTAGAAATGAAAGTAATTAAGGTCAATTGGTGTTTTTTTCTTAAAACACCAAAATATTGTCGCATTGCTGATTATCCTGTCGCCTTCTTCTGTATTTTAACGCACTTTTGTGTAACTGTCTAAATTATTTTTCTTTCCCTTAATTGAACCTTTTTAATCTGGTAAATTGATAAGAAGAGTGGTTTGTAGGACCCGCCTTTCGAAATGATTCTAAGTCGACAAAATCTGTCAAAATAGTTTTCAATTAGCCATACCTGCAAGCCAGTCATAGAACACGTGATAACTTGACAGACATTTGAGTTTCTTAAATTGCGACGCACTTTTTAAGACTTTTCTGTTTAAACGGACCCATCTCTTGTCAATATTTATGCCCTTAAATCTAGGAAAACGAACCAGATAGGACCATATAGCGTCCTATTTCCACTTGAAGTCTATGTCCCCGCAAGTCTCACTTGCTCTTGGTTTAATTAATTCAAATAATTGCTTATGACACTCGTTTTTCCGTCGTCAATTAGGAAGTCAAAACACTCAAAGATCTTTACTAGCTTCATTAAAAAATCTTTTACTTTTCGTTAACAAAAAAAATAATGAAGCACAATATGTTTTGTCTTCCTAACATAATTCTCTACCTTGTACATGATTAAACGTGGACGCGAACGGCCTAGAAAAAAAGCCAACTCGAACGTGATAAAACTTGATCCGTTTCAGTTACAATTTATGATAGGAATACCTTATCCGGCCTCACGCTATGTACAATGTTTATCTTCTTGATATCACCCACTAAAGATGTGACTGTTTAGCCAGGGGGCCGTTCCTCCACTCTCGCGATAAGATTTCTGTCCTGGAGAGATATTTTTAATATAGGCCCAATGTTTATCAGTGTTTGTTGCGGGTTTGTCGAAATAACTGAGAACGGTTTGCGGTAAATAACCAACGCCACAACCTACGCCGAATCTGATTTTCAAACAAAACTCCGGGAAGAAACGTTTTTGGTTATTCCCGGGAAAGAGGCTTCAGAAAAGAAAGTTGTCGTCTTAATCACACAATCTAAAATAACAACCTTTATTTTTTTATTTACGAATTTCAAAAATCCTTTTACATCACTCGATTTACCTAGTAATATGAGAGCGGTGGTAAATACCGACTGTTGTTGACTGATATTGAACTGAATCACTATAACTTTTAGAAGAAATATTTATTATAGTCCTCTTACAACATTGCAGTCGGCATTTTGAATCGGTGAATATACCATGCGAAAGGTAGTCAAGGAAACTAATTAATGACGACCAATACTCTAAAATAACTCGCGACAGTTTGTACCTCTATCAACACTGGTTTGTTTGAACCTTTTAGAACAACTTTATCCTCAGTAGACGACTTTTAATACTTCCGAAACGTTCCACTATTTACAGTCTTTCCATTCACA
This sequence comes from Porites divaricata, assembly GCA_038088405.1. Lineage (NCBI taxonomy): Eukaryota > Metazoa > Cnidaria > Anthozoa > Scleractinia > Poritidae > Porites > Porites divaricata. Next base: position 19,323,095 of record JBBMOI010000013.1, read on the forward strand.
GTAAATCAATTAAACATTTCCTAGTAAAATGTTGCTAATCCTCTTAGAAACCTTCCTTATTAGAGCATGGCGTTTAATTTACAACAAATTCCACATGGGCAAAGCAAATTGCAAACAATAAATTGAAACACATCGGAGACATTGATTAATTCTCTCCATGCCTTCTTATTTACTTGAAGTGCGTTTTTATTGGTCGAGACAAATGAATAAAGAATTCACAGCAAGATGCTCTAACAGCGAACAGCAATGTACTCTAACTTTGAACAAAAAAAAAAAAAAAACAAGAATTTTCACCCACGCTTACCACAGCGAAACGTGTCTACATTCATTGAACATATTTTGGACATCTTGAATTTCAAATTGTCTTTTTCTTAATGGGTCTTCAGGGCACTTCTTTCAGCGGTTGACTCATTTTACTTCACAGTTGGTTAGTACACAAGGGAGATTAACCTACACGGGAAATCTTTTCAAACTAAACTAAACCTTTTTCTTCGCGATAATAAGCGGCAAACCTTGATATGGCGTTCAAATTCAATGGTTTAACACCTTGAAACCAACCACCACCGCGACGCATAATTTTTCTCAAAGACACAATGAATATTTCCTTGTCGTTTAATTTAGGAGTTTTGACTCATTTTTAGGATTAACGCTACAAGAGAAAAGAAACAATCTCAGCAATTACCTATGAATGAAGGATAACTTTCAACCCTCGTGTTAATGTTTGTGTATATGATCCCATATCTACACGGATGGTGCAACATAATATTCATATAAAATTTCCTTATCCTTTAGTCGGTCCATCCAAACATTGTCTTTCATACTTGCCAATACACCCAAAGGCTTCTTTCGCCAAAAATGCACATTCAAGAAATTTCAGAACGAAAATACCTTATATATTTTAACGTATGTTAAAACACTGCTATGTTCATTAATTTGGAAAAGCTAAAAACACAAATATTCTGATTGAAACAGAACTGTTTGAGAAACTGTTAAAAACTTCTTACAATTTTACCTCGGGTAAAGTGACCAAACTTGCTGAGAAACAAGCAAATAACCTGAAGAGAAGAAAGTAAACCCAGCATTATAGTTGTCCGTTCACAATGTACAAAATTTAAGAACTTCAACCTTGGCTGTATACAAACTGATAATCCTATAACCTACCAGTTTCAAAACAACTCCCTTTTGTAGTGACTCAAATGCCATTCCTGCTCCATAAATATAATTTTACCAATACGCTGATCGATCCTTGGATTTTTTGCTATGTGATGAAACAGAAAATAGTAAATTAGGTTTTGAAGTTAAAGAAACCCAGAGCTGCACAGTAGTTTCTCAGGATGTTGTAATGTGGCCCTGGGGGTCTCTTGTAAACCTGTGTTCACCACACCACCTGTCTATAATATAGACAATGAGTTTAGGGCGCGCATCAGAATTTTAATCAGCAATAGTTTTCACTAAACCGAAATGAAAACAAAGCACCTAGAAAAAAAAAAGAATTTGTAATGAAAGCTCCAAAAAGCTAATGAACGTAAGACACTGGTCTTGGCTGTTTGGTAAAAATTTTAATTCTGTGTGATCATCTATTGCCGGGAAGCCCAAATCTCATCGAACAAATTGGATAAGCGCCAAGGTTTTTTAAGAATAACCGAGGGAATTAATTGTCTGAATTAATGTCAGATCTTTGCCTTGAAGTGCAATTTCTATAAAGAAATTCTATAAAAATACACTCATCACTGACGCTGCTGAACAACACCTATATAGTCAGAAGATAGTCAGATATATAGGCAAACAAAAGGTTTTCTCATCAGCCATTGAAAACAATCACATCTTACTGTGTTTTTAAGATCAAAATGGCCCCGTTTAGTTCAGTTCAACTCCAAGGCGAAATTGGATTTGATTTGATTTAGCTACAAAAGACGCCTGGACCAAAAGATTTCCAACGTGTTCGGACCAATCAATTCAATGTTTGTGCGTCGTTTGAGTGGCTTCATCTTTGTACTTTTGTTTTTCTTTAGTCAATGTCAGCTTTGCTGATTTCTCTTTTCTTTTTCCTGACACCCACAGTCTTTTAATTAAACGATAGCCAGTCTCCAAGTTTATATCAAGTTGTCAGGCCGTACTATAAGTATTCATTTTTGACAAAGTATTGAACGTGGCCGGTTCTTTGGAATGAAATACCCTGTCATCTTACGGAAGCTGCGTGTCTTTGTTTTCAAAATGTAGGTTCGATTGCCTTATCTACAATTCTATAATGTCATTACAAGCCTAATCTCTGGTTTCCAATGTCCGGTCTATTTATCATTAATAACAAAAACTATAGCACTTTACATCGTGATGGCAATCAATTCTGTGGCAATACCTCACACTTGCGAAATTATTTTTATAAATTCGCCACAAAAATAGGCCATGGATGAGACTGTATAGCCTAATCTAGCTTTTAAAAAAGTAATCAATTCTTTTTTTAAAAAAAATTAGTATTTATAGCAAAAGAAACCACTCGAATTAAAATTATTTTTTCCAGTTTGTACCGGGAAATCGAAAATAGTCGCTTAAAAATACTTCTCGTTCGCAAATAGTTTTTAATTATCGACACGAAATATCGGTTTAGATCCCCGAGCTACACATTTGTGCTTTTAATCGAAAAATCTGAGCCTGTAAAATTCAGAGAACAGCAATAGTGTTTTTCTTTTTTACGTTGATCGGATGTTCTAGAAGAGATATGCAAGTTAATCAGTATTTCGAGGATTTGGACGCCGACTGAACTCTTTACCGTCTGAATGTAAACAACTAATTTTTTTGTCCCTTACTTAAGTCCAAATAAAACAGGATAAAACCAACGCAATGATGGACTGAAATATGTGCAATATAACAGGGTGACCTGTGACCAGTCTTGTTTATTGACGAAGAATGCTTCCGGGATAATCTTATTCTAGTTTCAGTCTCCTCTTAGTGTTTCGCTGTACTATATTTGTGACAGATTGGTTCACATTGTATTGTTCTATACTACTTGAATTGACACTCAAGCTGAAATTACGATGGAACAATTATTATTTATTTTATCAGAAACTCATGACTGATTTTATGTATATATATAAATTGTTGTTTTTTAAAACAATGTTTCGTACCACAGTGTGAATGGACCATCGTAAGAGTGTTTTCGCATGACGTCACGGCGGCCATGTTGGTGTCCCAAATTAATCCTGTGGGAGTTGAACTCTTTTCTTATGCAAACGCTTTCTTTTGTACCAATACATTTACATAGATGCTGGCCACGTGAGTGAAAACACTCCATTTGGTATGGTGTATAACAGTGAAATTCTTCAGCAAAAGTTAATTACGGTTCCATCCGTTTCTTGTTTCAATTGCGCAGACATTAATAAAAAGCAAAATTAATGCATTAGCGCACGTATATTACCGATACCATGTTAATACAGGGACAACTTTTTTTGGATAAATGTTTAGTGCCACTCTAATAACCTCAGACTATTTTTTTTTTGCGAAGGCTTGTCAAGTGGTTCAGAAATATTGCCTTTCTGTCGCGCGTTCAATCTCCCTCTTTTCTTCCCCTATCAACTAGGGAGATGATAACCTGTAACTACCAGGTGATCTGTGACGTCATTGCGGGGGCCTGGGGAAAGAAATTTTAATGCCGTATCCCATAAACCAACGCGCGCACCAATTCAATTCAATTCAATCTGTTGCCGTCAGCTTTGGTTTATGGGATACGGCATTAAAATCTCTTTCCCCAGGCCCCCGCAATGACGTCACAGATCACCTGGAAGATACTTCATGCGACCAGATGCATTAATTTCACACCAATTCTGAACTTGTCAAAGGAAACGTATTTTAAAAATAGCGGAAGTTTTCCGACAAAAACGTCTAGTACCAGGGAGTGTTAAAACAAGGTACTCTTTTAAGTAAAACGTGTACACCATAAAATTACACCTTAAAATTACACCTTGTAATAGAAGTGAAATGCGATTTGCTAGAATTGCTTTCAAAAGTAGAAATGTCATTCAAAGTAAATTCACGAACTCCGGGGTTACCCCCTCATATAAGCCGTAAAGGTATGTGCCGCCCCGAAGGATATAATTTCTGCGTTGTTTCCAATCTAAGTAATGATGAAATAATTTCTCAGGGGCCAGGTCTGAAAACGGGCATGGATTTAGGGGCTAAAACGGGTGTAGGAAAATGAGATTTTTTGGTCTGAAATAAAAGGGTCAGGATTTGCAGTAAAGGGCGGCACACCCATACCAGAAATTCCCAGGAGTACCCCCCCCCCCCCCCCCCCGGTACAAAATCATGTTCTTTTGGGGGCAAGAGTTTGTTTTACTATGGGACCAACGTAGTTCTGGAAGCACGGCTAAACCCGAACCCGAATAAACTATTAACAATACAGCAACGCAAGGCTACCATCTAATAATAAACGCCTACAATTCAAAACCAAGAGAAAATGTTCTCTCTTGTCAAAACTTGATACTTGTAAGATCTCGCAAGATCTTGCAAGACTGACCTGTCACATGATAAAGTACAAATTAAAAACGTATGGGTTATAATATAGTGAAGACAGTTAGATTTATTAAATGCAAACCTTCGAGTACAAATTTCCTTGGTATAAGTGTAAAGTCAAAAGCTATGATGTAGAATGGTGAAACGCTAAGAACCAGTCTACTCCTCTAGTAAGGGGCATAGCACTTAGCATCAACCTCACAGCTCCGCTATTAAATTTGCACCTCCTTACAATAGGTAAGTTTACAGGGTGTCCCAAAAGTTCGTTCCTCTAATTTCATGCACTATAACTTTTGATGAAAACTTTATTTTTACATAAAATTTCTAGAAGATGTTTATTTCTCCATCAAGTACATGCATTCATAATTTCAGTAACTGGCATGTCCTTTTTGGTTTTTTATCAAATTCTGTAGCCGTTGCGGAATGAAGTGGGATACAGCGTGTAGACCCACAAATGATCCATTTTGAGCTTTTTTATCACCTGGTGCGAAGGATCCAGTTCAACCCCCAAACAACATTTGTTTACTTTAGGAGCTGAAAAAGTATATTTTGGGCATTCATCCAAAAAAGATAATAATCCTGGCCCCCTTCCACAGTAAGGCTTTTGTACTTCTTGACAAATTTGAAACGAACTGGGCGTTAATTGGCAGACTAAGCAGAGGTTTTTTGCCATCTCAGGGGCCTCTAATTTTGAACATTTTAAACAGCTTTTCATGACCCTTTGGCTTGCTAACTATGTGAGACTGAGCTTCCTTGTCGAGTCTCTTATTTTGTATCTAGCCTTCTTTAAAACTATTTAACTACTTTATTCAGGGCTTTTGGTCTTCCCCTTAGTTTCTTGCCTTCAAAACCTTCATTTCTCCATGATCATTCTACCACCCAACATTCGGAATTTCCCAGTTTTTAGCAATTTCTACAACAGATAAGCCAGTAAATCGAAGTATACAGGCTTATGCTCTCACGCAGCTGAACGTTTTTGCGTTAAGGGGGTTTGTCTTTCGTGATATTTACAAAAAAAACAAGGAAGGAGTTCGAGCAATTCGGGCTATGAAATTCAAAACATATGTGACTGGAACATACACTCGCGCACGTGCACCTTTGGCGCGGAAGTACACAGATCGAGTATTCGAGTCAAAAGATGGCACGGCAACTATGAAAATAGTGAACCATATTGAAAGAGACAGCTTTTGTTGAAATTATTTGCTTACCAAGCCCAATCGTACTGAAATACAGACTTATGAAGTAGAGGAACGAACTTTAGGGACACCCTGTAGTCACGACAGTTGTGATTTGGTTAGTAAAAAGGTTTATCGCTTTGCGCACAGTCATAGTCATTTAAGGCATGCTTGGTACTGTGTTTTAATAATACAAACTCTAATTTGTTTAGTGTAGATTAATTAGAAGATCATAAAGCCAATGTTGCCCTGTTGTGTGGTTCACAAAGTGACCTTTCCATAAATGTATTATCAATGTGCTCTTTTTTCTTTTTCAGAGCAATGTTTATGTTGTAGGTGGAATCTGATCTCAGGTTAAACCAGAATTTTGAAACAAAGGAAATTCGAAATCAAACTAGGTTGAATACTGGTTTTTAAAACCTGAAATCGATTTTACAGACATTCACAGCATAATCAATGAGTGTAAACAGAGGTGAAGCTAACTCATTCATAATTCTTCACAGAGACAATAAAGGTGAATTGTAAATCTTAGTTCTTCCGTGATAAGGCTAAATACTAGGAAATTGTGCCTGGAAATGCATGAGACGTCAATGAGCATTTTTGGATCTCAAAAGAGTTCCGAATACGGTTCTTCCCTGTTTTTCTGTTGGAAGTATGGATAAAATTTATCACATACTGTAGAGCACTCTATGTATTAGGTTAACACATGTAGTATTATCTATCTTATAATTCAATTTGAGCGGCAAATTTGCCTCTTTATCAAAAAATACATCAGATGACACGTTTGGCCGAAGAGGAAAGATAAATGCCGGCAAAAATATCTTTAAAAGAGGTACGGGAGTTATCTAATTATTATTGGAACTTAAAAAAAATCAACAAGAGCTCAATATTGAAATCACCAACTGCCTGTATACTGCTCTGTATTATTTAATGCTCTTGTAATTAAGACTTCAGAATTAGTCAAAACAAGTCGCCAGTTGGAATCTCTTTGGATAACTGTCGTAAATCTCATATCCTCGCTACTACAACCCGGTAAATACAGGTAATCCAGATCAATTAAACAAGTTAAAGAGACCGGGAGTTCGGGCTCCTGAAGAGCCGTAATATGCGAAACTATGACGCTAATCTAAACGTTAATTACAACAGACCCCAATACAATACAAGTGATAAAACCGATTGAATCAACTCAGAATGTTCAAGACGAAACCGGGAAAGGTGAAGACACGATGCACCTACATTTGCTTTAACTTAACATAAAGGCACCGACTTTAGCCCTGGGGCTACATTACGAAGTATTGTAAACAAACGTCAAAGTTTAACAAGGTACGTTTAAGTCGTAATGGGGCATGGACAACGTTTGATAGCGTTCAAAAGTATGAAATGCGCCCCTTAAAATTGCTAAAGAAAGCTGGCACTTGATTGATCATTCAGTAACCTGTTTGATACTTTAACTTTTTGGCGCTATCTGAGTTTTATATCTTTCTCAAACAGGAAATGCTAGGTTGAATGCGCCATTTGGCAAAGCAATTTCGTCGCACGCGAAACATTTAAGAAGATAAGAACTTCATTAATATAAAACCATTTCAGATAACAGGAAGAATTTAACACTTGTCAGCTATTCACGGTTTACATACCCTGTAAATTGTTTTGTGCGCTCTCCGTACAATAAATACGAAATAAGTTAACCAAATACTGACTAACTTACGAGTAAATAACTGGAAAGAAAAACCCGGGTGAAGAGTGGGACAGCTCCTATGTCCCATATTTGGGAGTTTAAGATACCACGACGGCGACGGCCGCGAAAATCTCACTTAAAAAGTGAATTTACGTTCTTTCAATCTCTATCGCGATTATTCCAATTCGCTTACTGGAGCCGAATTCCTTCCAATCATATGCAAGTTGAGAAAGAGAAAGAAAATTTCGCCGTCGCTCGTTCTTTTCCTTCAAAAACGTGAAATTAGGCATTTTGAAGTTGTACAGCTGTAGTGGTACAGCGACAGCAAAGAAATGTACAGAAAAGCATGCTTTAAGTGCAGAGTTATTGTTTTGCTTATTCAATCTATTGCTATTTTCACAATCATAGTCTCGTTCCCGTCGCCGTTGTGGCATCTTTGACATCTTTAACTCCCCATTAGTTTACTCGCAAGGAAAAAGTGAAACGGATGGGCTATTGCTTGTACTGCGTAATGACTCCGTAATCTCTACTTTGCGTAATCATCTCGTCTGACAAGTACACGTAAGCGTAAAAGACATTTCAAACAAAACATTTCAGGTCAAACATTTTGTCTTTGTTTTGTGTCTGTACAGTTTGCTTGGTTCTTGACAAGGGTTGAGAATAAGATCTATTGTGAGGTTAAATAATGTGGTTGTAGGTTTGCACCCAAGATTTATGATCCGATTTCAGCACCTGCCGCTGGCCCTAAATTATGCTTAGCCCAGACTGAAAGGAAAACAAAAATTGTCGATACTCCATAGATACGACTTGAGGAAAATGGGAAATGCCGCCATATTCAAGTCAGAGAAAGGAAACAGAAAGGTGTTTATTGAGTTTTCATTAAGTTAGAAGTTCGAAGTCTAGAAAGTTAAGAGCTACGAGCTACTATAACATAAAACACACAAAGGTCAAGTAGTGAAAAGAAACACAAAGTCTATGTAGAGAACTAAATAAAGCACTTAAACATTGGGCAGATTTCGATATCATTCTACCCAGTAACTGGCAAACACTACTCAAATGTCAGACGTAACAAACCCACCCGTTTCCATAAAATCATAATCTGATAGAAAACACGAAACACGTATCTCTCAGCATTACATTGAGCATCAAATAAAGATACCGTTCTTGGAAGACAAGAACTCGGTTTATTGCCTTAAGATTGAAGTGGCTGTATTTAGAATGCTAAATCCGGATCCCAGTGATATAGTACAGGAGCTTGGGATATGTTTTTGACACTACAAATCCAAATCCAAACAGACAGACATGTATATTGAAAAAACAAAGCTAAACCTCACCTTAATTAAAGACTTGTAATCTAAAAAGAAAACAAAGCAGGATTAGTATACGTCGTTATGGACGGTTCGCAAAACTAACGCGATGAAGGTTTAGTGACGCCTTGTAGGTTGTAAGAAAGTCACACCAAGACCAGACAGATAATAAAGGGGAAAGCAGAAAAAGAAAAAGAAGTAAACCCACCTGTAGACTGCAAAGGGACAAACTGATAAATTCTGACTTGTGTTTCTTTACTTAAATGCATTGCATTGAAGCATGCGTTTCAAAACAAAAGGGCAATGAATGTGAATTAACGATAAACTATGACCCCTCAATAAACAAAATTAAGAAGCGACGTCATGTCTATCTCTGCCTGATGAGAACCAGGTGCGTGTCTAAGGCTTCCTCAAGTACATATGCCCATGTCTCCATCTAACCCTAATAACACCTGTAAGTAGAATTCATCTGCAATGGGACCCCCCTGACGCGGGGAATTAAGGCATACCAAGCAACGTTATTTTAACCAAAATTTGAGGTCTTTTAATTTGTCATACCCTCTTCAGAGTAGAGAAAAAAATCTGCGTCATTTTCTGCTGTAAAAATGGCATCACTCATTTTATATCAAGATGACCTAAACTCTCCAGTGTTCCCATATATAGAAAAAGAATTGAATGAGTCTGCCAGCAAATCAGTACATTTTAGCAATCAGTACCCACTTATCAAGATCAATCAATTATGAAGACTACAAGTTCCATGGATTAATACTACAGGAAATAGTCCATTAACCTTAAGCTTTAACCTTTTTTAAAGATGTCGAGGCTGATTCCGGTGTAATGTTACCCTGTTTTTTTTTTTTTTTTTTTAACAGCCCAGTACCACGACAAAATATTCTTCTTCAAGTAATTAGAAAGGCAACTCTATTAAGCTTATTGTTTAATAAACCACTTGAAAATGGTTAAATCCCCTAGTTGAGCTTCCTGCACATTCAAAGAATGGGCTCCTGACATTATCAATAACATACTATTTATTGTTGGTTTGCACATGACGTCACTAAAATTCAAACTAAAAAACTATCGATCCTACCGAGATTTTACTTTCACGATGCATTAGAGCAGTTGAAAACTAATTTTCATACTAATTTTTGCTTCAAAAGGGCTCTTGGTTTTGCGATAGAGTACGCTTAAATTTCTAAGCTTTTGCGTGACGCGGCATTTACATGACGGCCAAGAGAGCTGTCATGTAGGTTAAAAAAAAAGACTTATTTCAGAAAATTTTGCTATCTAAACAGTTCATGTATTAGAAAAAGTACTACTTTAATGTTTATAAGTTTCTCGAAGAATAAATTCACGCTTTTGCGGCAAAACTCCGTAACAGATGTTTCTGTTGGTTTCCGTCCGCCATGTTGGAGCTCACCCAGGTGAGCACCAGCATGGCGTCTCCATACAAATCTCTATAAGTTTGGGTAAAACATTTCTTCGGATATCTCGTATACAAAATATGCATCTGACCTGAATTTTGGCGAGGGTCTTTGTATATGTACCTCCTTTAATTTCCCAGAATCTGGACTTTATCCATTGAACGGTTTTGATTTTTATTTTGATCTATTTTGAATGGCGTGACACTGAAAACCAGCAATACAATATTAATTTTTGGAGAATTAATGTAAATTGTATCTAATTTTAATTTTTATTTTGTATACAAAAATCAATGAAACTATGATTTTGGACTAAATCTTGCATAACATTGACCCACTTAGCGAGGTAATCTGAAAATGGCCTCTTTAAATAAATGCACGACCCTACAAGCACATTGCAGAGCCAACCTTGTTCCCAGGTTCTCTCCTATCCATCCAAAAGGAGCGAGAGAGAACATGGGAACGAGGTTGAGCGCCGCGTTTGACTGGTTTGTGGCTCATTTCATTCGTCACTAGTAGCGATATCTGGCTCAGTTATTTTTTTCCAGTAAAATATGTTGAATTAATTGATCAAACGACTTTGCCACCAATCTCACCATGGAATTTTGAAAAAGAAACAAAGGTGAACAGTAGTCGCATTTTCCTTCAGTGTATTTTATGCGGGAGAAGTTGTTACGTCACGTTACCATGGCAGCAAAATTTCTGAATGACAACAAACCCGAAAACACATCGACAAAACATCATCGATCTTATTTATTCTCATTTAATTTGTCAAATGTTGGCGAAATTTCCTGGGGTTGAATCGGAGAATACAGTATCTAAGTTTAGAAAAGGAAAAAGAAAATGTTTGTCGTGTTGAACTACTTCATAAAGCGGGCGCGTGAAATTAGAAAGTTTCATGTCGCAGTCGTGCAACGACGGCTAAGGATTGTACAAAAAAAGCGTGATGCACGTGCAAAGTTGTTGTTTTGCCAGTCCTATTAATATTTTTCCGTTTTCGTTGCCGTCGCCGTGGCTATTGCTAAGCTCCCTATTGTTGTCATTCGGAAATAAATCAATAATAATAATTCACCCTGCTCAGTTGCAATGTAATTCATGCTCATCACGTTCTTCTCGTGCTTACTGTTATTTTTTTCAGAATAATTTACATCAGGAGCCATAATCGATTATGGCTCCAGTTTACATAAGAAAAAGAAATGTAGGTATGAGGTGAACTTCAGCTTCACATTCACTCAAAGGCTAGCGGGGTATACTCACAACTGCAAAATGGTCAAACTAGTCTAAACTCCCTCATCCATTTAATGGTCTCAATACACAACGAAAGCTGAACAATGAAATAAATATTTATTGTATAATAACTCTTGTAACAATATAATACCTACTGATGTTTTAATCTTGCACACGCCTGCGTAAATAATACAAGACACCAGTAGTAGTGTAAATCTCTACATTTGATACCATTATATAATTCATGAAGAGTAGACTGAGCCATTTATGTGCCGCCCAAGCTTGAAGAGAGTTTCATTGGTCCAGCCAGCGAGAAAAGCCAAACGCGCAAAGCAAAGCGAAGGAATGGGAGGACAACCCCTAGCATTCATTCTCACTATAACGCTGTTTCATAGTTGATGACAATAAGCGAGAAAATGAGAAACAATACCCTTAACCTATCTACCACTAAAAAGGAAACACCAAAACACCAAAAATACAAGGCGCAGCCCATTTTCCTGCAGAGTGCTTTCGTGTGTTTTCTTTAGTGAAACAGTTCGATTGAAAATCAGATTAGTATTGCAAAAGCCTGTATTAAAAACACGGCTTTAAAACGCGAAAAACAACGATAGCTGTCAAAACTGAGCACAAAAGAAAATGGATGTCGTTTACTAAATATAAAAGCCTACATGAGAATCCGAGAAAAACAGACTCTAAGGAAGTCTAACGAGTTAATTGGAGCGAAGACAACGCTGAGTGGAAAGCCGTTTTGGGCAAACTTAAGCCTTGTAGTCGGCGTTTTTTCACACGTAACTTTGCCCTCATAACTGTGTTTAAGTACATTTAGATAGATATTAATGCGTACAGTACACAACTCGATCTAAACAGTTCTAAACTTTCCGAAAAAATGCGCATAAAAAAGAAAAAAGCATAATAAGCAGAAGCGCTCTTGTAGTGGAAATCAAACAACGAAGAAAACAAAGGTCCCAACCAGACTGACTTCTCACGACGGTCCTTTGATATGTTGGGCACGATCATCTTCGTTCGCTACTAACAAAAACTAGTCAATACGAGCTCAATATGAGCACGACTGACAATACAAACGAATAACTGAAAACGGTCATTTGGGACCAATATACAATAGTCATAAAACCCACTCACAATGTGAAGTGAGACAGAGCGATTTTCGCATGACCTTGAAAAAAGGTTTCGGTAAGTGTTCGTTCTTTGTTTCATCAGCCAATGGATGAAGAGATCAAAACATCGCCTCTTTGTTTTCCCGCCAAAGGAACCCTAATATGGAGAAGGCGTTGTTCGATTGGGCAACCGTGTTGTAGTATAACGTCAATGCGAAGTGTCGGTTGATTTCTAGAAAGTTCTCGGGCATGAAGTTTTTCACCTGAGCGTTCGCTTAACCAAAGAAAAGCCAGACGCGTTTGTCTGTCCGTTCGATAAACCAATCAAATTGCTCTATTTCCGTTCGTTTGTCGTTTCTGTTTTGTTCGCGCGCTTTCATTTCAAGGTCATACGAAAATCGCTCTAACGAGATTACACCTAGGATTTCCCCAGGTTTTCTCTTGAAATGCATAAATTCTTAGAAGAAACACTGTAAAGATATCACGGTATTTAGTAAGGAAAATTAGTTAGATAATAACGAGATCACTATAAAACGCAGAAACAATGAAAGACCGTAAAGTACAAGAAAAGCTATACGCAGAGCATATGGCAAACGGTTGCCAACAGCAGAAGAAAGGTAGATAACAAGAGAGACAGCCCTTGCGGCCTAGCCTGTGTACAGCCGCCCCTGTCCTCAAAAAAATGGGAAAGGAGCGTCTGTGATTTACCGTTGATAATCGTGTTCAGGAATAATTTTGCATAAATTATTAAAAGTGATTTACGCTGACCAAAACTTCCGAGGCTCACATTTCTGCAGAGGTAGATTCCAATATGGCGGTTGATGCGGGAGAGTTCCGTCGTGCATTAGACTGTTTGCGACATTTTAAAAATTCCTTCGCTTTACAGTGAGCAAGAAAAATGCTTAGAAGCACTTTTTAAAGGAAAAGACGTATATGCAAGTCTTCCAACCGGGTAAGGAAAGTCCTTGATCTTCTATGCAGCTCCGATCGTCGCCGATAAGCTGTTCTCGCGACCACGTGGAAGCAGCAAAATAATTGTTATTTCACCTCTAAGAACGCTAATGGAAGACCAGGTAGCATATTTGCGGTCTTTAGGATTATCAGCAATTGCTCTTCACGATGAGCAATCGGAAGAACGACTGAAGGAAGTGGACAAAGGAGCGTTCACTTACTTGTTTGCATCACCCGAGAAAATGTTGAGCGTGGAACGATGGCGCAAGCTTCTTTTAACTGAACACTATCGGAAGTTTCTGGTGGCGATAACTGTCGATGAAGCCCATTGTATAAGCCAGTGGGGTCTTCCTGGATCTTCCTCAAAGCGCACAGCTGTCCCTTTCGTGAGAGTAATTGGCCATTGATCTACCGATGTTCTATTTGGCAACGTGCTGTTATCTTCTTCGATATCCATAGACGTCACAGACGCTCCAAAATCCTCTAAGGCAACACGCTTTGGAGCTTGCTCTTGGGAGTCGCTGATCTGGTTTGAGGGAGGCGTTGGGACTGGTAATGGAACAGCGGAACACTTCTTCGACTGGACAATTTTCTGAATTGAGCTATTCACTTCGTGAAGATTGTTCAAGAGCGCCCTTCGTTTCTTCAGCGCGCAAAGACAATTCCTACAAATGTACGTGGAATTGATTTCGACGTTACACTCCAAAGACAGCAGTTCCTCTCGAACTTTAAAAGAATTGTCCCTTCGACCATCAACAATATTTTTATCCGTGTTTTTTACGATGTCTACGCCACAAAGAACACACGAACTCGTCGTCAAAATCTCACATCATGTTATTGTCGCGAACAAAAGTGAAAGATTCTGTACAGAAGGCTCCCGTTGCAAAGCCCGCGAAAATGAAAGCCAATCAAATCTCGCTATTTCAGTGATGTAATGATGTATGGGAAATATCATTTTCCACACATTCCTGAACAAGTCACGTGGTCTTTGAACACGATTATCAACGGCAATCACAGACGCTCCTTTCCGATTTTTTTGAGGACAGGGACGGCTGTACACAGGCTATTGCGGCCCATAGACAGAAAAAAGGATTTAGCTCCATATATGCAATACAAACACAGTAAGGATACAGCCAGCATTGCAGCCGGCCCACTTAGTGGAAGGTTTAGAGTGTCTGCGACGCATGCGCAGGCTATAAGGATACCGCCACCGAGTAATCACACAAAATAGGACAAACGACAGAGGTAGCAACGGCCAACGGATGCAGTCTATAAATAATGAATAACAACTGTACGTAATAGAATATGAGGGGGTACGCTTCACTACAACCAAATAAACATTCATCCTAGCTATAGGTTAAAAAAGGAATCGCTCTTAATTTCATCATCAAAGTTTTTCCGTTTGCATACCTATCATTTGTCAAAACAATTAACCTGCAGTCTTTAAGCATGCAATGACCACAAAAAATACAGCGCAATGACCACAAAAATTGTGCCTTGACAATTGCTGGAAAAACTGGAAAAGCTAAAGGAGATGGCGATGAGCAAGAATTTCGGCAGCCGTCAAAGGTCGGGCATCTTCGGAGATTCGTCGTATTGGTGGCTGTGTGAGACTGTCACGTGTGAGCAGCGTGACCCGAGGTTCTTTGGTTGTCATGGTTTCACGAAATTTAGTTAAACGGAGTTCAAGTTCCGGCGGTCTTTGTCTTGATGAACTTTCAAATGCTCCTTTCTTCATCTCAGTTGGCGACTCTTCGTCGGTGTCCGGTACAACTTGAGCAGGTTCGCTTATTGTGGTTGACAAATACCTATCGATTACAAGGGAAATGATCACAAAATTGAAAATCTACTAAATATGGGCAGAAGTGTTTTCTGTTCCTGTTCTCTCTGAATAAGCTGGAATATCTGCCAAGTGTGACTCTTGAACGGGAAAGTGAAGGGGATGTGGTGGCAAATGCCTTTTGAAGGCTGGTCACATTTGTTGCAAGTTAAAAGTCCTTGGTCTTACAATACTGTAGTGGTACAGGTTCTCGTATGGAGGTTTCAACTAAGCCTTCGGGGGGGGGGGGGGAAGGTATTTCAAGCACGTTTGAGGGGAGGGGGGTTCACAGGGAGGCGGGCTTACTTAATTTATACAAGATGATGGTACATGTACCAATTCTCCATAGCGAAACAGAACACACGGTGGAAAAGTTCAGGCAAATGAAGATGGAGGTCAATGGAGCCATAGATCACAAACGAATCCGAACTTCTAACACGAGAACAAACCATACCGGATCAGTCCACATGAAGTGTTTAAGGGGGTAGGGGAGGGGTGCTTAATAATTTTCTTCATCTGAGAAGAAGTGGCTTAATAGAGGATTTACAGTATTATAGTTATCTGCAGTGTTACACTCACCAAGCAGTCATGGTATTTCTCAGAAAATCAAGCACGCCAGATGCTGTAAGCCTCTTCTGGGGATCCAGCATCAACAACAGACCAATCAATGATTTGGTGTTATCCGAGACACGTCCATCACTGAAACAAAAGTCCATGAAAAACAATGTAATTAAAAATCCACAATGCACAATGTTACAGCCATTCACCTAATTTGTAATGGTAACAGGACTGAGTGGAGTCCAATTCGGTCTGTAATCATACGAGTGATTAACAAAATCGGACGACCGCGTAGCGGGAGTCCGATTTGTTTAATCACGAGTATGATTACAGACCGAATTGGACGACACGAAGTTCTGTTACCAATTAATCATAACATTAACAAAATTTGTGATATAATAGGCTATTTTTTAAATCAAAACACAAGAAATTCGAAATTTTGTTTTGCTAGCAGCGAAAAAAAAAAGCCATTTAAGCGCGCGCGTGATGGCGCGTACTGTCCAATTACTTAGGCATGACGCGTACTGTCCTATTAAACTGTCCAATTAAGGCTGAAATCAGGGCAGTTGATAGCCAATCAAATTTGACAATTTTGTTATAGTTATGATTAATAGAATATTAGTATAATTACATTGATGATTATCGAAAATAGAGCGCTGTGATTGGCTAGGAGCTTCGCTTTATCCCGCTATAATCACCGCGCGGTGATTATAGCACTGAGGGCTAGCAGTGTTCAAAATGGCAGCCAGATTTTTTGATGTTTCGGGGTCGGAAATTGATCAATAATTTTATTTTTTCGAATAATCATGAATGTAATTATACTAAAACAATTAGTCGCCTCAGGCGACGTGAATATTGGCGAATAGTCACCTCGACTTCGTCTCGGTGACTATTCGCCGATATTCACGTCGCCTTCAGCGACTAATTGTTAAATATCGTTAGGTCTTGAGAGGATATCCTCTATTGGCCAAGTAAATTCAGTGGCGGATCCAGGGGAGGGACCCAGGGGGGCCGTACCCCCTTATTCCTAGACCAAACTGAGGCTTAAAGGGCTGAAAAACTTTTTTTGGGAGACTGGCCTTCCCCCCACTTTATCTAAGGGTCTTGATGACCAGCCCCCCCCCCCCCCACCCCCTATTTCAAGGTCTGGATCCGGCACTTGAATTTCAGCTAAACACAAAGAAAATTTTAAGCTCATGAAATGTGCACTCCGAATAATTTAATTCTCTATCTCAGAATAAGACTATTCTAAACGACTTTCAGCAAGAGGAGGCTAGGTACTTGTAACTAATCTTTGGGCTTGTTCAAAGGGGTTCACATCCAG
Source organism: Porites divaricata (assembly GCA_038088405.1). Taxonomy (NCBI): domain Eukaryota; kingdom Metazoa; phylum Cnidaria; class Anthozoa; order Scleractinia; family Poritidae; genus Porites; species Porites divaricata. Next base: position 19,340,170 of record JBBMOI010000013.1, read on the forward strand.
AAATCTTGGCACAAACACACTTGAAAGTCCACGTTGAAGTTTTGCTCTGGTTCTCGTTGACTACTATAATCTACAAATTTTGCCGAAACCTGGGTGAAAGTGGATGATTTTTCATATCACATCTTCGAATTCTCTAACGGTTAATCTATCTGATCCTTCTGTGTACTTTTTCTCACCTTCCTCAATGTGTTAAAATCGGTTTCCCGCAAATGAGAAATAATTTATGTAAATCAACATAACAGAGGTACAAGGTAATGTGACAAGTGTTCACAGCCAATAAATGTGATGACCATTGTTGGAATTAAGTCACTCCTTACAATAATAGTCGCGGCATATAGCGAATTGAAAACTTACTTTGGTAGAAGGAACTCGGCAGTTTTAATCTTTCTGAACAGTTCATGGGGAATGCTGTCATAGAACGGAAATTGTCCATACAGCATTGTGTACAAAACAACTCCCAGAGCCCACATATCACTAGCTTTCCCTGAATATGGAGCTCCTACAGGAAACAAAGGAAGGAAAGAAAACAAAAAATAGGAATTTCTTGAGTTTCAAATTGAATTTTATATACTAGCCTGGCATGGCACTTGCACATCACTAACCAATGGACTGTTTTTGATAGTCTGAGAAAACAGCTGACATTTTGTGACACTACCACTGGTTCCCTTGCACAATGACATCTGATAAAGGAGTGCAGAAATTTCATGCTGAAGATGTGTCACTACCCAGATCTGGGTATTTTTTGTTTATTGGTTGCGCTGTGAGGTAAATTTGCTTCAACCAATCAGAAGCATTGGAGGTGTGCGTGGCCAAGTGGTTAACACCTTAAACCCTGGATAGGTCCGGGGTTCAAGCCTTGCCTATCGCGTTGTTTCCTTAGACAAGGAAATTTTGACTCCACTTTGTCTCTCTTCACCACGCCAGGGGTACAAATGGGTCTCAGCAACATACTGCTGGGGATGGGGGTATCCCTGCAATGAACTAGCATCCCATCCAGGGGGGAGTAGCAATACTCATTGACATGTTTCATGCTATGGAAACCGGGATAAGCTCTGGCTATTTGGGCCTTTGGCTCGTGTGCCCTTTTACCTTTATTAATCAGAAGCATTACCCAGATCTAGTTTTCTTCAAAGATAACCTAGCCCAGAAAGCCACTTTTATTTAATATATCAAAGATCATCGCAGATCATCAAAGCCCTTTCATTCGAGAGGGGGTGACAAAATAAAGTGATGAATTTGTCCACTCAAACCTCAGCCTGGAGTGGAACAGAAGGAAGGAAGGACTATAAATTGTTTTGGAAATATACTGTTAGTGAGCAAAACAAAATGGACTGATTTGTGAGCTGAAAACCACACTACTGTTCTTTAGATTTTAACTCTAAAAATATGGCTTTGACATTATCAAAATTGAAAAGTTAGTAGGAATTTGAAGAAACAGGCCCAAGGCAAAAAGCCGCTTATCTCTAGAATTCAAATTTGGAGAACCTTTTTTCAGGCTGATTTCCCATTAAGCACCCAGTAAATAAGAACTTCATCATCCTAAACCCTGAAATCATCGGGTCTTATATGCAGGTATTTACTGTATTACAGTGGAACTGCGACATAACAATAAGGGGGTCATTGGACTGGCAAAATGTGTTTGCTACAATGAGGTTTAGTTATACCAAGGTTCTTTTTCATATATTTTACTATTAGTGGGGTAAAAAGAAATTTATTGTTTGTTACACCAAGGACATCATAAGGGTTCATGATATTGAGGTTTCACTGTACATTCAAACTGGCTCTAAGGCTGAGGGGTAAAAAACAAGAAATATTCTTAAGACTTTAAGCCTCAATATCTACATGACATGCAAATTCTTCAGGCTGACCTCAAAATATATCTTATAAAATTAGTGGATAGAATTTGTTAAAAGATCCAAGCATTTTCCCTTAAGAGTGACCATTTTATTATTTCTATAAACATATTCTCTTCTTGGATATGCATGGATAGAGCGATTTTCGTATGACCTTGAAATGAAAACGCGCGAACAAAACAGAAACAACAAACGAACGGAAATAGAGCGATTTGATTGGTGTATGAAACGGATACAAACACACCTGGGTTTTGGTTGGCTAAGCGAACGCGCGGGTAAACAAACTTCATGCCCGAAGAACTTTCTAGAAATTTCTTTGACGTCATACTGCAACACGATTGGCCAATCGAACAATGCCTTCTCCATATTAGGGTTTCTTTGGCGGGAAAACGAAGAGGCCATGTTTTGATCTCTTCATCCGTTGGCTGATGAAACAAAGAACGAACACTTACCGAAACCTTTTTTCAAGGTCATACGAAAATCGCTCTATTGTTTGGAGAAAATTGATGTTAGTCACTCTTAGGACTTTAAAGGATTAAGAGGAGTTTGAAAAGGTGAGGTATTAGAGCGATTTTCGTATGACCTTGAAAAATGGTTTCGATAAGTGTTCGTTCTTTGTTTCATCAGCCAATGGATGAAAAGATCAAAACATGGCCTCTTTGTTTTCCCGCCAAAGAAACCCTAATATGGAGAAGGCATTGTTCGATTGGCCAATCGTGTTGCAGTATGACGTCAAAGCGAAGGATCCATTGACTTCTAGAAAGTTCTCGGGCATGAAGTTTTTTTACGCGAACGTTCGCTTAACCAACCAAAAGCCACCCGCGTTTGTATCCGTTCGATAAACCACTCAAATCGCTCTATTTCCACTCGTTTGTTGTTTCTGTTTTGTTCGCGCGTTTTCATTTCAAGGTCGTACGAAAATCGCTCTACTTACCACTTAAGACATCAGGACTGATATATGCTGGGCTTCCTCTTTGATCTTTCAACAAATCATTGTCTCTTATGAGATGCTTCCCCAGACAAAAGTTTGTGATTGTAATTCTCTTTGTCCTGAAGTAAACATAGTCATTTTTGTTAAAAACCAATATATGATGGTAGGATTTCAAACAAAACTGTAAAAGCAATAAAATGCCCCACAGATTAAACTAAACTCTGGTTATAAAGTCCGTCTGCAAACAGTGCCGAAATCCTTGTCTTGGACCCCCTGCTGCGTACCAGGATTTGGTACCATGATTAGCCTGTTAAACATGCCATTGTCGATTTGCTGATCAGGTTGAAGGGAAATATGAAATGCATGCTGGTAACTTGTTGAGTCCATTGGGCACCCAGAACAAGGACATTGGTGCTGCTTCACAGATGTAACTAACCGAGGTTAAATGACGTCTGCCAAGTAGGCTACAAATGCAAGGGTGTACAGTAGTACAAAATGCCTTGTCTTCCTTCACTCTGCAAGTTATTTACTTTGCTTTCAATTCCTACAGACCTGCCAGCTCTCACAATTTTGCTGTGAGTCTCACCATTTGTCCTCGCAAAGCAAGTGAGTTAATAATTTTCACAATATTTGCATTGCGCTTGGAACGTGCTTGTATTTGACAGTGGGGCAGAAAAACAAGTCAGCTTTATATATGTATTGAGGTTTCCAAGCAACACGACCTCCACTGAGTGCACTATGTACGTCTTTTAACACTTGGTGGCACTGCTCAGTAGACAAGGGGGCGACCTTACACGTTTAAGGTCTGGGGGTTCGACTCCCAGTCTGCTACACAGCCGTTTTTAGTGTCGTCACGCAACGTTCCTCCCCACTAACGGCTGCTGAAAATCGAACCACATTCCTTTCCCATGATTAGCCAATTAGAATTCAGCTCCCATTTTCTGGAAGGTGTTCGTGCCATGTTTGCGGTATGGTGACTTCTCCAATCACAGCTTTGCTTTTATCGTTGCCCCATGTGTGAATGACAGAACAATCAAAATCGTTGTGTGAAAACAAGCAATCAACTAGAGAAGAGTTGTCGTAGTCGAGTCCTTTCAAAATTTTTGAGATAAGCAGCAACAGCAAGCAAGTCGAGCAAATATGATGCACAACGTGGATGTGCTTATAAAGTTGCCGCATATAGTTTTGGGAAGTCACTTATCGATAATTTAAAAGATTGCTTTTGTTTGAATCAGTACCCCTGAGAGTTTAATATTCACAGTCCTCACATGTACAACAACACAATGAGCACATCTGGCACATGAAATTCATTATACATAAGTACGTTTGGTTAAAAAAAACCAACCGATCCTGGTAAGAGTCTTGTAGGCCTATCAAACCCTTTTTTTTTCACTTGGAATTTTGTTAAACGCTTAAAAAACATTTTCTGCAAATAACCTTTCTGTTGCTTGCAGACACAGAGCCCATCAAAATTCAGCAATGATTGATTGATTTGTCAAAAACTCAGAAGTGTGTTCACTCCTAACATTCTGCGGCTCATGTGTGGCCAGAGAAGCGAGCTGTCCGTAGTGTGTATTGTCAAGTTTCTTATGCATGATTGGTTTGTTTGTTAGACCACGAACACAAAGGGAAAGAAATGTGGTTCGATTTTCAGCAGCCGTTAGTGGGGAGGAACGTTGCGTGATGACACTAAAAACGGCTGTGTAGCAGACTATTCGACTCCTGGCCGAGGAAATTTTTTCCCCATTTTTTTGGCCGTTTTTTTTGTTTTTTTTTTTAAAGCCTATTTTTAGCTACTGGCTGGTTTCAATATATTCATATTGCTGAAGTGTCACAACTTTGCGAGGTGTTGCAATAAACATATTTCTAGTTTAACTTTCCTCATGGCCTCACGACAAGACTCCCATTCTCATGGTTTTTGGGAAAGGTTGAAATGAAATGCTACTTTTTCTAACATTTTGGCCATGAAGTTGGCTTATCCAGAAGAAACAGTACCTTGCTGTAAAGTTCGTTCTAGTGATGGCCTCATCCCTAACCTCTTAGATTCATCATGGAAAAGGTGGCAACATCTTGTCACAAGAGGGACCATAAAATATTCAAAGCAAAGTAATATTTAAATAAACAGCTCATTCCCCCAATGGAAAAGGGGTTCGTTTAATCTAGATCGGGAACAAAAATAATGGAATCTCACTACTTTTTGTGAAATCTCCTGATCTTTTTTTCTTATAACTCCTGACTTTCCTTTATCAGGGGTTGGCAGGTCTGTGCCTACTGCTATGTATTACATTATTACTTCTACTAAAGTAACAAATAAATAATGATTTACCTCCTATTCAGAACAATGTTTCCAAGCTTTAAGTCTCTGTGAACAATATTCCTCTGCAAATGATCAAGAATAGTTAATAAATAACAAAAATTTACTTTGGTTTCTAAACACTAAGGAAATTGACAGTCAGACACAACACTGGAACTACACAAGTAATACTTTCTCCAATCTTGTTTAACTACTTAGTCTCTTTAGTCATTAATTTGTTTTTCTTATATTTCAGTCAAAATACTTCTCTAATTCTTCAGCTAATTCTTCACAACCAGCTAGCATTTACCAAATTTGGAAGACATCTGCAACATCCAGTAAAATGAAGTCAATGGCAAAAGATAAAAGAGGTGGAAAGCGAGAAGCCCTGGGAACGAGATTGCATCTCAGCGGTTTTGGTAGAGTTGGGGGTGATAGCACAAAAATTTCACATGTTTTGCAAAGAAGAAATGGCTGATTCCTTTAAAAAGACATAGCAAGAGCACAATAACTGGTTATTGAAAAACATTACATGAAGTATTGTGATAGTGACAATCCACTTTGAATGTAAGGAAAGTGATATCTGACACAACAGTGACACTTTCGTCTGAGTGAAAATGTGACAGTGACATTTTTTCCTAACCATTTAATTGTTTCAGGCCACAGTGAGGCAGTCTCAGAAATGACGGTACAAGCAACAGCATACCCATCCTTGGGAGGTCTCAATGAATGAGTGGCTAGAGTTATAGTGTTCTTCTTTTTCTATCATACTCTTTTAAATTTTGATACAAAAAAATTGATCTTTGTATTATTCTTAATCTTATCGTCAGTGGAATTTATGAAATAAATCACACAACACACTAAAAAATATTCATGTTTAATACACAGGAATTTACCAGTTACGCCTGAAAAGACACATACAGAGAGAGAAACAAAGGAGGAAAACTGTAGCTTTGATCACGTTTAAATCTCTTCTGCCCACGTATTTAGGTCACTGAACTCTAAAAGGACTTAACTACGCTAACTAGAGTGTAGGCGTGTAACCTGTTAAACGAGACACTCATAGATTTCCTGCTTTGAAGTTTGTTACACCCACGAAAAATAAAGTTTTATTTTAAAGAATATCCGCTCTCAAAAAACTTGAAAACCTTCCGATGTTTTTGTAGCTGGTGAATAAAATCGTATTTTTTTTTAGCTTGTTTGTAATCTGAGAATGTGGTAGAAATCAATCCGTGATTAGAATAACTTACATGATGGAAATCGACACCTACGCGAAAACGATTATTCCTTTGAAATCACTAGTGGCCTACGTTCCGTAGACCCGTAGTACAGAAAAGCCTAAGAATTTCTAAATTTCTTTTTAGTTTCCTAAAGTGAAAAATAAGCTGAAATTTTGACCAAGAATTTCGACGGTAAGAAGATTTAAACAGAATCACAACCAACACAGCAATATTTTCACTTAAAAACGGTAATTTAAGCTAATTTAATCATCAGGGTTTTCAACCAAATTTCCTAAAGATATCAGTCGGTAACTTCATTTATTTAGTCTCACCTTATGCAAGCATTCTACCACTCTGACAATGTCGTGAAAAATGATAATTGTTTCTCTTTCGGACAATCGTTTTTCTCTGATCACGTAATGTTGAAGGTTAATCAAATCTGCCGTATCTGAGCTAAAGTCGTGCGCACAAAGACAATCCAAAACCAGACATAGACGATGTCGAACACGATATTGTCTCGCAACAGAATTTTGTTGAGATCGATGAACCGTTGTCGTAGAAGAAGAATCTTTTTCAAAGGGAATTTCCTCGTAGTATTCGTCTTTGAAAAGGCCATGGTGGTGAACGACGCCATCTTGATCGTGTAAAAGTGAGAGTAGTGAATACTCGGTATGTAGCAACATTTTTCCTTGTTTATCGTCTTGGCTCTCACGGCCGGCGTCCGCTAGTGTAAGAATTTTGATCGAGTAAAAGTCATCTGTACCATCCTTTTTCGCTAAACACTGGACGATGCTTCGCACTGGTGAATTGCCCAATCTAGGACCGAGTAAATACGGCCCTGCGCGTTTCAGCGTTCCACGATTCGAAGCTCTAATGAAAGCTCTTCTCGAGCTTGACAATGAGTTTGTATTTGTTGAAATTGACGACTCTCCGTCTTCAAGACAAGAAGCCTTTCTTTTTATTCCTCCGCTGCTGCTAGATCGCATTTTAAAGGTGTTTGCTCGCAAAACAACGCACAAACTTTCCTTTACATCGGAAGTGTATTCATTCGATCCATTCAAAAAATTTTTAGAATAGAACTCAGGTTCTCCCGGCCAATATCGCATGGGTGCACCTGGTACGAAAAAAGAAATGGCAAACCAAAAATCGCAATTTTACCATTTTGAGGTAAAATTAGGATATTGTTTCACGATATCATTTTGGAAACCCCCCCAAAAATTAACAAAAAATGAAAAGAAAAAGGAAGGAAAACACCCCAAAATAAACAAAAATTCTCACGTACAACGCTTCCTTAGCTTGTAGCCATGGTGAGAGACGCCAAACACGTGGAATACCAAAAACAACAAATATGGCGGAGGTGCTTTCTTCGGATTCTCAAGGTAAAAACTTGCATAAAATGTTTTAAATTTTTCTCTACGTAAAACAGTAAGCCTTGTAGACGATTAACAATGCAAAATGGAACTGTATATCGCAATGAAAAAAGTCTAGATCTGCTTTATATTTGATTGCGCTTGACGTTTTTTTACACCGAGGATGATTTTAGCTTAATCATCGTAATAGAAGACAAGATTAAGCTTAATTACGCATCGGAATTTTCATCCCACAGACTTATAATTCGTGAAATAAATTCTTAAGGTCATATTGGAAGTTATTAGCAGAGTTTTGTGAAGATTTTGGTTACTCAGTATACGCGCTAATATAGTGCCTAGACGTCACCCTCCCTGGGTGCATTAGTTTCTACGTTCTTTCTCTCGTATTTTGCTGGCAAGTAACGTTTTATACGTCTAACAAGAAAGATTAAGGATATAAAAAAATGTTTTAATGATTGCTTATCTTCATTACCAAATGCAAACGTTGTATAAATTGGTGGCAAGTTGTCTGCCATAATTAGAGAATAGTTATTTGACCAACTATGAAAAATTTTAATCAGAACAGTTCGCAAGCAACATAAAAAAGCTGCAATAAAATGCAAACAAAAGTGGGTGCAGTACTGATTAAGACATGCTCATGGGTTCGAATACCTTTTGGGGTTGATTTGATTTGAGCCTTTAAAAACCATTACTTCTTCAGCTGTGAATATTACTACTGAAGAGAATCTTTCTTCATTGTGTGTTTGTTTTACAAACAGGCATCGACACACATCTGTTAAGCCCAATTATCAAACCATACTACAAGGATGGATTTGGAAGCAAGTCAATAGGAGAGCCACAATGGAGACCTCATCCCAGAAATGCTTTGTCTGTACCAGACAGACTTGACAACACGGTGAAGTGAGTAGGACTCAGCCAACGTTCTTTGTAACTATTTAATGACTCTCATAATGACTTCTGTTCTAGGTCTTTGAAACATCGGACATTGTCAATAACCGTCCAATCAAGGACAACACCCATTGTGTACCTTCATGTAGCCTCTTATGATATATGGAACTCTCTAGATTGGCAACTCGTTTAATTTGTTAAGTAGTGTGAATGCTAACATTCTGGGTATCATGAACAGCGACCAGAAGTTTGGCAGAACAAAATAAATAGGAAATCATCCTTTGGGTTTAATCACTGATATAGCATCAACATTGAGTCAGAGCTTAAGGGACTTTTTGCAAGAGCCCAATTGGGGTTCAGAGATCTTGCATACATGTCTTATCCCTAGATCCGTTGTAAAAATTTTGATCTATTCAAGAGAGGAAGGGATGGCTCAGTTCCCAAGATTTTGTTTTTTTCAACAGAGATCTCTATGGGTTAGTTTAAATGAGTAAAAGTGTTCCCATTGTTTTGATATCAGCAAAGATTGGCCTATTGAAAACAGGGTTGTCAAATTAGCTGGCTGCCAGTTAAAATTGCTGCCTACTTGGTTACCACTGGCCGGCTACCCTGCTTGGCATTTCTTTACAGATGGTGTTTTTTAAATAAAATATTCCTGGACTGGCTGCTTACTTTGAGTCAACTCAGCCATCTAGTACTTCAAAACTTTCTGACGACCCTGTTGAGGACTTCAATGAAATTCTTTGTTACCAATGCTTTTATTTAGAGGTGGCAATGGGCTTGACTGGTTTTCTAGTCTTCGATGTGCTTCTCTGGAGGATACATCACCTCATACATATTCAGTGCCAAAACAAGGACAATTACAATTGCCAGCATATTACAGGACAAATGACAGCAACAGTTCACTGAGGGAACAAGGTAGTTGTGTGATCGATTCATTATTTTAATTCTTGAGATCCTTGGAATTTTTGGTGTGGCTCACTGCCCTGTTATAAAATCCATACCTTACCTCTTGTATTGTATTTACTGGCAAAAGTAAAACAAAACAGCAGCTTCACACTGAAAGTTCTTTGGGTTTGGTTTGGAATAGAACTTTCTACAGTTTCTTCAAGTTTTGATTAGGACCAGTTGGTGAATACCCATTGACACTACTGAAAATTAAAGAGCATCTTAAAATTAGGAAACTGTCCAAGTAAAGGTGATACAGTGTACATCCAAAGCAAGTGAAGATAATGCTCCACAAAGTTTTAGAGATGTTTGTATGGTAGGGGGTATGAACTCGCTCCCCATAATGCTAACGTCTGTAAAATTTTGCAACTCTGTAGAGCCATATCTTTGCTCACAACAGACGTATCACTTTTAAATGTGGACAGTTTGCTAACTTTAAGGTGTTCTTTTCAACCATGTTAATGAATTTTTGCTATCTGGTTCCAGTTAAAAGTTATAAAAACTGTGGAATGGCCAAGGTCAATATCAATAACTGTATTTTTTATTGGGAAGTACTGACGTGACCTATGAATAAAGAGTGAGAGACCAACACATCACGCTTCCACTCTTGGAACTTTGTGTGACCCAAGTTTGATATTCTATGTTTATTGATTTCCTTTTTTTTTTAAATGAAAGCAAAATTTACTTGTTGTGTCCCTTTTAAAGCTTTTGAGGCTCCTGAGGTAGCACCAAGATCAGTACCAGTCCAGAAAGAATTACTGGAAGAGAGGCCTTCACAACACCGGACCCAGATTGAATATGACACGTATGATGATTTTGAGAAAATTTATGCCAGGAGACCACGAGAAATTTCTTTAAGAATGTCTGTTGGAGCTAAAAAAGAAGGTATCAAAATAATCTATTATAATTAATGATTAATATTTATTATTTATGATCCATATTAAAGCATTGTAGAGACTCAAAGTCCTTAGTTTACAATAAACTTTATCGGGTTGGGGATCATGCACTTTATGGAGGGCAAGTATGACTATTTCTCCCGCGGTAAGGTTGAGGAAAAGTAGTGAAGGCAAAATAGATTTTACATCTAAATTGTCACTAATAATGTTACCTGTATTTTAAAATGTTCTTGATTTTAATTAGTATATAGCAAGAGAAATGGCATTCCAGCTGCATCACTAGGAGACAAGAGTTATCAGGTACCAGAATATTCACCAGATTTCCACAAACATGGCAGCACAAGACCTGTTATTAACTTTGGGTAAGAACTTATTATTTCGTCCTCATCCATCAGCAAAACTGTATCATATACTAGCCCAAATGTCAACTAGCCCCCAAAACATTTTCTTCTGTAACTTAAATTCCTCAAAAAACTTCACTTGCCTGTTGGGCAAGTTAAGAACAGAATTCACTAGCCCAATAGCAATATCCACTAGCCCTGGGCTATTGGACACTATGTTCTTTGCAAGCTGATAGTCATCTACATGTACAACTGTAATTTATTTTCATTTGTTTAATATATCATCAGTCTCTTGGAGCATCCCAAATATTTGCGCTCATTCACTTATGAATGGTATTTGACACCTTATAAACATTATCTATATATCATATTAAAATCTGCATTTATTGGATACTAGAGGTTTCCTTGAGGGTGTCTAGATCTGCTTTAATACATGTACATGCAATACAAGGAGTTTTATTGTAACAGTTAATTTCACATTCTTTATAAAATAGAATTAAAAACTTCTTAGTGTGATAAATTTTTCTTTTGAAATTAATTAAATATTATTTGAAATTTTTGTCTTACAAAGTACACTTAACCGGGTGCAAAGAAAGTCATTTTTACAGCTTGCCATTTGTGCAAGCTGAAGCTAGCGTTTACATTTGTGTACTAGTCCAAATGTCATTTCAACTAGCCCCCCAAATTTTTTGATGAGCAGAATTGATGCCACCTCAAAAAATAAAGTTGATTGATTATTAATAGACACTACTTTCTTTGCATGCTGCTTAATGCAAAAAAGGAAACAAACAAACAAAAAAAACTATTACAGCAGACACACTGTCTAAGTTGATAGAAAGTACTTTAACATTATCTTAATATTTATGTACAATATTCAATTGTTAATGAGATCACATGATATTGATTATTGTTTCCCACTTACTAAGATGTTTATTTAATGTGCCTCTTTTCCTAGCAATATAAAGTTCAGTGTAATAAATTGTGTTTGTAAAAGCATTGTTGAAACAAGAGAAAATAAGAAGTAACATCATTTGATGTTTCTATGTATCCATGGATACACCTAATTGCAATAACGTTGTCATAGAAAAAAGCAAAAAGCCAAATAGGAATTAATTAGCCATGTGATTTACATTTGTGTATTTTAATAATTTAACAATTATTTAAGAAGTCATTCACAATAACAAGAGATACTTCTGTAATTCCGAGCTGTAAGATAGACAGGCGCCAATTAATGTCATTTTAGAGCCAACATTCTCGATCAACAGAAGTCGCACAACTTGAGTTTGAAAAAGAAAGAGGTAAATTGACGCGAGCATGTTATGTCTGAGTTATCGCACTTTCAGTCGTCAATCTATTATGTCCTGACAAATGAAGCTTGGTTTGTGGTGCCGGTGAGGAAGTGGTGAAGGACCCCTCACTCTCTCTGCCCCTGATTTGTTGCTTTAAAATTGTGATCAGATGGTGTTGTGCACTGCAAACCATACGCAGACTGGCTTTTCTATTTAGCACTAAACTAAAAGAGGCGTCACGTTCCTGGAATTTACCCCAGGCCATATATATTGAAAAAGATGGAGCCATTATTTTTTTAATGGTTATTCGATGTACGTTTGTAATTCGAGCACTTTTGAAATTCGCTAGATGAATCAGCCTCGAATTGCATTAGAATGACACCAAGAAACTGCAGATGCAAATGATTTCTCTCATGTTACGTGATTAATATTCAGCTATATGCGTGTGTGTTGTGAATGTTGCAAGCTATGATAATTACATGCTAATTTATTCTTATTTGACTTTTTGCTTTTTTCTGACAACCTTACTGCAATTAGGTGTACATGTACACCAAATGTTGAATAAGTATGATTCTACAAAATATCAACAATTTAACATCTTGTTTTCTTGTGTTTCTAGGGGATCTCTAAAGTATGTACCAGATACCTTTGTTCCTCTTCAGAATCTGCCAATGAGACCCAGGTAATTTAAATTTGGAGATCTTTTTCTTATTTCACAGGGTTTGGAATTTTTTGAGTTCTTCAAATTCCATGACTTTTCATGACTTTTTCCCTGACCTTTTCTACTTTTCCATGACCTTAGGTTTAGCTGTCATGTTCTAAAATTTTGAAAACTTTACCTGTTTTAGCATATTTTTGGCCCTTAAACAGTTCAACAGATACAAACTCTGGTATCAACTAAAATGGGTGCCGTTCATGCTGTTTAATTACTCCTCTTTATCTTACGTTATCCTTGCTTCGTCATCTGTAGTATCACTAATCTACCTCACAAAGGTGAAAACTTTAATTTTCCATGACTTTCCATGACCTGTACGAACCCTGTTTCAAGGCAGGGGCGGAATTGCAGAAACTTTAATGGACTTTGAATTTAAAATTGTACATTTTCATAAACACTACAACAACTCTACCAAACTTTACAATAAGAAGGAAAGTCTAAAATGTTCAAGATATAGTGTAAATAACTGCCACCCTATCAGTTTGCAAAGAAGGTCATTTTTACAGCTTGCCTTTTGGGCAAAAAAAAAGGCTCTGCCTTTTGCGTGAGCTGTATGTACTAGTGAAAAAGTCATTTTAACTACATGTAGCCTGAAGAAATTTTAATGAGCAGGTTTGATTATTATTACAGTTCTCCTTTAAGTTGACCCCCACCATCACCGGCATGTTAGGAAAATCCTGACTTGCCCCAGGCTATTGGACTGTACTTTCTTTGCATGCTGCCTACCAGCAGAGCCTTTCTTTTGTCAACTCAATGTCTTGGAGTCTTCTTCCGGAGTCATGGTGCGCACAATGTGAGACAAACAAAATTCAAGGACACTTTTACAGGACGTTTCAAGGACAAATTACAGTTTTCAAGTTCTAAGGGTTCTTCAGTAACTCACCTTCTTTGACCCCCTTTTGAAAACATTACTGGCTAAAACACTCAGCAGAGTCATTTTTAAAATTTGTGATTTTTCCTCTCTCAGCCAAGGTTGATTAGTTTACATCTTTATTTTAATATTACTTTCCATAACAAAACTTTGCAAAATGACAACGGTCACTGGGTATGACTTGCAGTTGTATCTGAAGTACAGAAATGGCATTTGAAATAAAAAAGTAGAGAAATTCGAGGACTTTTCAAAACCTGATAAAGGACCTTAACCGAATTCAAGGACTTTTCAAAATGACTAATAACATTCAAGACCTTTTCAAGATTGTACAAACCACGAGTGTGAAGGTTAATCACAAAAACTGCATCTGTTTCTTCATGCATACATAACATTTCCTGGAATTCCACAACTTTCATGAAAGCTGTTCAAAAAATGAGAATTAAAATATTGTTATTCAATGATATTTTTTACTTAAATTAGCATCAAATTTCTTCTTGTAATATCGATTCTTTGTAAAACAGTCAGTGGTCACAAGAATTACAGACACGATCACAAAAGATAAATTTGCTTGATATTTTATTAACTTCTCCTCTCTACTTCTGTAGGAAATGAATAGGGGCGACAAATGAGAATTCAAATTTTGATCTTAGAGTTAAAGGGTTAATGGCTGAATCTGGGAGTGGGCAAGTCAATGAAGTGAATCTTGCATTCCAATTTCTGAGCCCGTCTTGCCTGTTAGCTAGGATTTCCCACAATGGTCCCGTTTGAAAAAGTACTCGTTTCAGCCATATTAATAAATTTCCTTTTTTTGACCAAGCTTGTTCAGCCAAGGTTGTTCATTTGCCTCATTTTATTTTGCGTTTTTATTGACTTTGTTTCAAACAATAATAACACAAAAAAGCCAATATGAAGCCATCTTGACCTTGGGTTGGTTGTTATTAATGCATATTTATTATAGACACATGGTTTTTTCCTGGAAAATAATTTTATACCACTCGTAAAATTCATAAAAACTACATCCGGAACCTGAGTGGTTTATTTCCCATAATCTCACATGTGAGTTTATTGATAACGTAATTTTGGAAATTTCCCTCTATTATTTCATTGATGTCCTTTTGTCTATATAATTATATAATAATACTAAAAATGGCGGCCTGAAGATATGAAGTAAAATTCATATCTTCGTGCCACCATGTAATATCCTCTATAAATCATTCTTATTTTGCTCAATATTGTTTATTTTAGAGTCTCATTTGAAGAAAAGGAGAGAAGGAAGCTTAGAAAACAAGAAATTGATCAGGTTAAAAATCTTGATTTTTGGCAACCAGCAAATCCATTATCGCCCATTCTACAACTCCCTGGGATACAAGGATGACACAACATTTAAATATTTGTATAGAACTAGATAGAGAATTAGGAACTTGTTTTTAAAATTGCTATTTATCTCAGCTTGAAATTTGATGACCAATTCTCCAACATTTTGTTTTTTTCTTTGATCATGTTTCCATGAAGTATATTTTTGTATTATTTTTCATATTATACATGCACAACTGTACAGTGTGAATTTGCTTCTGGTATTTTTTATACAGCTGTATTTATAAATATTTTTGTCAATATAATATCGATGCTGAATGTAAATTTTCTATTTCCATATTGAAATCTTGGGATTTCATAAAGAATTTTCATTATAGGTATGTTTACCTTAAAAAAATTGCCGTTTTTCAACCTGCATTGCTTTTTATTGACACAATTTGTTAAGGGAAATCTAAAACTGTTTCAAGTCATAGTTAGTAGAGGAGACTGCATGGTTATAAAAGCCGGCAAACATCAAAGTTGAATAAAACAGTGCTGTAGTTTATGTTGGAAGCTCCCTGACCATGCACAATCCTTCACAAATTTTGTCTGAATAAAATTAATGCAATGTTTCTATTGGTCAGTTAGTTCAATATCATGATAGCAATGCTATATACTGAACATTGTGCACAGTCAGGTCCAAACAAAAACATATAACAAAGGAGTCTAACCAGTTTCAACCATTCCACTTTTAATTAATAACTATATATATTCAAGTTTTGTAGTGTACATTAGATCTACAAATAGCCCAGTAAACAGAAAATCATATTTGAAATTTATTTTAAAAATGTTCTCACAAACAAACAAGCAAAAATATTACAAAAAAAGAAAAAAACTAAACAAAAGTGAAATTCAAATTTTATTGTTGACATGACAAAACTAAAAAATGTACTTACAGCAAGGAGCCCAAAAGTGTGACCACAATTAATTCACATTCTTTCATGCAGACATTAACCAATCAGAAGTCGAGGACAGTTTCCAGCTGGCTTCTGATTGGATTAAATTGCACAAAAGAATGTGAATAAATTAAAAGTGGTCACACTTTTGGGCTCCTTGCTGTACATGTTTTAAAATATTTTTTTCAAACTTGTACATCGCAGTCAATAAATAGGGTAAATTGCTTGTAAAAATATTGTTACTAGGTTATTAAAAATATTTTAGTATTTTCAAACATCAAATATATATATATTTTTTCTTAAGAGCACTTACAAGTGTATTATCTTAAATGAACTTGGTAATAGCACAATCTTTGAGGCTGTAAGAGTTCTTTTAAAATACCACAATAAAATTATTAGTCATTGTTATTAATTTTGTACAATGAGTAACTAATTGTCTGTGAATATATAATATAATATAAAAGCAAAGTTTCTAATAAGCACAAGGAAGAAAGGATTAACATGTATTTACCGTGTGCTGTATTTTTTGGAAATACTAAAGGCTAATGTGTATCACAGAATCTCATGAAGCATAATTGCATGAGATTTTACATAAAGTACCGTAAATCCTCTATTAAGCCCCCCGAGGGGCTTATTTTTTTCAAGCACTTTTGAGGGGGGGCTTAAAAAAGAGGGGGGGCTTATTTAATTTGGCAAAACGCATCACCTGTAGCAAAAATACTGTGATATGAGACAGAGTAGACTTACGCATTGTACAATTAAAGTCACTGTCAAAAGTATTTAATTCACTTGTGGGAGCCTAAAAGTAACAAAAACTTAGCTTAGAATTTTCACCGACAGGAGCAAGGTTTCTCAAGGACAGACTTGTGGTTCCTGGGCGGTACACTGCTTTGTCTAAAGACAAGAAAATGGTGGCAATTCTCCACAGAGAGCTAGAGCGCAAAATTGAGAAAGTTAAGCATATGAAGTTAGAGGTCATGCTGCTGAAGACCAAAAACAATATAAACTTCCAGCCTGAATAAATCATAACTGATCAGTCCACATTAATCGTTACTTATTTTTGTGAAGAATAAGGATTGGGGGAGGGAGACGGGGCTTAATAACTTTCCTCCTCTGAAAAGGGGGGGCTTATTAGAGAGGGGGGCTTAATAGAGGATTTACGGTAAAACAAGAATTTTAAGGGCAAGTAGTTAAAAAGTGTATATAGAATAGACCATTTGAGGCTTTTAGTTTGAACAAGCAAAAGGAGTATTACTAAATGCTTAAAAGGGGAAAACAAAAGAAAAAAAGTTGATCCAACTTCTTATTTCCTGAGCTCACTCTTCTTTTGCTTGGCCTAACTACTAAAGTAAGCACCTACAATTAAAAATTAAAAAACTAGGCTGGAAAACTTGCACTAGATCTAGGAGATGAAGGAATCTGCGCTGAATCTGTGACATGCTACGATAATAATAGTGCTGATAAAACGGCCTTAAGTACCATCTTACTTTCATTCTTTAAGAAGGAGAATACTTAAAAGAAACTCACAAAATCCATCATAAGATAGTAGTGATGCTTGGTTAAAACTTTTCAGATGACCTTCTGAAGATTCCCTACAAAAGAGACAAACAATATTCTGATTTAAGATGATCTTTAATAATTTTGTCCAAAAAAAAGGGCAAAATAAAGTAAAGCCAAAAGGTGTAAGTATGTTTACCTGTTACAGTGTTTAAGACATTGGCAAGGTCTTCTGGTGTGTTCATATCTTGTCTTTGTGAAGGGGGAATATCAAGCTGATATCCTGGTCCATATGATAAGAAATACTGTAAAATAAAAGATTCATGTGCAGGTAAAAAAAGAGGATATCTGAAGTCTTTGGCTTGGGAAGCTGTTGGGAACAATAAAATAGTAACAGGAGTCATTGGTCTGTAAAATCTTACAAGATTTTGTTGGCATGTCTAGATTACAGGTCACATTCCACAGTCAAGTTTGGACTACCAATATATAAACAAGGCCTTGACCAGCAGAGATTTTGTAAATTGAAGACCCATCCATTCTTGTAGCCAAATTTTTGCACAGTGACATAAAACACTTTGTTTCTTTATAATTAAATTCCATAAATTTCTGTTTTCTTTTGTCACTAATATGGCGCTATATTTATCAAGATGATTTGGTTTATAGAAAATAATAAGGTGCTTTTATTGGCCATATTTCCATCTGAAGGGCTCTTAATTTGCTAATTCTTCTATGTGGGTGGTGTTCATTCAGTAACACAAGTCCTATTCAGATGGAAGAATTTTGTTATAGTTATGATCTGATATTATAGTTCTATTTTACCTCATGTTCTGGAATGTCAAGGGGCAGTTGTTGATTAAGAACCAAGCCAGTCAAGTATGTCCAACACCTTGCAGCATTTTGCACATTGTACCCTCCTAAAAGTGTGACATCACCAAATGAATATTGCTAGATATACTCACTGCAAGATCAATGTTAGCTTTCTTCCCCATTCTCACCTGTGTAGGATATTTATTATTCCATATCACTAAATTCTGCAGGTCAAAATGTTAAATGATGTACATAAATGCTAATCCTTCTGCTATTCCTTTCTCATGACAGCTGGCACTAAGTTATGATATAACACTAAAACTCTTGAAAAGAGTTGTTCAAAAGGAAAAACAAATAGGCCACTTTTGAATGATCCAAGGCCAGGGGAAATAAAACAAAAGAAATCACATTGAGATTAGGGATTAACAATTCACTTCATTTGTTTCATTCACCTATAAAAATACAATTTGTAGTTTTTATACACGTATTTTATGGTTTAAAAAAAAAAAGGTCTTGAAAAATTTCCTGTGTCTGGTCATCTGGGACAAAGTACTGGTAGATTTTCTGGATTAATAATAGGTTTCTGGGAAACTGCCCACCTACCCCTCCCCTAACCCAACATTTTGCCCCAAGTGAGATGCAAATGTCAAAGTTGAGTTAGGGGAGGGGTAGGTGGGCAGTTTCCAAGAAACCTAAATTGATCTGATTTTCTTGCTTGGAAAAATGGAACGTTTGAAGCTCACTTGACCTCAAGGGTCTCAGCAAGTCACCTTGTATAACTAAATCACCAATGGCAACAAGCAAGGAATGGCCCCGGAAGGCAAGCAAAATGAGAGAGCTGCTTGTCCAAAACTGACAAACTGTTGTTTAGTGTTAGGGTTAATGGCACAAAACTTACCCCCACCAAGCAGCAGAAGAGGCAGGTTCCAGTTCATGAGGTATTTAACACACTCTCCAATGCTTTGCTGGGTGAGATTAAAGGATGCCATAGGGTCACTAGCAAGTGTATCAACTCCACACTGACAAACAACTGCACTTGGTTTAAATCTTGTCCTCACCTCTGACATAACCCTGACAAAGACAATATTTCAACCATTTCAACAAACAACCACTGTTAATTTCAATCTAAAGATGACAATAATACCTTTTGTGTACAGAAAAGCGAGCCATTCGAGATTAGTGGGCTAACTACGATTGTGATATCTTAGATCTTGGAAGAAGGCCACTTCTCATGTGGTATTCAGTGGAAGGGTGTTGAATGCTAAAGATATGGGAGAAAGCTACCTTGCTCCCTCTTTAAAATTTAAATAACAGAATAATAAATATATTTACAAATTCCCAAATTTCTTTACTATCTTCTGCCCTCCCCAATGTTGCTGTGTGTGTGTGGGTGAGTTAAATGCAATAAACAACATTGTGAGGATGAGGAGATGGGCCAGAAGTATCTGAGACTGAAATTTCTTTTACTTCTGTTTATTACTTTTCTTATAAATAGGGAAAAGGGGCCACAGGCACTTTAAGAGCTAACTTCCCTTTAGTCTCCTGTCGCAACTGTTGTTAGCATAACAATTCTCTTCAGAGGAGGAGCATTGGATGACGATGGCCTTAACAATAGCTGCAATGGAGACTAAACTCCCTTAAGCTTTACCAGTACTCCAATCTGCTACCATTTTGCACCTCTGTGGGTGTATAATAGTATGCAGTGGTCCATGGCCTTTCAGGCTTTTTACTGACCAACATTCAATTTTCTGAACAATTTACTGTTAAAACCAAAAATAAACGTCATGAAAAAGAGATACTGATTGATTATCAAAGGGATTTCATGCTCATTAGTTGATTTGAAAATATATAGAGAGTGGTGCAGAGGAAATCAATGTCTTCTCATAAGGAATAAAAACTAATAATATTGTTAATAATTAACTATTTTCTAAACTAATATACTCACTTGAAAAACAATTCTGTAAAGGGCTTATCTCTTATTCCATCCTTAAGAGGTATGTTGACTGAGTAATATTTTCCTTTTCCTTCCCCGACATCTAAGCAGGAACCAGTACCTGCAAATTAATAGTATCAGTGTTCCTTTAAGTTGCTGATGAAAATGTGACATACTGTATGATTTAAGAGCCATAATTTTCTCAGTGAATGTTACTCCCATTTTAGAGCATAATTTCTTAAGGAAAACAGGCCAGCAGCACCCAGTGGCGACTAATTTTAAGCCTTAAATGCTTGGGCCCCCTACAACAATAAAGAAGTCAAGCAAATCAAAGTACTGGGGAATTGAAAACATGTTAAAAAGTGTGAATACTTACCAGGGAAAAATCCTGGAGAATATTTATGAAATGACACAGACATCACTTTGGAAGTAAAAGAAAATGCATCTTCAACACCTGCCAGAAGCAAAGGAATTTAATTGTTTTGTCCTTTTGTGACCAAGTTTACAATATGATTTGTTTATTTTATCTTCCCTTTTTAGTTGCTATTTTAGGAGGGGAACAAACCAGACTCTCAAAGTTTCTGATATTACAGAATGGCAACAAAATATTACAGTCGGCAAAAAAATTAGTTAAGACACTTTGCCCTAAGGGACCTTTTCTTTACCTGAAGCTTTCCCTACCCCACCCCTTTCATGCAATATTGTGTCACTGTTTGTGCTACCTGTAGGAAACAACAAACACCCCAGCTTTGAGTGGAGGGGAGTAGGGCAGAGGGGTGTGAATTGTTTTGTTCTCAGAAGTTACTCTGTCGATTTGAGGAACATGTCTTAACAATTTTGTTGCTTGTTGTAGTTCCTGTCAGGTCTCTTGCGGCTTATAGCTCATCACTAGTCTTAGTCAACTCCATGCATTATTCATGGTGCAAAACATTTAGAATTCTTGGGGGTAAAAGGTAAAGGCAGACACTAACCATCTCCATGGTGCAGATCAATGTCAACGTAAAGAATTCGATCAAACTTCTCACGTAGCTTAAGAATACCCAACACAACGTCATTGATGTAGCAGAAACCAGCTGCCTCATGCCTGGAAAAACAATGTATCTGTCAGCAATGTATAATTATACAGTCAACTCCTGATAACCCTCCAAGGAAATTGGAAAGATTCGAGTTATCGGGAGTTCAATGGAAATATAACTGGAAATAAGGAAATACTAATAAGCAAATGGATGGGGAAGGATTGCAGTTATCATGTACACTATTCACTATCCACACAATACACAGGGATGGACACTGAATTTAAACTGGAGTGATTCAAAGAGAAGACAAAGAATTGCCACTATTGTTTGAAATAAATTAAATGTTTCAAACTTCAGTAGATGTACATGTTAGTACACTTTTTTTTTAACTTGTCATGCGCTTAAAACATGGTTTGAGTTAGTGAGGGTGAAATTGTATGGAAATGATCTAAGGGAAAACAAAAAATACCTTGAGTTAGCAAGAGGTTCAAGTTACAGAGGGGTAAAATTACAGGCTTAAATACATGTATAAAGGAAATCCAAGAGAAATCGACTTTGGTTCAAGTTAGCGTGAAGTTTGAGTTCTCAGGAGTCAACTGTATTACTTTTATCCACAGACAAGGAAATAAATCAAAACAAAGTAAATTGTCAGTTGATATTGTAGAGGCCATCAATCATTTTCGAGAAGTCTTTGAAGAAATAAATCCCATGGTGTTACTATAATTAACAACTCTAAAGCAGTACTTTAGTTTGAAGACCTCTCAGAGTTTGAAGAGGCACTTGCCAAAGAGGCTAAGGCAAAGAGACAAACAACGAAAGCCGAAAACAGGGGAGATACTTACCACATCTGCTCACTGGGTGGAAGGGACTTCATGCATCCTTGAATTGGTCTTTCCAGTCACACAAGGTGCTGTTTAAGAACCACCAATCAGAGTGTGACACCATAGTCTCTCAAGACAGAAGGATGCCAATGAAAGCAGTACTTTTTTACAGAGTTAAAATTGGGATTTTTAATGAACATTGGTTTGGGACAATCACAAGAAAGAAAGAAAAGTTTGAGCTGTGTTTAATGGTTGCAGCTTTATTTTTAAATAATACAGTATTAAATCAACATGTGGAGCATTAAAAGAGATCATACCTTTGTGCATGATGCCAGCCACCCTGCCAATTAATTGCTATATTGCACTCCCTTTTATTCAGCATTTCTGTAGCAGCCAAAGTAGCTCCAGCTACATTGCATACACAGTTAAATAAGTCATCAAACACTGGACAATCAAAACCTAAAGGAATAGCATCACAGACAAATACAGTAAAAACCTGCGAATAAGAACCATGATTTTTAAAAATTCAACAACTTTTTAAGGACTTTTCAAGGACAAATTACAGCATTTGAGGTTTAAGATTTCTTCAGTAGTTTGGCTTTCTTTAACCACCTTAATAGCTAAAACACTCCACTGAGTCATTTGTGAATTTTTCCTTTCTCAGCCATTGTTGATCAGTTTACATATTTATTATTTTTATATTACTTTCCGTAATAAAACTTTGCAAAGTGACAACGGTCACTGGGTATGACTTTCATTTGTATCCTAAGTACAGAAATAGCATTTGAAATAAACAAACAGAAATAAGAAAGTAGACAAATTCAAGGCCTTTTCAAGACGTAATAAAGAAATCAAGTTATTTTCAAAGAACTAAACCGAATTCAAGGACTTTTCAAGATGACTTTTGAATAAAATTCAAGATCTTTTCAAGATTGTGCGAACCACGAAGAACCTGTTTTCAAAGCTTTTAAGCTTTTAAACTTGAGAGCCTATGGTGTCACGCTCTGATTGGTGGTTCTTGAACAGCACCTTGTGTAGCTGGAAAGACCAATTCAAGGATGCATGAAGTCCCTTCCACCCAGTGAGCAGATGTGGGCAGTATCTCCCCTGTTTTCAGCTTTCCTTGTTTGTCTCTTACAGGTTCTTACTTTCTATCTCTAAAAACTAAAATTCAATCTGAATTTAATTTCTACCCATAACGTAACATTTTTGCTAATTAATACCACTGATAATATTAGGTGAAAGGGCAATACAGTGTAAAAAGCCATGGAGCTAACAAGGTTGGAGCTTATCCAGCTTTCTGTAACAAAAAGTACCTTCCCTCCCTAATTTGGATGCTTGTCTAAAAAAAGAGTTACATTCTGCAGTATAAATTATGTTACTGGATACCTAAGTGAAGATCAGTGAATGAATACACAAGGGCACAAAGTTTCTCGTCTTTTGGAATGATGTGATTGGGAGGCACTTTACCAATAATGACATGTTAACCTTTGCCACACTTCCATTACATCTCCAAGATCATGAGATTAAACAAACCTAAGCCATAATCTGAAGCTGTCTCCTCCATCTCTTCACAGTCATCACAATTTGTTAGCTTTTGCAAGCACTCTATGTAGTCCATAGAGTGAAATGCAGAAAGCTCATGAATCGTTGCCCTCTTAGGCTGAATAACTCTGTCAGAGACATAAAGAGTTTTTTGTATTAATCAAGTGTTGTTAAACGAAAAATAATGTACTATAGTTTAAATAAAATAGAACGGTTGAAGCTAGACTAGACAATTGTGATGCCACTGGGAGACAACTTACAGTTCAAGTACGATCTGACAAAACTGATAGCCAACCGGGTACAAAATAAATTTTAAACACAAAGTTACCTGCTCTCCTTTGCAGGTACACCATAAAATTGAAGTGGTTAAAGATTGTTGTTTACACAAATTAAAATCAAAAATAATTTACCGATAAAATGGAGTTGAATCAATTGATCTTTTTTTACAGGAAAAAAAACTTTGTTATTCAAAGAAATCATTCAGAGGTCAACAGATTCCCTTTGATGTTATTAAAATTAATACACGTATTTCAAGAAACAGGATTGCCTGTGATTTCGCTACAGTACCTGATATTTTCGAGAAGTCCATAAGCTTTGATCAGAGAATGCGTTAACGATGCCTGTGAGTATGCGAAATATTAAAGCTTATGTTAGAGCCTTAATTAATGAAACTTGTACGATTAACCTGTGTGCAGCCGGGCGGCTGTACACAGGCTACGAAGTTTTGTAATGATCGTTCGTATCTCAGTGAAATTAAAAGACAGAACCACATCACAGAAGGTAAATGACAGGTTACATACCCGTTTGGGAACTTTAGGAAACTTGTCGCACAATTTTAACAGTTCCTCTGAGTGTACTAAAGCAGCCTTCGCGCTTCTTACTGGCCTCTTGAACGACTGGGCGCCATTTTCTCGCAACGCCATCTTCAAACTTGCGCGGGAAACAGTGTCACAAAAGAACAAACTCCTACTCACAAAGGGTGGGCTACCCACTGACCACTATAAAATGGGTTTCAGGTTTTTTATAAACTTTGAATGGCGACTCTTTTTGATGAAAGATATTTCTGTTGCGTCATAAAAGGTGTATATACATTTTTTGCTTAGTTTAGATCATTTTTTTAGAAAATTAGGTTATGAAATATTCATTTCCCGTGAGATCCCTAGTGAATAGAGGAGGCCCATAACCTCGTTTTCAGTTTGAGGTTGTTACATGACAAATCGAAGGCGCACTGCTCGATCCGGGACTGCTGGATGCAAACGCTTCTCAAGAAGGGCAGATTACTCTCTTCATTTTGGGCGAAACACTCCTGGAATTTTATGATTGGGGAAGAAGCACAGTCTTCAAGCGGCGGTGGGTAAAATTTAACTTGCTATGCACCAATTGTCGTCGTACGCGCATTTGGCTTGGATTCGTAGCCGGGATTCGTGGCTCATCAACTGAACGGGACGAAGTTTGGACACATTATTTCAAAGAACATGAATTCGTAGCACTTACAATCATCTTTCAGTAAGCTTAGCCTGACAATTATCCTTTGTTTTCAATTTGCGTGGCTTCTTCTCGGAAATTTGAAGCTAAATTCTGGCAAATTCTTGCAAGCGGCCGTGGACGTTTCGAGCAACTTGAAATGGCTTGCGTCGTGGTCGATTAATGTATGCTTAGTAATTTGCGTGCCATTTGCTATTTTCCATCTTAAGCTCTAAATGTTACCATTCACCTTATCCGGAAAATTCTCTCTCTTTTGCATTTTGTAGTTGAAATGTTTATGGTACGTATTTGGGGGAAGAGGACGCCCCGTGGAAAAACGTTGTCTGTGCGTGTGTCATCCTGAGGGCAGAGCGTTCTCTCTTGAGGCGGGAAAACATTCTGTCCAGCAGCAACCAGGTATTTTTGTAAAGGGGGTGGGGGATGAAGACGAAATTGGAGTTGTTTACCATTTACCATAAATTCCTGGGAAGTCATGTTGAGATGTAAATGGTAAACGTTTTTTGGGTTTGTCCCACTGGAAAATTCCCGGGCCAAACGGAAATTCTGAAAAGGTAGTCCTGTTTTCCTGGTTGGGATGTTGCAAATGGAAATTCGTTTACCATTTATGAGTTTCTTGAGTTAAGTACCAGTTTCATGTTGTAACTAGAATCCATTCTATCGCGGCGCGACAATCCAGAAATTTTAGGCAAATGGTAAACAACACGTACCATTCTTACTCGCTTCTTGGAATAATGTTTTGCAGTGGACCTCTCAAAATCTTGATCTGATAAACATCACTCTCAGCACTCTCCAGGCTATTTTCTCTCCAAAATTACTGTAAAGACTTGAAGATAAGCCGCACCTTTTTCCCAAACATTTGCGATCAAAATTGTAGGTGTGGCTTATCTGCGAGACCATTTGGGAAAGGTGCTGTGAATTTCCGTGAATGGACACTTTTATGGCATAATACTGGAATAAATGCTACATTACAACAACAAGAGGGTATTGGTCATTGCTTTTGCGAGTTTGGTGGCTCCTAAAAGAGCTGTTGGTGATGAGTATAAGCTTATTTCAAGCTTACATTTGTTGCTGTTAAGCCTTCTTCGTTAACCGGTCTTTTAAATGGTTTATGGTCGCTTTTCTCAAACAGGAGAACCTTACAAAGCATGGAATTTCTACTCCCCCACAAAGTTGTTTACAGTGTCGATGACCGCCTGTTACTTCAAGGGTAATTGAACCTCCACGAGTGAGAAAATACCACGCTATTCTCGAGTATGAAGGCCCGTTCTGGTCAAAATTGCATGATTAATTTTTCCCTCTAGATGAATTAATTTGATGAGTATCTGCTATTAATATTTTGTCTGTTTGTAATTATTTTTTCCTATGCCTGTAATTATTTTCGTGTTCTTTTTAACTTTTCCATGCGTCACAATTATTTTTTCCTCACCAGGAATTTTTTTATGTGCCGTCTTTATTATTATGCTTCTTTGAAATTATTTTTGTCCATTACACAAATTATTTTACGGTTGCAGATTAGTTTTTTGTGTGCTATAATAATTTTTTTGGGATAATTAATTGATTTTGTCCTACGCAACTCATAATATAAAGATAATTTAATTTTTTCCATTCGAGAATTATTTTTTTGTTAGTCATAATTATTTTTTCGTAGTTTTGGAAAATGTCCCATAAGCCTCTACGGTAATGCACCTAGAACAAACATGGCGGCTTGTACTCGTTGCTCACGCCCAGTGGTGTTACGAGAGAGAAATGAACGTGGGTTCGTGCTTTTCTTACAGAATCTAAAAAGCGTTCTTAATCTGTTGGCTAGTGCTGATGAGTTAGAGACAGACGTTCTGATTCAAACTAGAAGTCAATTAGTGGATGCTTTGGGCACGTTGTCATTTCTGCTGAATGACATGTCGAATGGTCTCACAAATGCTACTGGTATTCCGTCAAATGCGATTCAAGTTCCTGTGCAGCATCTAAAGAATTCTTTAATCCACATAATTGACTTGCTTTCAAGTCGGATAGAAGGCCGCAACAATGTAGACTTTTATGACTCACTGGATATATCTTATTCTGCACCACTGGATCTATCACAGACAGGACGAGGTCGTAAACGCTATGAAATAACTAAAGACCAACTCGAACACTTAAGATCGCTTTATTTTTCTTGGGAAGCAATTGCTCGCATTCTTCAGGTTAGTCTTTCAACCCTTCAGCGGCAATGAAGAGAACTCGGTGTGAACACCCCAGCCTATTCAGAAATATTGGATGACGAACTGGATGAAATTTACAGAAGCGTAACTGGCAGTTCAAGCACGGGACCCCTTACCCCCAACATTGGTAGGAGACGATTTATAGGAGCCCTGAGGAGTAGAGGCTGGAGCATTCAAAGATGGAGAGTAAGTGATTGTTTAAGACGTATGGATCCTGTTGGAACTGCCCTGCGCTGGAGAATGACTATTCACCGTAGAAAATATTATGTATCAACCCCTAACAGCCTATGGCATATAGATTCGGGCCACAAATTAATAAGGTACAAGTTGATAACACACGTCTGTATTGATGGGAAAACAAGGTTAATTTTGTATGCTGCTTGCAGAGACATTAACAAAGCAGAAACAGTCCTTTCTTTGTTTCAAAATGCGGTGCAGAAATGGGGGTTACCCTCGCGCGTCCGATGTGACTACAGTATGGAGAATTATCATGTTGGTGCCTACATGATACAGCACCGCGGACCAGGCAGAGGCAGCATCATTACTGGATCATCTGTTCATAACTGTCGAGTTGAGAGAACACATCGTGATGTCTATTCTGGGGTGTTAGTATTCTATTCCCGTGTTTTCCAACAACTGGAAGATGAAGGCAACTTAGATGTCCTAAATGATGTTCATATTTTCAGCTTACATCACATCTACATTCCAAGAATACAAAATTCTCTAGAGGAGCTGGTCAGTCAAATGAATAATCGGCCAGTATCAACTGAATGAAACCATTCACCACTTCAAATGTGGGAGAGGGGTGTGTTAGAGAACTTGCACTCTGGACATACTGCACTGAGTGAAGCTGACATTGAACATTTGGGGGTAGATCCAGATGGTGTGTTTTCAGTGGAGGTTGAGGATTATCAGGTAGGGATTGATCCACCATTGGTCAGCCTTTCAGAAGAACAGAAAGGAGAACTTCCAGATCCTCTCACAAATGATGGAAACAGTGGAAAAGATATTTACTTGCAATGCATTGAGGTCATTAATGGATTTCTTTGCTCTAGTTAAGTATTCTAGGGTGAGTTGAACCAATCACACAAACACTATTGTTGTATTACTATGGGCGATGTAAATCCCAAATGGGTCCATACTTGTATACTTCAGCAAGATTGCTATTAACAGTTGTTATTTGTACACTCAAATTGCTTTTTTACTGTACTTTAATTATCACAGTACAGTAAAAATCCCATTTCAAAAATTCTGAGATACAAAGTGGCCTGCAAGCCATACTAAGGATGCCATTGCCCTGTACTTTTTTTTTGTGTGTGGTTATTAGGGCCATTGTTGTTGAGAAGTTCCTCAGATTAATGGACTGTCTACCTTTTACCAGTTCTACCAGTGAAAAACAGAAAACTGAAGTTTTGGTAAAAATTAATGATGTTGTCTATTAAAAGGCCTCATTTTAGAATGTTATTAAATACTTTTAATTGTCCAATTATGTGTCACTGTTGTGTCTCATGGGGTGATTACACTGTATCAGGAATCAATCATCAGCGATGCAATTTTATTTATTATGCTTATGCACTTAACAATCTCCTGGGGGAGACCTCAGGCAAGTACAATGTTGTATGGAGACTTTCAGCGGGATTTGAAGAACAATAATATTATTTTACCCTGAAGGTTGGGGAAATGAAGGAGTTTTAGTATCCAAAAGTCATGCAGTGCATGGACTTATATATGTCTGATTTAGGTAGTGTGATTAGTGCTTATTGTGTTTTAATCTGTTGTGTGCCTGTATAGTCGCCAGGAGTTACTCCTCGCAATTCTTGGTGGGGATGTGCCACTGGTTCTTCAAACCCTGACCCTATTTCAGACTAAAAATTGCCACTTTTCCACATGCATTTTAAGACCCAACCTCAGAAGTGAACAAGAATAAGCTGTGAAACTTGAATGATATGTTTTACTCGGTTCTATGTCTTGTTAATTCAGTTTGGGTTGAAAACGTTTACATTTGTTTGTTTTACTTCCAAACCGGGTATAAACCATACTCATGTTACAACCATAATGTGAAATCCTATGCACATTTTACCAAAACGACTTCAAAAACCACACCCTTAAGGGCAGCACTTACCTATAATATTGCCTATATAGGAGAGTACCCCTCTCCCCCTTCTTGTATAGTCTTATCACACAAAGACTGAAATGGTTGCCACTATTGTTATAGACATTCTGTAAGTGCTAATCCAATCCCTAGTGGTACTTCATATTAGAAGCAAGACCACACAGTGACAATCTAGCCATGTGGCAAGTTGAAAAATCAAAATAATATTGTTGAAAAACATGTTCCCAATTATCTTTTTGTTATTATATTGTATTGTCCACAACAAATGAGAATAATTTCACAGTTAAAAACGTAATTTACATGATCAAACTTTACTTCTGTTAGTCAAGTCAAGAAAGCTCTATTATGGTACTGTTTTGTACTCTGGAGTGTTTTCATGTTGCTCAACATGATCCCCCTCTAGGAGGGGGGATTTGATTGCCTGGACAACCCCATAAACAGCATCCTACACTAACTACCTTCGCTTCCCTGGGTTTCCCTAAGGAATGGGTAGTGATAGTGCAGTACCTTGAATTCAGACTACTGTCAATCCTACAAAAAATCAGTGAAACCGAAAGGTTATTGTTTTTGGTGGGACGGTGATTGGTTTCCTCATTAAATCACTTAACTATTTAAAAAAGAGGATGAAACAAGTGTCCTTTGCTTGGTACATAATGTAGTGGGAAGGGTTTCCCCCTCAAATGTTCTCAATTGTTACAATGAACATTCTTTTTCATCTCTAGTCCTTGCTTTACGGGTTCAAGGTGACTGTCATGTAGTGTTTATTTAAGGTAAATTATATGACACACAGACAAATCAACATGTTTATTAACCTATATGACTAACAGTAACAAAACATTCCTTGAAGAAAGGATTGTCTTAGGACACTAATCAATGATGCTGGTCACTAAAACTGTCATACTTAATATTAAGCAAGCTCCTATGAAAAAGTACTTTCCTTTCAAAATAAGAGGAGTTGCAAAAAGTATGTATCTCCACCCTTGGCAAATAACTGACCCACAAAATAATAACAAAAATGACATTGTCAGTGACAAACTTTAAATTCAATTTCTTCAAAAATTTTAAGAATGACATTATCTTTACTTGCATTGATGAAAACAACTCAACTTGCTAAATTTGGCGACTTTTTGATAACATAAATCAATAAAACAATCTAGGCTTGTAACTCTAAACCATTTTACTTTTTGCTAAGTACCACTGCGAGAATGCCAAGTCATACAGGGCAAACAGTCTCTGGGTAGAGGGCAAAGGCAATGCATCAGTCGGTCTTGGAACCTGAAGCAAATTGGTGCAGGTATGAGCTAGAGGCAGGAAGCCACCCTCCACATTTGGGTGTTGCCCTTCACTAAGTCCTTGCTGACTTGTGACTTTCAATTCTGTGGGTAATATGAACTCCAACGACGGAGCAAGCGTAAAACCAAGTACGGGTTCCTCTGGTGAACCAGTGGCAAATTGAAGAATATGACTCAAATTAATGGTAGTCTTTCCACATACCCTCCTGGAAGCTGCTACTTCATGAAGATATCTAACAAAGAGTTGATAAACTTCTTTTTCCTTTTTAAGTGCATTAGACCCCTCCTCTGAAAACTGTGACGTCAGAATGTGAAGCAGCATTTGCACGCCAAGCTTCTGCTGTCCTTGAGGTCTCAGGAGATAAATCAACATTGGCAGCTCCTGAAGGGCTGATAACATTCCCAGCACTTCGAGACCTTGTTGAAGTTTGGCAACACAAGGATCCAAACTCACGCCAACAGAAACAATTTGCTGCAGAATATCCTCCTCTACAAACAAAGGCAGCTGGCCATTTTGAAGCATGGCTATTGCCATCATTATTCCAACATTAAAATAATCTTCTGCGAACAATGGCCTTAAACCATGGTCAAAGTATTTTTGTTTTATGGCTTGGTTCATTAATCTTATCCATTCTTTTCGTGGCCCACCATAATCTACACATTCCTCTCCCATAAAGTCCACCTGCAATGTCAGTCTGTAGTTGTATATATATTGAAGTTCAGCAAATGTTGTTTCTAGTATATTGTCTCTGTTGACTGTTATGTAATTTGTTTCTCCTTCAATGGTGTCTTCTGAGCTTGTGACTTCTAAGGGTCTTCCAGTTACTATCTCCTTCTGTAGGTATTTGAGCACTTCTACGGGGTCACTCAACTCTCCCTCTTTAGCACCCCTGATAATTGACTTAATGTTCAAAGAACTCGATTGTGGCTGACTCTCATTGGCATTGAGTGTTGAACTTTCGTCTGGATTAGAGGATTCAGTGCCATTTGCTGAGTTTTGATGAGACAATCCTACTCCATCTGGTGCATCGGTCAAGTCTATACGCAAGCCTGGATCACCCGGATCACCTGTGTCTTCAACAGCAAAAGGAGAAACTAAAAGTTTTTTATCAGTAGGATCCATGAAAAAATTGGTAGTTCCTCTAGCAGTCTAAGATATACCCATCCTGATGGGGCAATTGATTTGAGTAGAAGCTTAGCATCAATGTCTTTTCCTACAGGGAGATTTGGTCTTATCAGGGTGCCACCACTATTCTTGACGATTTCAAAATACAGTCCCTCCATATAACCTGGTAGTAAATGTGATATTTCGTTGTGAAGTGTTTTGGCATCCCACTTTCTGTTGATGTCAAAACCTGAAATGATTCTGCCGGATCTTTGCAATTCAGCTTTCTTGGATTTTGTTGGTATTTTCTCTCTTCCAAAATCCAAGATTACAATATCTTTCGAGACTGTTTCAGATGTCAATGGTCTCCCAACTGTGCGTCTTACGTTAGGATACGGTCGGAAAGTATTGGATCTTTCATACCTTCCTGTTCCAGCATTCCTGCTTGACCTTGCTGAAACTGTTGGGAATCGCCTTCGTGATTCCTCCAAAGCAGTACCAGCTCGTGGAGTCGCTACTTGCAGCTCGTTTGAAGACATTGATGCCGCTGTTGGTCTTTGTTCCACTAGCGAAACAAGCTGTTGGATGTCGCTGATTGCAGTGCTAGCAATGGATTGAATAGAAGCGGGATCGTTGTTGGGATAGTTTGAAGACGCCATGTTTGTTTCAGAAAGCACATGGCAAGAGCTTCGCCGAAGAGGCTTATGGGACATTTTCCAAAACTACGAGAAAATAATTATGACTAACAAAAAAAAAAAATCTCGAATGGAAAAAATTAAATTATCTTTATATTATGAGTTGCGTAGGACAAAATCAATTAATTATCCCAAAAAAATTATTATAGCACACAAAAAACTAATCCGCAACCGTAAAATAATTTGTGTAATGGACAAAAATAATTTCAAGGAAGCATAATAATAAAGACAGCACATAAAAAAATTAATTCCTGGTGAGGAAAAAATAATTGTGACGCATGAAAAAGTTAAAAAGAAGACGAAAATAATTACAGGCATAGGAAAAAATAATTACAAACAGACAAAATATTAATAGCAGGTACTCATCAAATTAATTCATCAAGAGGGAAAAATTAATCATGCAATTTTGACCAGAACGGGCCTTCATACTCGAGCATTCGCGCGGTAGATGGCCCACTGTTTGTTACCGGAAGTTATGCCCCTTACAACGAATAAAAAATTGCCACATTTTTTCGCACTGCTTCCGGTGTCCAGTCTTCCATTATCCGATATTATACCTGGTTACACAGCTTCGCACAGTGCATGCAAGAAAACAACAAATTTATGCACAAAATTCTATGGAAAAACTGCCTTGAATGGAGAAATACCTGTGAACAAATAGCAGAATAATATCAATCATATGTTATAATTGGTGGACATGATGTGTATTCTACTAAAGAGCTAAAATTACGGGTAAGACTTTAAAGTAATTTTTGATCAATTGTTGGTGAGTTTGCCTTGGATGAAGACTTCATAGTCTTGACTTTGGATTTCTTTCGAGTTTTTTTCATGAAAAACTTTTTTTTCCAAAATTTGAGTTGCTGAACTCAGGGTGCGGCTTATCTGCGAGTGCTGCTCATCTGTGAGTCTTTACAGTACTGAAAATCTAAAGTGGGTTATAAGGAAAATTACCGTCGGAGTGTAGGCATTAATTTTAACTGTAAGTGACACATAAACACTTGCTATAGTTTTCAGGAGATGTTTCTTAACCAGTCCAGTGATGTTTTATTTAAAAAACGCCACCCATAAAGAAATGCTAAGCACAGTAGCCGGCCGATACTAACCAAGAAGGTGGCGATTTTCACCGGCAGCCGGCTACTTTTGATAACCCTGAGTACGCGTTCATGTTGTTAAAGCGCACGATCAATTGAAAACCAAAACAGAACATTTCAACATGATTTTAAGCTCAGTAATTTTATATTATGGCACTTACTGCTCTCTTTTAGAATAAAGAAAGGTTTTTGTCTTGCCAGACAAGTCATAATCTTAGTGTCAAACAAGAATAAAGAATTGATAACCTTGATATTAGAAGCCCCAGGAAAACAAATACATCAAGGATTTCCTTTGGCTGAATAATTAGAAAATTGCTTTAAGATTAGGTCAATTGAGTGGGATGAAAACTGCACAAAGGAGCTAATTACACACACTAACTTTTAGGGTTTTGATTTGAATTTGAATAAAAAAAGACGATGTGAGTAACAAGTTATAAACAAAGAAATTAAAACGGTGATAGGAGACTGCTGGAAAAGTGATTTGTGTCGTTTATTTAAGATTGATAGTTAAATGCAATCATTGACAACAACCTTTTCTGATAAGTAGAAAACTAGCGAGATAAAAAATCAATGAAAAATGGGAGAATGTAGATTCATGCAGCAAAAATGGAAAGCAAAATGACAAACAGAGCAAAAATGTCCAATAAAAGGTGCATAAAAGGAAGATTGCAGTACTTACAGCGCAGTTATAAAGCTAGGGAAGCGACACCAGAAGAGACATGTTTTGCTTTACTTTAACGGTTTTCTTGGCTGACTTGCTTGATTCTCCCTTTAGAATTTTTGTCTGAATGGTGAAATTCACTTTTCCTAGCTAAAGCTAATAATTTTGCAAGTTTTAAGAGAACAATGGTTTGTCATTTGCCCATTCACAAACAGCAAACAAACTTGTGAAGCTGCCAACGATTCCGCCTGGGTTAGCAGGCAAGATCATAAAATACCGCCCACTCTTGGAACCAATCAGATTAAACATAGAGACCAGAGAATGTGTCAAGTGGTTGCTTACAAGAGGTTAAAAACAATGGAAAATCATTATCCATCAGGCCCAAAAAGTGGTCACGGTCACAACTGGGTTTATTGAGTTCATGTCTCCCGTGAGGAGTGAAGTGATGTGAAGTATATGAAATAATTCATATTTGAAAAAATTGACCTCGCTCCCAATGTGTGGCTTCATAGCTCAGTTGGTAGAGCAACGCACCGGCAACGCGGAGGTCATGGGTTTGAATCCCGTTGAAGCCCTGATTTTTTTTTCAGGCTTCTTCTTTCCAATTGCTTAAATTGGAAAATTTACTGCGATGATCACTCTTTACTTTCTTTTAAGTAAACATAATCTCTGATGATGCCGTTGATTTCCAATCTTTAAGAATCGTGGCAAGAAGACCATAATCAAGAAAGGTACAATACCCCATTTTGGGTTTAAAAGGGATTTCTTTGGGAAAACCCAAAATTAAGAAAGTGCTATCAAAACCATTCATGGGTTTTTAAGATCCCATTTTATTCCCAATAATGGGATTTTTCCAACCCAAGTTTTACCCAAGAATGGGTTATTTTTGGGCTCTGTTTTTCCCATTTTTGGGATTGAAATTTCCCATCCAAATCTCAACAAGTCTAGAATAGACCAACAGCTTTTGTACAAATCAACTTTGATAATGCATTTTCTTTTCAAACAGTTTTAATACCCTTAACTATATTTTTGATTTAAATAAAACGTGGTGGATATTTTGTACAAATAAACTATTTGAATTTATTTATATAAACAGTTATACATATTTTTGAATTTCAAAATGTCTTATTGGAATGTGTCCATCAATGTCTCAAGTGCATTTACACTGACTGGTTGTTCGATTTACGGTACACAGATCTGCTTGGTTAAAACTGTCAGTACCCTTGAGGAAAGGTTATAACAATAAACTCTTTTAAAGTTCTCGGAAAAAAACAGTCCTTTTAGGCATTAATTGTCATAAAATCAACATCACTATTAAATTGATGAAAGGTAACTATATTTCAGTCTCTTTGTTCAGTTTTATCATAGTCATCTTCAGCTGGCTGGGATCAACAGGTCCATCAGGGATTTCCACATACTTATGCCTTGCTGGCTTCTTGGACACCGCTTCCAACAGTTTAGATAGTGTGCAAGATCTGAGATTTCTAGGTGTGACAGAGAATCTCTTCTTCAGCAGCTTTGAGATCTCCTCTCTACCTAACACACTTCCACATTTAAATCTCACAATCATCTTGCAAAGTTTTGGTGACAACTGAATATTGCTGCCCCCCTCTGCAGTACTAGCCTGGAAAGGTGGTGGGTCTCCTTCTTTTTCGTTTTCAGATTCATCTGGTAAAAGTGTTGACCCAGAGCTACTAATATCACCACTGTCCTGCAATTTTAAAATCAGTAAAGCCAATAAAAAAACCTACAAAACTTCAATTATGATATTTTTTTAATGCAACCTGTGTTAAATCCAGCAGATAGAACTGCACATGCACTGGCTATGCCTCATACTTTATACTTGCTAAAGCACTCCTGCTCTTTATTAAACTGTACATAAAATGAGCAGACTAGATTAGCTAGGCTACTTACCAAAATTCAGCAAATGACCCATGAAAACCTTCATGTTGTTTTTAACTTTCAACTTTGCACCAAGTTTTAATTATCGCATTGAAATAAAGAGCGCTTTTAGGGAAGAAACAACAAAGTATGTGTGTATGTATCTGTTTCAATTTAGATAAGAATAGAGTTAGTGGCATGGTGCTGGTAGACTACTGTAAAGCCTTTGACATGGTAGATCATAGTCTTCTTCTGGATAAGTTGAAAGTGTATGGTGTTAATGGCAAAACAGTGAAGTGGTTCCAGTCTTATTTGGCAGACAGAGACCAACTTGTCTATTTGGGTAGTTGCGTCTCAGACATGGCGCTTATGAAACATAGGGTTCCTCAGGGCAGTTTACTCAGCCCCTTGTTTTTCACGGTTCTTATTAATGACGGTGCAGACGATAGGCCAAAGATTATGCGTTTGTAGCGCTTAAGTCCATCGTGCGTTGAAAACGTAGTGAGCACTCTCGATTCTGGGTGCAGTTCAACTTGGTGGTATCCCCAGTGCAAATCAAGTTTCGAGAAGACGGCAGCTCCGTTAAGTGCAGCCAACATTTCCTCCAGAGTTGGTATCGGATGTTGTTCTCGAATGACCGCTTTGTTTGTGCGACGCATATCGACACAAACTCTTACACCGCCATTGGATTTTGGAACGGCCATTAAAGGTGCAACCCATGGTGTTGGGCCTTCAACATCTTCTATAATATCGAGATCTTGTAACTCCTTTAGCTTTTTGTCCACATCTTTGCGAACATGAATGGCATACGGCGGTGTGGTTGTGCAACCGGGGTGATCTCTGGGTCAAACATGTATCTTGAGCTGATAATCTTTCAGTTTGCCGACACCACGAAAAACTGCATCGTGTTTGCCTACAATCGCTTGGGTAGAGCCCACTGTAATCTGGTTAATAGTACTTGGGAGTTCTGGTCCAACTTGTAGCAAACCAAGCTCTGTTGCTGTTTTCTTGCCCAGAAGAGATCCCGCGTTAAAATTGTCCACAACCACAAAGTCGGCATGTGTGTGAAGTAGAGGCATTGACACATTTGCACTAAACGTTCCTTTAACAGGGAGCGGTGTTTCCGATCCGTATGGATAAATCTTGACAGACTAATTACTGAGCACAAATCCATTATCCATCAATTTGTTGAATGTAGCACTGTTCAACACATTTACACTCACACCTGAGTCAATAATAACCGGAATTGATGTACTGCCAACAGTTACTGGGACAGTTGTAGCTTCTTTGTTTTCTCCGATCGCGAACGGATATTTGTCATCCGAGATCTCAGGTTTGGTTGTCGCATACTGAAGTCCATTCCTTTGTGGCGTAGCACTCCTTGGAATTGCGTCTTTTGTAGGTTTTGCAGTGCTTTTGCATACACCAGCAAAATGTCCTTGCTTGCCACAAGCACTGCACATCTCGCCATTCGCAGGACACGAAGGATCCTTTGCGCGATGGCCCGCATTACCAAAACAGAAACACAACCTGTTTCGTGTCTTTTCCCTTGCCGCTTGAATGCTTCGAATTCTTTCTATTTTTGTTTCTTTTTTGATGATCTGGGCCCTGAGACTCAGTAGAAATCTGGTTGAGTTACTGCTCTGGCTGTTCAGAATGTGCTTCCATTGTATTTGCGTGCAGATTAGACGCTTTTATTGATCAAGCGATGCCTAAGAGTCCGTCCGGTTTCAGGTCAGTTTCTTGTAACAGGCAACGGCAAAGATTGTTTGAGGCACATTCTCATCATTTCATCCACATTGTCGAACTCGCAGGTTTTCGCAAGGCCACTTAAACGAGTAACATAAGCATCCATACCTTCACTTTGCTCTTGTGCTGCCTGACGAAATGCATGTCTCTCAAATGGAATGTTTTTCTTCAGCTCAAAATATGCAATTCAGTTTGGCCAGTGCCATACCACTGACAGTTTAAAAAACCGTCTGACCTTCGGCACCCGCGAAATGTAAGAGCACAGCACAGTTTTGCTTCTTGTCGGTAATATTCGACACAGTAAGAAAGTATTCCAAACATTTGACCCATTTCGTCCAGCGCTGCCCGAGCGTCGTTTGGTCACTTGTAGCTGAAAAAGATTGGACAGCAGGTAATTGTAATGTGGTTGCCATCTCGTCAGCCTGATCCTCGAGATCAGAGAGTAGCATGACGTCCGAGCATCCTTGTCGCCAAATTTAGTGTTTTGTATAAACAGAATGTTAAGCAGTGAGACACATTACATTCACTATTGCAACTATTTATTACAACATTCTCCAGACCTTATATACAGCAATCACCTGCTTCCAGAACATTCGATTACGTCAATCAAATCCTATGTATTACATGACAGTAATCAGTGTCATGTAAACCTGTTCGATGATGGATTTAATTCATACCCCATCCAAAGTTTATCCAGTGGATGTCCCTGAACGTTGAACCACCGGTCGCAATGTGGCGGCTCGTGTACTTACCTTCTATGTGTTGTTTATAATTAAAGAACTGTCGTTGTTCCATTTGTGCCACCTGGAAAGGGTTCCGCTGGTTTGCCTCCTCCACAACCTTACACCAATCGCTGGGCAAATATACCTCGGCATTGGAGTTTCTTCTCTCAATTTGGGCAAAATCTGAATTGTTTCTCAGAAAGATATGCCCTCTTGTCAAGAACTTATGATCTAGGATATCATAAAGCCCTTGTTGCTGTAGCTCACTGTAAAGGCCGAGGATGGTCCAATTTTTGTTTTGCCCTCCACAACCGTCTGAATAGGACACTAGTGATTTGGCCCCTGTCCGATAGGTTTCGAAGAAGTGCCTAAGGCAGGAGGCTACGTCCGATGATCCGTGTCTTGCTACGGTCTCGTCCCACATATACATGTACCCGCAGTCTACAACCATGTCATGTATTCCAAAGACGTACGTCCATAGCTGGCGTTTGTAAAACACATGGTTGTGATTTAGAGTTGGTGTTGGTAGGTTTTGCATGAAGTCGAACGGTACCATATCCACGGCATCTTGATCTGACAAACATCACTCCCAGCACTCTCCAGGCTATTTTCTCTCCAAAATTACTAAAAATCTAAAGTGAATTATAAGGAAAATTACCAAGTTTAGGCATCAATTTTAACTGTAAGTGACACATAAACACTTGCTATAGTTTTCAGATGTTTGTTAACCAGTCCAGTGATATTTTATTTAAAAACGCCATCCATAAAGAAACGCTAAGCACAGTAGCTGGCCGATACTAACCAAGAAGGTGGCAATTTTCGCCGGCAGCCGGCTACTTTTGAGAACCCTGAGTATGCGTTCGTGTTGTTGAAGCGCACGATCAATTGAAACCGAGAACAAAACATTTCAACATGACTTTTAGCTCAGTGATTTTAGATTATTTCACTTACTGCTCTCTTTTAGAATAAAGAAAGGTTTTTATGTCTTGCCAGACAATTCATTATTAATCTGAGTGTCAAACAAGGATAAAGAATTGATGAACTTGATATTAGAAGCCCCAGGAAAAAAATACATCAAGGATTTCCTTTGGCTGAATAATTAGAAATTGCTTTAAGATTAGTTCAATCCAGCGGGATGAAAACTGCACAAAGGAGCTAATCACATATACCAATTTGAAGGTTTTGAATTGAATTTGAATAAAAGAAGACGATGTGAGTAACAAGTTGCAAACAAAGAAATGAAAACGGTGATAGCAGACTGCTGGAAAAGTGATTCGTGTCGTTTATTTAAGATTGACAGTGAAATGCAATCATTGAGAACAACCTTTTCTGATATGCATTTTTCAGGGAATGAATGGTTGACAAAAGTTAGACACCACGTCTATCGAACCAACTCATGGCTATGAGTTGCCCATGGGCCCTCCACTGGTAATGTCCTCGTTGTAAGCGTTTTCCGTCGGCTTTTGAGATAACAATATCTTTGGGAAATCCTTTTCTCCCTTGCCTTAGAGTACCACAGCAATAAATACCAGAGTCTTTGCGTTCCAAAAACAGATGAGGGTCACAGTAAAAGTTGTCCATATAAAGGTGATGATTATTCCCTTCCACAGTTGTTGTCAGGTCTCGAACAACACGTTGAGCCAAATTTCTCTCAAGATTATTGTTTTCTTTTCCTAAGTAGACTTGAAATCTGTACACATAGCCAGTGCGAGCTTCTGACAGTACCCACAACTTTATACCCCACTGAGTGGGTTTGTTTTTTATGTATTGTTTGAAGGACAGCCTTCCGTTGTGTGGAACCATGGTTTCGTGTATTGAAATATCACGTGACAGCTTGTACTCAGTGCTGATATTGTGAGAGACAATGTTCACAAATTCCCTTACTCTGTAAAGCTTGTCAAAGCCAGGAGTGTCTCTTGCAGGGGCAACAGAATTGTCTGCAAGGTGAAAGTAACGCCAAATTTGCAAAAATCTATCACGTAGCAAAACTGAACTAACACCCTCCTGATGCAAGAAGGAGTCTTCCATCCAATACATCCTGAATCTTGGGAGTTTTACAATTCCCATCAAGACTAAAATTCCTACAAATGCTTCCATCTCATCTCTTGTAACAGGAGTCCAAGCCATCTTATGTTTGGCGGGTAATTGTAATGCGGTTGCCATCTGGTCAGCCTGATCCTCGAGATCAGAGAGCGGCATGACGTCCGAGCATCCTTGTGGCCAAATTTAGTGTTATGTATAAACCGTAATGTAAGCAGTGAGACACACTACATTCATCATTGCAACTATTTATTACAACATTCTCCAGACCTTATATACAGCAATCACGTGCTTCTAGAACATTCCATTACGTCAATCAAATCGTATGTATTTTACATGACAGTAATCAGTGCCAACACTAAATTCAGACTTAAAAAAAATGAGGTTGATTGTGATTGCAAATAAGATTACATCGTAAAAACGGACCACCAAAATATCGGACAACATTAGCAGGAAGTATCAAAAATTGCTACGAAGGACAAATTTGATTTGGGCCGATGGTGTGATAGGCTGATCGTACAGTTGCTCCAAAGAAACGTCCCCAGCCCTCTCCTTCCGTATCTTTATGTTCCTCCACGATTCCCATGAACAATATCCATCCACACTTCGTTAGGGACTGACCTGTTCGAGGATGGATTTAATTCTATACCCTATCCAAAGTTTATCCAGTGGATGTCCCTGAACGTTGAACCACCGGTCGCAATGTGGCGGCTCGTGTACTTACCTTCTATGTGTTGTTTATAATTAAAGAACTGTCGTTGTTCCATTTGTGCCACCTGGAAAGGGTTCCGCTGGTTTGCCTCCTCCACAACCTTACACCAATCGCTGGGCAAATATACCTCGGCATTGGAGTTTCTTCTCTCAATTTGGGCAAAATCTGAATTGTTTCTCAGAAAGATATGCCCTCTTGTCAAGAACTTATGATCTAGGATATCATAAAGCCCTTGTTGCTGTAGCTCACTGTAAAGGCCGAGGATGGTCCAATTTTTGTTTTGCCCTCCACAACCGTCTGAATAGGACACTAGTGATTTGGCCCCTGTCCGATAGGTTTCGAAGAAGTGCTTAAGGCAGGAGGCTACGTCCGATGATCCGTGTCTTGCTACGGTCTCGTCCCACATATACATGTACCCGCAGTCTACAACCATGTCATGTATTCCAAAGACGTACGTCCATAGCTGGCGTTTGTAAAACACATGGTTGTGATTTAGAGTTGGTGTTGGTAGGTTTTGCATGAAGTCGAACGGTACCATATCCACGGCATCTTGATCTGACAAACATCACTCCCAGCACTCTCCAGGCTATTTTCTCTCCAAAATTACTAAAAATCTAAAGTGAATTATAAGGAAAATTACCAAGTTTAGGCATCAATTTTAACTGTAAGTGACACATAAACACTTGCTATAGTTTTCAGATGTTTGTTAACCAGTCCAGTGATATTTTATTTAAAAACGCCGTCCATAAAGAAACGCTAAGCACAGTAGCTGGCCGATACTAACCAAGAAGGTGGCAATTTTCGCCGGCAGCCGGCTACTTTTGAGAACCCTGAGTATGCGTTCGTGTTGTTGAAGCGCACGATCAATTGAAACCGAAAACAAAACATTTCAACATGACTTTTAGCTCAGTGATTTTAGATTATTTCACTTACTGCTCTCTTTTAGAATAAAGAAAGGTTTTTATGTCTTGCCAGACAATTCATTATTAATCTGAGTGTCAAACAAGGATAAAGAATTGATGAACTTGATATTAGAAGCCCCAGGAAAAAAATACATCAAGGATTTCCTTTGGCTGAATAATTAGAAATTGCTTTAAGATTAGTTCAATCCAGCGGGATGAAAACTGCACAAAGGAGCTAATCACATATACCAATTTGAAGGTTTTGAATTGAATTTGAATAAAAGAAGACGATGTGAGTAACAAGTTGCAAACAAAGAAATGAAAACGGTGATAGCAGACTGCTGGAAAAGTGATTCGTGTCGTTTATTTAAGATTGACAGTGAAATGCAATCATTGAGAACAACCTTTTCTGATATGCATTTTTCAGGGAATGAATGGTTGACAAAAGTTAGACACCACGTCTATCGAACCAACTCATGGCTATGAGTTGCCCATGGGCCCTCCACTGGTAATGTCCTCGTTGTAAGCGTTTTCCGTCGGCTTTTGAGATAACAATATCTTTGGGAAATCCTTTTCTCCCTTGCCTTAAAGTACCACAGCAATAAATACCAGAGTCTTTGCGTTCCAAAAACAGATGAGGGTCACAGTAAAAGTTGTCCATATAAAGGTGATGATTATTCCCTTCCACAGTTGTTGTCAGGTCCCGAACAACACGTTGAGCCAAATTTCTCTCAAGATTATTGTTTTCTTTTCCTAAGTAGACTTGAAATCTGTACACATAGCCAGTGCGAGCTTCTGACAGTACCCACAACTTTATACCCCACTGAGTGGGTTTGTTTTTTATGTATTGTTTGAAGGACAGCCTTCCCTTGTGTGGAACCATGGTTTCGTGTATTGAAATATCACGTGACAGCTTGTACTCAGTGCTGATATTGTGAGAGACAATGTTCACAAATTCCCTTACTCTGTAAAGCTTGTCAAAGCCAGGAGTGTCTCTTGCAGGGGCAACAGAATTGTCTGCAAGGTGAAAGTAACGCCAAATTTGCAAAAATCTATCACGTAGCAAAACTGAACTAACACCCTCCTGATGCAAGAAGGAGTCTTCCATCCAATACATCCTGAATCTTGGGAGTTTTACAATTCCCATCAAGACTAAAATTCCTACAAATGCTTCCATCTCATCTCTTGTAACAGGAGTCCAAGCCATCTTATGTTTGGCGGGTAATTGTAATGCGGTTGCCATCTGGTCAGCCTGATCCTCGAGATCAGAGAGCGGCATGACGTCCGAGCATCCTTGTGGCCAAATTTAGTGTTATGTATAAACCGTAATGTAAGCAGTGAGACACACTACATTCATCATTGCAACTATTTATTACAACATTCTCCAGACCTTATATACAGCAATCACGTGCTTCTAGAACATTCCATTACGTCAATCAAATCGTATGTATTTTACATGACAGTAATCAGTGCCAACACTAAATTCAGACTTAAAAAAAATGAGGTTGATTGTGATTGCAAATAAGATTACATCGTAAAAACAGACCACCAAAATATCGGACAACATTAGCAGGAAGTATCAAAAATTGCTACAAAGGACAAATTTGATTTGGGCCGATGGTGTGATAGGCTGATCGTACAGTTGCTCCAAAGAAACGTCCCCAGCCCTCTCCTTCCGTATCTTTATGTTCCTCCACGATTCCCATGAACAATATCCATCCACACTTCGTTAGGGACTGACCTGTACGAGGATGGATTTAATTCTATACCCTATCCAAAGTTTGTCCAGTGGATGTCCCTGAACGTTGAACCACCGGTCGCAATGTGGCGGCTCGTATACTTACCTTCTATGTGTTGTTTATAATTAAAGAACTGTCGTTGTTCCATTTGTGCCACCTGGAAAGGGTTCCGCTGGTTTGCCTCCTCCACAACCTTACACCAATCGCTGGGCAAATATACCTCGGCATTGGAGTTTCTTCTCTCAATTTGGGCAAAATCTGAATTGTTTCTCAGAAAGATATGCCCTCTTGTCAAGAACTTATGATCTAGGATATCATAAAGCCCTTGTTGCTGTAGCTCACTGTAAAGGCCGAGGATGGTCCAATTTTTGTTTTGCCCTCCACAACCGTCTGAATAGGACACTAGTGATTTGGCCCCTGTCCGATAGGTTTCGAAGAAGTGCCTAAGGCAGGAGGCTACGTCCGATGATCCGTGTCTTG
Source organism: Porites divaricata (assembly GCA_038088405.1). Taxonomy (NCBI): domain Eukaryota; kingdom Metazoa; phylum Cnidaria; class Anthozoa; order Scleractinia; family Poritidae; genus Porites; species Porites divaricata. The sequence goes on from JBBMOI010000013.1 coordinate 19,384,518, forward strand.
CTACGGTCTCGTCCCACATATACATGTACCCGCAGTCTACAACCATGTCATGTATTCCAAAGACGTACGTCCATAGCTGGCGTTTGTAAAACACATGGTTGTGATTTAGAGTTGGTGTTGGTAGGTTTTGCATGAAGTCGAACGGTACCATATCCACGGCATCTTGATCTGACAAACATCACTCCCAGCACTCTCCAGGCTATTTTCTCTCCAAAATTACTAAAAATCTAAAGTGAATTATAAGGAAAATTACCAAGTTTAGGCATCAATTTTAACTGTAAGTGACACATAAACACTTGCTATAGTTTTCAGATGTTTGTTAACCAGTCCAGTGATATTTTATTTAAAAACGCCATCCATAAAGAAACGCTAAGCACAGTAGCTGGCCGATACTAACCAAGAAGGTGGCAATTTTCGCCGGCAGCCGGCTACTTTTGAGAACCCTGAGTATGCGTTCATGTTGTTGAAGCGCACGATCAATTGAAACCGAAAACAAAACATTTCAACATGACTTTTAGCTCAGTGATTTTAGATTATTTCACTTACTGCTCTCTTTTAGAATAAAGAAAGGTTTTTATGTCTTGCCAGACAATTCATTATTAATCTGAGTGTCAAACAAGGATAAAGAATTGATGAACTTGATATTAGAAGCCCCAGGAAAAAAATACATCAAGGATTTCCTTCGGCTGAATAATTAGAAAATGGGTTTAAGGTTAGTTGAATCAAGCGGGATGAAAACTGCACAAAGTAGCTAATTACATATACCAGTTTTAATTTTTTGAATTGAATTTGAATAAAAGAAGATGATGTGAGTAACAAGTTGGAAACAAAGAAATGAAAACGGGTGATAGCAGACTGCTGGAAAAGTGCTTCGTGTGATTTATTTAAGATTGAAAGGTAAATGCAATCATTGACAACAACCTTTTCTGAGAAGTAGAAAACTAGCGAGATAAAAAGTCAATGAAAAACGGCAGAATGTAGATTCATACAGCAAAAATGGAAAACAAAATGACAAACAGCAAAAATGTCCAATAAAAGGTGGATAAAAGGAAGATTGTAGTACTTACAGTGCGGTTATAAAGCTTGTTAAGTGACACCACGAGTCACCTTTTTTGGTTTACTTTAACGGTTTTCCTGGCTGACTTGTTTGATTCTCGCTTGAGAATTTTTGTCTGAATGGTGAAATTCAGTTTTCCTAGCGAATGGTAATAATTTTGCAAGTTTTAAAAGAAAAATGGTTTGTCCTTTGCCCATTCACAAACAACAAACAAACTTGTGAAGCTGCCAACGATTCTGCCTGGGTTAGCAGGCAAGATCTTTAAATACTGCCCACTTTCGGAACCAATCAGATTAAACATAGAAACCAGAGAATGTGTCAAGTGGTTGCCTACAAGAGGTTAAAACAATGAAAAATCATTATCCATCAGGCCCAAAAAGTGGTCATGGGCGCTTACAGGAGGTGTTTGCTTACTAGAGGTTCCAAATGGAAGGCTTTGACTGGGAAAATTTTGGCATTTTGTATTGGTTTTCGCTTATGAGAGGTGGTTACAGATGGAGGTTTGACTGTATAATGAAAAATTTTTGTTTTGATGTTGGGGCTTATAATTAACAAATGTAAAATACTGGTTAAAATACTGTGTACAATACATTCAATATCAAACGGTGCTGCAGCTACATACCTACATGTTCCATTAGCTCTAAAAATCAAAAACAACAAAACTGTTACTTCAACTGTCTGCATGTAATGATGAAGCAACTGCTGATGTGTATAATAAAGATATTTTTGTACATTTTCTGTTAAAACTGACCAAATTGAGGCTAGCAGGAATCTAAATAACAATCGGAAATATGTTTTTAAATGCTATATTCATGCTTAGTTAATGGGTTGAACTCAGGCGTCATGTCAAAACTAGGTGTTGCTGTTATTACATAATGTCATGTTGTCTGTGACAAACAATAGACAAAAAAAGAGACAAACATCAAGAGATTAACTGTAATATTAATTTCGTACTGTCTTTAGCATGGATTGCACCATCACTTTTCAATATCACGAAACCACAATAAGTATCATTTCCAGCTCCCATTTTTTACCTCTCTGTAGGCTGCACCTGGTACTTTAGGTACTGGGTAGCTTATGGACTGTTAAGTGGAAGCCTATATCCCCTCAGGCTTTTAAAAGATTGTAGGTTTTTCGTAGAGTATTTGTTGGTCTTTCCAACAAGATAGCTACAGATATCAAGGAAAGTGACTTGTGGAATGAAGAATAAGTTCCTACTCCAGTTCAATATCGATGCTGGTTCTGGCAAAACACCCTTGTCAGTGGTCAGAAAATCGGCCATGACTGACTTCTCCTTCTCACTTCCACCATTGGAAACCTTTGGCAGTTTCATAGCACTAAAAGCTAGGTCAGCCAATTCTGCCTTTTGTTTACGTTTACCTTCCGAGGATGTTTGAGTTCTTCTTTCTTTAAGGTACTTTCGTAGCCAACGTAACTTTTGGCACTGAAAATATTGGAGATCTCTTTCACCTGCTATTATGGACGTGCCCATATAAACGATGATAGCTCAAAATTGCTTTCAATTCAAAATGGCTTTGATCAAGAACAGAGAAAAGAGGAAATCTCCAGGGAAATAGTGTTGAATTGAAGTAGAATCAGTTGAACACGGTAGAATTTTATTCCCCAGGGCCTCGCTTTGATGCCCGATTTTCGCCACCAGTCTCGCGTAGAACAATATGAAAATTGGGCTATTCAGCAACATTTTTTTGAACTGATGCCTTTTCATCACCACCATTTAATGCCCACGATATTTCTTCCACTTGGTGCTTAAAGGTATCCATGATTGCCTCTGTGTCTGACTTGCTCAAGAAGCCCCATTGAATATGAAAGAATGAATGATGGCAAATTGTAAGCTTGGTGAAGCAAATGTGAAAATGAATTAATCAGCATGTCACGAGTGTGGGAGAAAAAAAATTGAATATGTTTGGCAGTATGGAGTGGTAACTTCAAAATCTTGGTAATGTATATGATATTTGGTTGTACCATCTCCATGAAGGTATTTCCAATTACCCGAGATGGATCAGCCTCTTTTAATATTGCTCTTCCTAGCTGGACATGCGAGTTGAATGCCTTGCTGGGAAGCCTTGCGATGCTCTTTCCACCTAATTTCTTTAAAACTGTGGGAATCTCTTCAGTGACTTTGCTCACGGAAACATTCATAGTGAGACAGTCTATGATAACTTCCCTCACCTCATCTACATTTTTGCCATTTTCAAATGTGGTAATGGTTTCATCCTCGAGCAAACAAGGTAGCTGTTCCAATTCTTTATTTTTCTCTTTAAGATCTCCAGCACTTAATTCTAGCTTTCAGATCATGGCAGCATTGTGTTCCTTTAATAAATCAAGTTCTTTAGCTTGTATGTTCTTGTGTTTATGAAGATGCCACAACTTTTTTTAAGCCTGTTTTTTGATGCTTCAGCTGAATAACTTCATTTTCTACTTGCTCACATTTCTGCTTTTTTTAAATACAATTTGTTTATTAAACACCATTCAAACATAACATTACAATAAACTTTACAATAACAGGGCGATAAAAAGGAGGCAAAACAGTAAAAAACAACAATCAAACAAAAAAAAGAAAAAAACCGAAACACAACAGTTCAACAGATTAACAACAACTGGAAGAATAAATAGAAGAATAATATTAGTGCGTGCTTACTAAATTACTATAAATCAAGACTAATCAGAAATGCACAGGGTGGTCCACTTATTTCTTTATTTGTTAAGATTTCCGTTTGTTATTGCAATTTCTCTTTCGCACTGGATTTTAGTTTCCAGGAGATCAATGAAAACGTCCAGTTCTTGGGTCTCAAACTTGTTTTTAGCTAAGTAAACATAAACCCTGATGATGCCGTTGATTTGGCGAATGCTTGGATTTTAGATTTTACTTTTTAAACAGCAGTTTAGACAACATGAACAGTAATATCTAGCAATGAAGAGATAATGGTTAAAAGTATGAAAGCTGTTGGATTCAGGTTTGTATCCAAAAAGAACTTCTGTTGGATTGGGATTTTTTTTACCGATCGTTTATGATTCCACCAATCTATGACTTTTTCCCAAAATGTTTTTATGGCAGGACTCTCGTAAAATATATGGCTAATAGTTTCACAGAGAGCAACACATTGTCACATTTTGGAGAAAATTTAACATTCATTTTCCAAAGGCATTGGTTGGTTGGAAGAATATTGTGGACAAGTTAAAACTGGAAACTTCTTAGTTTATTTTGAATGGAAGCTCATATACAGCACCAGGAGTGAATGTTTGTTCTCTTAAAGAGGGTTCAATAATTATTAATCAAGGCGCAGAAAGATTTCTCGGCAAACATTAGTTGAGCACATTTTGCGGAAACATTTCCAACAGTTAGTTCTGTCACCATTGGTTCGTTGTTGTGTGCCTGATTGCCTTGTAAGATAGCATTTTTCCAATCTTTAGGAATCATGGGAAGAAGACCACCGTAATCAAGAAAGGTACAATACCCCATTTTGGGTTTAAAAAGGGATTTGTTTGGGAAAACCTAAAATTGGGAAAGTGCTACCAAAACCAATCATGGGTTTTTAAGATCCCATTTTATTCTCAATAATGGGATTTTTCCAATTCAAGTTTTACCCAAGAATGGGTTATTTTTGGGCTTGGTTTTTCCCATTTTTGGGATTGAAATTTCCCATCGAAATCTCAACAAGTCTAGAATAGACCAACAGCTTTTGTACAAATCAACTTTGATAATGCATTTTTTTTTTCAAACAGTTTTAATACACTTAACTATATTTTTGATTTAAATAAAACGTGGTGGATATTTTGTATGAATAAACTATTTGAATTTATTTATATAAACAAGTATACATATTTTAGAATTTCAAAATGTCTTGATTGGAATGTGTCCATCAATGTCTCAAGTGCATTTACACTGACTGGTTGTTCGATTTACGGTACACAGATCTGCTTGGTTAAAACTGTCAGTACCCTTGAGGAAAGGTTATAACAATAAACTCTTTTAAAGTTGTAAGAAAAAAACAGTCCTTTTAGGCATTAATTGTCATAAAATCAACATCACTATTAAATCGATGAAAGGTAACTATATTTCAGTCTCCTTGTTCAGTTTTATCGTAGTCATCTTCAGCTGGCTGGGATCAACAGGTCCATCAGGGATTTCCACATACTTATGCCTTGCTGGCTTCTTGGACACCACTTCCAGCAGTTGAGATAGTGTGCGAGATCTGAGATTTCTAGGTGTGACAGAGAATCTCTTCTTCAGCAGCTTTGAGATCTCCTCTCTACCTAACACACTTCCACATTTAAATCTCACAATCATCTTGCAAAGTTTTGGTGACAACTGAATATTGCTGCCCCCCTCTGCAGTACTAGCCTGGAAAGGTGGTGGGTCTCCTTCTTTTTCGTTTTCAGATTCATCTGGTAAAAGTGTTGACCCAGAGCTACTAATATCACCACTCTCCTGCAATTTTAAAATCAGTAAAGCAAGTAAAAAACCTACAAAACTTCAAATATGATATTTTTTTTAATACAACCTGTGTTAAATCCAGCAGATGGAACTGCACATGCACTGGCTATGCCTCATACTTTGTACTTGCTAAAGCACTCCTGCTCTTTATTAAACTGTACATAAAATGAGCAGAGTAGATTAGCTAGGCTACTTACCAAAATTCAGCAAATGACCCATGAAAACCTTCATGTTGTTTTTAACTTTCAACTTTGCACCAAGTTTTAATTCATCGTCTTGAAATAAAGAGCGCTTTTGGGGAAGAAACAACAAAGTATGTATGTATGTATCTGCTTCAATTTAGATAAGAATAGAGTTAGTGGCATGGTGCTAGATCATAGTCTTCTTCTGGATAAGCTGAAAGTGTATGGTGTTGGTGGCGAAACAATGAAGAGGTTCCAGTCTTATTTGGCAGACAGACACCAACTTGTCTATTTGGGTAGGTGCTTCTCAGACATGGCGCTTATGAAACATTTGGTTCCTCAGGGCAGTATACTCAGCCCCTTGTTTTTCACAGTTCTTATTAAGGACCTGCCACTTCATGTCAGCTCCTCTGAAATCGATCTTTATGCAGACGCTACTATAATCACATTGTCAGCAGATTGTGGCAGCATGGGAAGACTGCTTGAATCTCTTAATACATCTGTATCAGAAGTTTTTAACTGGGCGTTGGCCAACAGGCTTCCACTCAATGAAAAAAAGACGAAGGTCCTCACCATGAAGGGAAAGCGACTCTTGACCAAAATAAACAATAACCTTGAGATTACTTGCAATGGCAGTTTGTTATCTAACGTTATGAATGTTAAGCTGCTATGTCTTGAGACTGATGAAGATTTATCTTTCTCTGACCATATTACGACTGTTTGTAAGAACGTTACACAGCGCATTGGCTTGTTAAAGAAAATTATGAATTATCTACCCCTTAATTAAACAAAGATTACTTTATCTCAATGCTTTGATCAGGCCCTTTGATTAATTATGCAAGTGTCCTCTGAACTAATTGTGATAAGGAAAGCCTTGGGCAGGTCCTGAAGCTCCAAAAACGAGTAGCTAGAGTGATCCTGAATGCCCCCCCTTTAGTGCCATCAGTTCCCTTGTTTAATCGGCTGAAATAGTTGCCTTTTTATAAATCCAGTTTAATATCTAAATGTATCATTGCTTATAAGCGATTACAAGGTGACGTCCCTTTTTATCTAAAGAACCTTCTTAAATTAAGCAGTAACACCCACTGTAGACGAAACCAGATACTGTAATTTTAGCCTATCCTCTCTGAGGTGTAATCGCAAAACAGGTGGAGGCAGAACTTTTACTGTCACAACTTGTAAAGTATGGAACAGCTTATCTTTGCCTCTAAGGCAAAGGGACTCGGTGGACTCTTAAAAAAGCATTGTGGAATGAATTTTGTAAACAACAGCAAAATCTTGATCATTTTTCTATTTAAGTTTGCTATATTTTATCTTTGAAATAGTTTAGTAGATTTATAGTATCTGTATTCTTCCTTTTTTTGTCTTGTAATTTTTATAGCTTAGTATACGTATTTATTATTTTATTATTTATTTCTTTGTTATATAGAGGGCCACAAGTTTATTAGCTCCGGCTATTTCATGCTAACCCTCAAGTCTTTACTTACTTACCTCCTTTTAACCAGTGAATATGGGTTGTCATCAAAAGAAAATGGAAAAAATCTTGATCTGTGGTTCGCTAAGAGCTGGCTTTTTCTAGGTGCTAGCTGTTATGGTGGCTCCAGATCCACCATCTGCTCCCTTAGTCCAGGGTCCTCTGTTTGAACTTCCATTGAGTACAATCTGTTAATAGAGTGATTAGTACTTTCCTTTGGTGTCATAGGTGTAGGATCCAACAGGGGAGTTGTTCCTGCTTTCAAAACCTTCAGCTCTTGTTTTAATGCTTGTCTCAAATCCTAAATTGTCCAGTAATCTCCTTGTTGGGATTGCATTTTGTTTCCTCTGACAGTTGGCAAAATTACAGAAACCTCTCCTTGAAGCTTGTAAACGAGTTAGCTCCTCCATCCTGGTCTGAGCACCAAAAAATGTGGGCCCTCTCAAATTGCAAGCTTGTGTTCCACAGGGAACCGATTAGTAATGATGTTCTTAGTCCAAAACGATTATAAACAGTAACAATACAAATCTAACGTTCTAAAGAGTAACAGCAATATTCAGTAATAATAGAGTTCAGACATGTGTTTGTGTCCTGTGTTGCTTTTGTTGAATTACCCAAGTTGAGCTTTCAATTCCTCGGTTGTTTGCGTTGAATTCTTCTGTCCCTCATGTTGTTGCCGTTAAGGCAGTTCCACAGTTGTAATCCTGGTCTCCGCACAACTTTTTTGTACTGAGTGTAACTTGTGGAGCACAAACATTTCATTTTCTTCTATGAATGATCATAACAAAGGTAATTTTCCAATACTATTTGTCAGCTACTCTAATTTCAAGTGTCAAAAAAGGACCTTCAAGAGTTTTATTGTTGGCATCCTAATACTCTTAAGGACATGCGGTTTGAAAGTTCATCAAACATGGGATATTGCCTTGTCATAGAGATAAACTGAAAGGTAAATGACATATTTCATTTATTTTGTTATTTTTTTACTTAATAAAATTAAAGAATAAAAATTGTTGCAAATTACAAGATATTGACAAAATTAAATCAAACTGCACAAGTAATTTGTTAGAACAATTTTACCTTAATCATCTTGGGCAAATTATAGTCAATAAAAGACCAAAGGAAGACCTAAGAGTTAAAAAGAAGTCATGGGAGCTTAAGGTCTGAAGGCGTTTGTGGTGTTATGTCCTATTATATGTGGCTAAATTTATTTTAAGCGAGGTTAAAATTAAGGCTGGGAGAGTGTGATGAATTAGTAGAGAAAAGATAGCTAAAAAATTGCTTGAACGAAGAATCTTTTTTTGCAGGATCTTTTGCAGAGTTAGCTTTACTGGCAAAAGTCATCTCGGGTAGTCTTTTTGTCCTTGACTTATCTGATTGTAAAGTTTATGTAATATTGTGGAGTCATTACTAAATCCTTTTTGTTGACTTAAAAAAGATATTGGGTAGTCTTTTTGTCCTTGACATGAGAGAATGAAATGACCTAAACGTTTTTTGGTTAGTCTTTAGCTTATCCTACAAAAGCTCAAATTCAACTCTGCCAAGTTTCTGTCTTAGATGCTCGACTTTCTTGTATGGAAAAGTTCTCTCCAGCTCCTTTTAGGTCAGTCTTGTCAGTTCTTGTCAGTTCAATTTGTTGCTCTTTTTGCTGATTGATAGTCCATCAAGGCTTAACTCTGTGATGATGGGTTAGGTGGCTTCGGATGTATGAAGTCACTTTACTGCAGCCCTCAATTGGGCACCACTTAAGCAGCAGCCCTGGCAATCTGCTGGTTTTCACTTTCCTTTTTTGGCCCATGGTGTCTACTTTTGTTGATTGCAATGGACAGGAATGGGTTCATGTGTTCTGGTCTTATTTGTCCCCTGTGGGTGTGCATCTAAAGATGACTCCTTAGATTGGCATTTTTTTTTGCGGTAGACAGGGCGTTGATGTTTGACATGGTGGTCACGCTTTTTAGTGGGCTTCCTTCCCCCTTCCACCTGGGTGGTTTCTGTTTTGGTTCAGACTCTTCTTCATTGCTTTGGCATAAAGAACGTTTTCTCTTTTTTCCTTTTTTTTGTGGGTCATCGTCATCCTCAGCACAGTGTGAGATCCTCACAAGGGAAAGCCACAAACTCTCTAGGCTGTACGGGATGAAATGTTTGTTTGTTGTCTGGCTCTGAAACCAAACGTTGCACGATTAACTCATGCGGAGCGGGACCACATTTCTTGCTCTAGCCCTTTCTGCAAGGATCCAGTCGCTTCCTTTTCGCCTTAAGTTCCTCTTGCAAATGGTTCCATACAGTTTGCCTTTTATTCATCTCGATAAAGGACTTTAGATGGCTAAATGGATGAGGAAAGCACTAGCTTGCAGCTCACACATGTGAGGAACAATCCAGGCCAGGTACAATGCTTGGTGCCGTCTTGAGATGACTCCACTGAGAAAACGTGTCACGTCACGGCATTTCATTTTGAGAAAAGATTTATTTATTATGACTTCATTCCGGCCCAGCGTTATCATAGCAAAATAAAAATTAATTTGCATTTCTACTTAGGGATTTTATTATGTTGTTGTTTTTTTAATTTCATTTTTATTATTATTGTTTTAATATAAATTTTCTTTTATTTTTTTGGGTTGAATTGAAAATTTCATTTTGCTTCTTTCTTTTTTTTAATTTCAAATTTCATTTAATTTGTAATTTCAATCTTTCAACTTTATTTTGAAATAATTTTTGTATTTTTATATTTATGTATATTTATTTATCTTTTTTTAAAATATGTTTTCAATTTTCTTAAATAAAACGGGCATTTCCAGATAGTTTTCTATGATAATAATGGGCCGCCATAGTACTCTACAATGTCCCAGACTTGGGAAATCACTTTAAAAATAGGATTTTGTTAAAAAGCATCAAGACAATACATAGCAATTCACACTTGTCCAATCTGGGAGTTACAATGGTTTTAAAATAGGAATTCAAGAATAATCTCAATTTCTACCTTGTTTTGAGTTACTGAGTTCCTAATTTTTAATATTTAACAATAATTCCTCGAGCCCGAATGGAAACCTCAGAAACACAGGGCATATGTTCAGTTTCAAACACAGAAGGTGGAGCCATGGGCCTCCCTGGGTTATACTAGGGGGGGGGGGGGGGGGTCGCCATATTCATCAAAACCACAGATTTGGCGAACTAACGCATCCCTAAAATCACATTGTGAATAGCCCTTTGGTCTTTTGATATCATTAGGATTGTTAGCCTTATGTTCTAAAAATAAAATATAACTGTTCACTACAGCTATGTCAATGAGATGGAAAAACAAAGTTTTCCACCATCGCAAACACTTACGCTGGGTGTTAAATGTAGAAAGGATCTGGTCGGACCTGTCAACAGTATTCATTTTCATGTTGTAAGTTTTGAAAATTTGAGGCTGTTGTACAAGTACCTCTGTTTATGTTCCATCATTCTTCACTTTTCGAGTTACCTGGACGTGGTCATTTGCATTGCCCACAGTTGTAATCATGGACACGACCCTATTATCCACCCACTGCAAAACTAAACAGGGAGGGTCCCTCACCCAGTGCATACACCCCCGCTCCTTACCCTTACCCCACTCTGCTGTTTTTAAGAGCATCTGGGAAGCTACGTCTGCTGTCTAAATAATAATAATGATCTGGGGGCTGGAAGCCAATGACGGATGAGTTAAACGATGGAAGGGGATTGGAAACATCAGGGTCACCATAGATCTACTTACTTCAAAAGAATGTCTTTCTAAGATTTTTTGAAGCTCAAATGTTATTGAGGAGTGGAGCCTGGTTGCTGCTTGCTCAATTGTATTCAATTTTCACATGAACGTGCTAACTTTCCCTTGGGAGATAGTAGAGATACTTAAGACATATCAGTTATCATTTAATTGGTGTTCTCAGCCAATTAGAAACTCTCGTTAGCCTGGTTACAGACTATTCAAAATACCCAAGAATTGTGGCAGGTGGGATTTCAAATTGACTTGTACCCACTCTTCTCGCAGCTCCAGTGCCAAAACAGCACTCCCACACTAATCCCCCCTGCTACTAAGGCTAGAATGTATTTATTTGTCCCTTGTTTGATTTGCACTTGTTTTGTTTCCTGGCCTTTTGTTTCCAACATCAATCAAACCAAAAGTAATGTCTATCCTTTCAAGAGGTAGCTGCCTTCAGTTTTCTGTCTTCATAAATTTTGATTTTTTTAAAATTTTTATTTCATTCCTTTTTTTGCAAAAAGGACGAAATAGGCAGGAGCGCTGTGATTAAATTTAGCTAAATTCAGAGTGTGAAAACTGGTTACCATGCAAATTGAAGAAAACATCAAAATAAGTGCTTCAAACATAAGAGGTTCATGTAGAAATCTTTTATTATTTGACTGGTGCACAATGTTTGGCTCTCAGTAAAATGAGTTTTCCTGTAGAAGTTGAAAAACTTGACTGCAATTTCTATTTGCGTTGAAATAAAACATTACTAGATAAAAATAAGAGTGGTTATCTTCTGTGCTGATCTTTGTTATATTGATAAGAGATCGAGATCAATAATGCTTAACCTTTTTCGGCAGTTTTGTAACATGAAGTCTTTGTCTTCTAAGGAATGTTTAGGTTCAACTATGAGTACAAAATGGAGTATTTTTAAGAAATGAGTTCGTTTAGTTTAGATAATTAATATTATTGCAGGCACAATTAATGTAATTTCTCTATCCCGTCATTTAGATGTTGGCTGACACCCATTACTATGAAACTATTCTTTCAAGTGGCTCTTTAAAAACAAAACTAAGGATAAAAAGCCAATGTACAAACAGTGATTAAAAAAGTCTTAAGATTCTCAGAAATAACGATGTTTGTTGTGGTGACACTAAGGGCTTGTGATCAGTTTCTATGTGGAATTTGAGTCCAATCAGATAGTCTGCAAAACGTTCACTTGCCCAGGTTAAGCCCAAAGCTTCCTTTTCTATGACTATAACGCTGTTCTGTGGGGCTTGTTGCTTGTGAGGCATATGCAACAGGGTGCCACTGGTCATTATCTTGCTTCTGAGTGATTGAAAACTTTATTTACCGATGGTAATTTTATCAAAGAACTTTACATAAAGCATCTGTTCTACCTAAAAGCCGCGCATTAACTTGCACAAAGATATAGATATCTAAAAAACTTAACTAAGAAAGATCGTACACAATGTTAAACGTAATTATAACAAAAAGCTAAAATTATGAGGCTTGTGTAGATAGTAAATACGACCTGATCTTAGTGGTAAATTGTTTGAAAGAAGTCTCTTCCGTTAAACTGGAAGGAAGAGAATCCCAGAGCTTAGTGCCTGCTGGAGCAAACCTATTCCTAAAATAGTTTGCTCTTCTGGAATGAATCTAATAGTGCCAAAAGCAAGAACAAAGGTCATAACTGAGCCGGCTTGTATTAACATCAAATATGTCAGACAAATATGAGGGACAGAGGCCATGATTTACTGTAAACATCATTAATGCCATATGATGTCTCATTCCCACTAATTGAGAGCCACCCATGTTCATGCTGAATATCAGCTGAATGTTTTGAGTATGAAGCACATGTAATAACACGAGCGGCCCTATTTTGCAACTTTTGAAGACTGTCTACCAACATCTTGCCAATACTATCCCAAACAATACAACAATAAGTAAAATAAGGCTCAACTATTGACCTGTATGCGTTTATGAGGTGCCCCAAACCAACAAAAGGTCTAATCCTCTTAAGAATTCTAATGCCACACCCCACCTTTTGTCTGACACTAAAGGATTTTTCCAAGTAAGAAATTAGTCGATAGTGAGGCCAAGACACTTTGTAGTTTCAACCTGTTGTAACGTTAAACCATTCACACTTAATGAAATATTTCCAGCTAATGATGCAATTCCCTGCTGAGAACCTATCACCATAAAATCTGGTTTTAGAATATTAAATAATAACTGGAGCCGCTGTTTTTTAAATCTTGTTTGGGATGTTATCATGACCAGTCGCCTTTGCAACATTTACTTCCTGCAGTTTTTTAAACACGTCAGTGATCATGACTTCCTTCAGTTTAAACGGAAAATTAACACGCTGTTGGGAATTAACTGGATTTACATCACAATGATCATTAGGTCGTCGATTACTATCTACACGAGTCAGATTTCAATCGCCATTAATATATTCCCAAAAATTAGACACAAGGTGGTAAACACCTTTCCGATTTAAATGCAATCCACTTCTATTAAGAGAGTTTTCTTTAATGTTACTGTTATCAATAAAAACCCAGTTCTTACTCTGACAAAAAGAAGAGAGCCGGCGATTTACCTCATCAATCTTGGAATTGATCATCAGACCGGAGGATGACGGAAGAAATCGCAACGTCAATGGATTGATGCTCCGCTTTGATACCATCCACTAAACCAGCCACTTTGTTTTTTGTTTTCTTTGCTTAATCCATCTTCAAATTGTTGGTGCTGACATGTAGAATAATTTTTTTCAGCTTCCGATTTATAACTAGTTTTGCAAAATCAACGATGTCATCAATGGTGGCCCCAGAAAAGGAAAAAGCATTAACATTATGGTTTCTTTACAATTTCTTACCAGTGATGTTTTTGGTAATGGAATCACCGATGACAAGGTTTGTTTTGATCCAGTTTACTCTGGCTTGTGGTGATGTTACCAGAGGCCATACTTTGTGCCCAGCAGGATTTTTCTTCCTCTTTGGCTGCATTGTTTCCCATGATGGAGGCTTGTTGTTGTTCATTTAGGTCGACTGTAATTGTGTTTCTTGCATGTTCTTCGACATCTCCAGACAATACTCTTAGAGCTTTTACCAGACTGTCCCTTTCTTCTTCGAGTGGTTTTATGCGAAGGAAGAGTTCAGCATATGAAGGAGTAAAGTCACGTTTTTTGAGCTGTTCGTTGAGCTTAACAAATTCTTGCTTAAGTTCATTAATAGCATCGGCATTTTCCTTGCAACCAGGACAGTGGTGGAAAGCTTGCGCCCCGTTATATACGTGTTCGTCATGATTCTGCCGAATTATTTCATTATCCCCATCATTAGGCAGATCATCCACATGTTCGTCATCCGTTTGGTCTTCTTGCTTCGCTCGTTGAACATTCAGCGTTTTAGTTTTGGGATAAAACGAAAGTGTAACACCATTCTCCTTCAACATGAGAAAACCACCAGTCTGGGACACAGAACACCACTGCCCTGTCAAACTGAGCTCATCGTTTACAAACTATTTGAGCTTGTTAAAGCCGCTCTGCCCCTTAAATTTGTGACTATTTTTGTCTTTCTCAATATAAAGTGGATATGAAGTGTTTAAATGTGCTTCCAAACCGATATTGTGGTCGGTTAAATCAAAAGAAGAACTTTCGTCTACACGTATTGCCGCCATGACGCTGGCTATGGGTTATGTTTCCAGCTCCTAGGCCATAGGATGATGAGTCACTTGAATGGGTTGTCGGCTGATGTGCATTGTAGTGAGCTAAAGTGGGTGTACATGCAAGGCTCTGCTTCGTGGCCCATGTTGGCCCCATGTTAGCGTCAACCCATGACCAGCGGCTTTTCGAACTCAGGAGGTCTCTCAGTGGCTTAGAAAGCTCTGCTATTTGCGGCTGACTGATCTTTGGGGCTTTCCATTGCTGATTCTACTTCCATGTGGGCAACAAGTACTCCCTCGGAATCCATGATGCAGCCTAGATACTCCACTGAAGATTTGGAAAACTCGCACTTCTCTTCATTCAGAGTGAGGTTAGCCTCTTGTAGCTTGTGAGGAGTTGCTTCCAGGTGCTTATCATGTTCTTCAGTCATTTTGATCAGAACATCATCTATCTGACAAAGGGCACCATCAGTTCCTTCCAGAACTTGTGAGATCCGGTTTTGAAGTGCAAGTAGCCGTTTTCGATAGATTCGGGTGGTACAGGTTTCAAAAATTATTCGCTCACTCGCTCATATTAAAGAGGAGAATGATTTGGGTTTGTTTTTTCCAAGTCATGCATGCGTATATCGGTATACCAACGAAAAAATATACATTACAATGTAAGCCTTACTATAAGCAATTTTCGCAAGAAAATTCTTTGCTGTTCAGTGAACTTTAGCCGGAAACATTTTAACTGGTACGGGGTCCAACGCATCCTGGGCAAAATGCAGCGTATGAAAGCTTAAGACTTAATAGTGAAGGTGAAAAAGTTATCAACAACTAGAATTCAACGCAAACGCCTTTCAGGCGAAACATAACTACTTGAAGTGATTTATTGTTTCGCTCGTGTACCTTTGAAATACAGACAGCTGCATACTGTATATATATACTGGTATTAAAAGTTATAGAGTTTCTAGCAAAGCAGTGATTTACCTGAATCTATCCCACTCCTCCCCCAGTCTTGTTTCGTGAGACAGTGAATTTGTTGTGTTCTTTCCCGGCTGAGCTGACCATACCCCTCCACTTTTCTTCCACCTCCGCAACACTTCTTTTGCATACGCCGAGGGCATTCACTTTAGAAATGATTTCCTCCCAAACTCGTGACTTATTTTTGTTTGATAACGTTGAAGAAAACTTGCCTTTAATTATACTTAGATTCTCTTCCGCCTCTTCAAAAATTACCGCACACTCTCCTGGCGTAAAGTTAGGCTTTCTAGGGTGCTTGGCCGGTGAAGCCTCAATATTTTCAGCCATGTTGTCCGTCTGGCACGCCCAATCTAAGCTCACGCAAGGCTAAATTTATTACCATGGCAACTGTGTGGATAGCGATTTATCCATCGGATAGTTACACGCAAGGCTATCCGTGCCTTATGAAATGTTTTATCCACTGGATAACAGTTTTATCCACGGGATAGGCCTATCCGCTAGATAAAGTTATCCGCTCTTTGAACAACTGGGGCCAGGTGGCTTATTATCAGCAAACTTAACTCTGCTTGTTTTGCTTGAAGGTTAGCTATCTCGTGCATGGTAGCTCTGATGTCTGGACTAATGTACTGCGAGGATGAGAAAAACGGTTCTGGTCGTAGGATCTTGGGTCACTCTGGTAAGTTACTTGGGACGAAGGGAGGGACGTTCGGGTCCATAGGAATTTTGCTCTCATTTTTAATAAACCTTTCGGCACTTGTGCATGGTTTGAGATCCTGTTTCACGCTTTTGTTTTTTTCCTTAATAGATAGTTTGTCTTCATCTTGCTCTGGCCTCTGGGTCAGCATTGGTCACTTCTTCTCCCATCAACAAAGCTAAATCTGCTTCACTTGCAAATAAGCTCTTCTCTTTGTCGAAGCTCTGAGCCCAATCGCACCTTGTTCGGGTACCTCAGGTCTTTCAGCTTTTGTCAAGCGCCTTACTCCGACAGAGCCTTGCAAATTGTTTCCTAGACTTCCTTTTGGTCCAGAAAAGTTAGCCCTAACTTGAAAAATTTTCTTTGTCAGCGTTTCGTTGCATTCAGAGCAGTTTCGGCAAAGAGTTCCCAAGTCTTTGTCTCACGGAAACACATCTCCTAGAAGAAGCTCCAGACTTTGACAGGTTTTCGTCTTCTGTTTCGCTGAAAATAACTTTCTTCGTAACGCTGGATTGTCTACAGTTTGCCACATTGAAGGCAAATGTTTTCCCGGACAGCAACCCGAATAAAAGTTTCAGTTGGTGTATTTTCCTCCTCCATTCCATTACCAAACCATTGATTGACTTCGCGAGGTGCGAAAAGTATTTTGACAGTTTGACAGGCAGCGCTGTATGCAGCATCCTGAGAAGTTCACGCCAAAATGATGTCACTTGATGTGATTCGCTGCAAGGGAAACAAGTCGAGCTTTCGCTCGCTCGCGCTCCGTGCTCGTACGATCGCGCTTCGCGCTCATTGTCGTGCTATGTGCTCAAAAGCTCCACTTGTGAGCAAGTCTATAACTCGGTTTGTCGCATCGTCCATTAAAAGAAGAGGAATAATTGGAATGATCACCATATGAGAAGGAACGGCTGTCCACTTATTTAGTATGAAGGAAGACACTTACAAAAAGCAGTTGTGCAGGGTTCATGTAGCAGCCGCTCGGAAGAGAAGTCACCAATGGTGCCTAACCCTTATCCCAAATAGTACCAAAACAATTGAAAGAATGAGACGTCATTGTTCGGCTGCGACCAATAAGGAGAGACCTTACGAACATCTGCTACACTACCCTGATAAAAGGGAAGGCATACAGAAGAAAGGGGAAGGCATAAACAAGGTATATCGTTGCTGACCTTTAAATACTCACTAGAAACTCAAGAACAGGCAAACAAAACTGCTTAAAACCACTGTACACGTAAATTTTATTCTTGTTGGTCTGTTTGGTATTCATCTTTTATCACATACTGACATTTATTTGTTATATCAAGGTACATTTTGCATTCGAACGATGCAGCCACAGACAGAATCCGCCAAGCCATTGAACTAAGATCAAAGCCTGAAAAACATGAAATCAATGAAAGGTATTGTTCTTTGTCTTGTCCTGTACAGTCGTGTTCGGAATTACAATTACATCAGCTCTGTTGTCAATCTTGAAGCGAACTAGTGAGTCAACAATCAAGAGATCTACTGATGAAAAGGTGTTGTTCAGTTCAAGACCGATTTCGCCAAGAAAGAAATTCCATCTTCGTTTAGTTTGCCAACAGTATTGGGAAATTTACACAGTTCCTGGGTGGCCTCTCTTTGAGCACTTGTAGCAAGTTGCATCCTTTGCTGGACAGATCGCTCGCTTGTGAGTCAGCAAATTCCGGCAGCGTTTTAGTGGGTGGTTTCTTTGGAGGCGGTTTCTTATATCTTGGCCCGTGTTCTTGCTTCGGTTTTGGAGAGTTATTCACCTTCGCTTTGACTGCTTTGAAGCTATTCTTTGGGTCTTCAACATCTTTGAAGTCGTTTCTCAAGAGCTTCACTTTGTTGTGTCTGATTAATCGTTTAAGCAAAGATAATTCGCGATCAAGCTGAAGTTTCTCTGACAACTTTTGGTCTTGCAGGCCCTTTCACATTCTGTCTCAAGCAAGAACAATCACATCAGGCACGCCCGCTAAGACTGATGGGAACTAAACGATTACATCACAGTGGGATATTTTTACCTTAAATCAACTCTAATATTCCCAAAAATGACCAAAAATTCATCTTAGAGAACAATATTTAAATACCAAACATTACTTTGAAGGTTCTCTCTGGTTCCAGTTCTTCCACTGCCCTACTTGGAAGTTACTAAGGTGCGTCTTACTTTCTAAAATGGCATTTTTCCTGAGACAAACTTGTAGTGAAAATTGTTGTTCTGTGATTGGCAAGAATTGCTTAGTGGACCTGTTTGTAACAAAAAGTAAACAATATCGACTGTGCTATTTCATTTAACTTTAAGAACTAAGGGGTTCGATTATATCTTTAAAACTATTTCATGAAATACACGACAGAGAACTACATCAGAAAACCTGGAGTCCTTTCAGAACTGCAAACTATCCACTCCCCACAGATTTAGTCTGAAATATCAGGGTGACCTTTAAAATTACTGTAACATGCCACTCGGGAGAAGTTAGTCCTTAATTGTTTCTGATAGCTGTAGTTGAGAAACAAGCCCACAGGAAGCTCTGCAGTAGAAGTACCCGAGCATGTCTCTTTCTCTTCTAGCCTGATATCTATCCTTCACCAGTCCATGTTGAGAAACCTCGTGTCTTAGAATTGGAAAATATTGTTTATTAAACAAAATTGAACACCTAACCTTCCTAGCAATCAAAAAAAAAAATATAAATTACAGAATCATTTTATCACACTATGTGATGGGAAACACCCTGTTTTCTGAATTAAAAAACACAACAAAACCAAATTAGGGTCAAGCATGGTGTAGAATGATATTTATGTGTACTGTGTTTGTACACAAAGTATTATCCACTTCAAGTATAAGTAACTTATTGGCTGTTTGGATATTTATTGCACATACTTGATTGTAGCAGAGTGATGAATATAGGTTCTATCATACCCATCCACACGGCAATGGAATCTATCAGTAGAAAATGCACACTGCAACTCTTGCACCTGTTCAACCAAAGGCTCAACTTCACTCATTAGCCACTTCCTGCAAGTCTCCTGGCTTACATAATCCTTTGAGGGTCTGTCATAATCAGGTTCGTCTGTGGGCAACATGAAAAAATGTCATGTTCATTTTATTTATTTTCATTTCCATAGTTCACTTGACGTGATTATGAAGGTGGCATGGGTTTGTCTGCTACAATGGGTATATATTAAATAATTTTCCCTGTGCATTTAGTGGACATTGATTTTATATAAATGTTTTGAAACCCCTATTATAAACCATTACTTTTATGTTGAGTAAATGGTATTCAATATTGCACAATGCTTTTATCATTAATTTTTCCATTCCTGACATCTCCATAAATGAGGCTCATAATTGGGCCTCAACCTCACGCTGGTGAAATTCCTTGTACTCATTATAATGGTTGCTAACTCCTTTAGCAGCATTCGTTTTTGATGTGCAGTTTATACTAGCCCTCGTTGTTCCAACCTCTGCAGCTGAGGAGTGGCTCATAAATGTGTCAAATTCAACCTACAGGGTCCATAAAAAATCAGTATAAGCAATCAAGTTAAGTCATAAAATTATAAAATGTTGCAGGTAATTTCTTATTTCAGTCAACTTGTGTTTTTTCTTTTTGTTTCAAATTCATTTGCATATACTACCATAACTAAAAAGACAAAGAAAATACAAAAATTAACTGCAACATATACGTTAATAGATATTTTGTAGATAGGTAGTTCATATCAGCATCAATTAATACAAGTTTGTAAAATGGTCCTCTAGAGGGGATGGTGTTAGAGAACGCAATTGCCCAAAATGGAATGCATGTCATGGTAAAATTTATTCCAGTCTGAATTCCCTGCCATCAACCTTCCAATAGTATTGAAAGGAACCTTTAAAGGCGTAACTTTAGAGTACCAAAATCAAAAATTAACTAGTTTTAAGATGAAATTGAACATACCATGTGTAAATTAGGCTTTGCATGCCAGTCTGCAAATTCAGTCTCCAGCCCTTCAAGTCTGTCCTAGACATTATCGCCATCCTGGTATGCCCACTTGACGTTTCTGGTCCTTTCTTCCAAGATCTGATCACCATGAAATGGTATTGACTTTAGGATACTATTTTCAGCATCTGTTTTCAGGGTTGTAACATACTTTTTCTGGTTGAAATCATTAACATCTCACTTCCAATTTTTGGATTAAAGAACTCCACTCCTAGAGAACACTTAAAATAGAAATAAAGAAGTTATGGTCAAATAACTTTCTCTCTACACATTGTATTTACCTAGAAAAGAAATCAACCTTTTTTCCATAATAATATTTATTTATTACCCTGGTAATGGGTGCGTAAGATGATTCAAAACCTTTTGTCATAAAAGTCAAAGTGACTATCTCTTGACACTGGCTTGCAAGACAGCAATGCCCCTTTCCACCTGTTTTGTTATAATAACTGTAACAGAGACCCTCCAGGATCAACATTATTGCTCTGTGGTGAGGAAGTGTTTTTACCTGTGGAAATTTCACATATATGTAAAAATAGCTTACACTAAAAATGAATTTGCAATTAAATAACTTTTCCTCTGATTTCTTAAATTATTCATTTTGTATTTCTGAAAGAATGCGTTTAGCCAAACAGTCCAGCTACCCAGCCATAAGGTGGAGCTGGGCAGCCACCCGTTTGGCCTCCATTGTGGTGTTTTTGATTTCTTTTGCCTTTAGTTTTTTTTCTTTTCTTTCAACTCTGTAGAAAGTCTTTGACTTCATTCTGTTGTAAGATAACAAAAGTGTCGTCAACATAACGTTTCGAGATCTTTGGTCCGGTTGGCACAGATGATAGTGGCTGTTCTTCAAAGTCCTCATTGTAGAGGTTAGCTAGACTGCAGAAACTTGGCTTCCTATAGCAGAACCATCTTGTTCATAAATCGCTCCATCATACTGAAAGTATATGGACTTTAAACAAAGTTTAAAAGGTCAGCAATCTGTGCAGCTGTTAAAGTTCTGCGATTAGGGAGGTTTGGGTCACTGTCTAGTTTCCCTAACGTAGCTCTTACAGCGCCTTCAATTGGAACGTTTGTAAATAAAGATTCTACGTCAAAGATACCATGATTTCGTTTTCATCAACTCATTCTTTTTTAATGGTAGATACAAAATGAGCTGAATTCTTAACTATGTAGTCAGACTTCCTCGTTAAGGGAGCTACGATGTCAGCTAAATGGGCTGACAAATCATAAGCAAAGGTGTTACTTTTAGGTCTAAAAAGGTATATTCGATTTGTGTATCTTGGGTAGCAAATTAGCTTGTATGGTACCTTAATACTTGAAATTTTCGCGTATCGATCATGTTTTATTGTTTCTTTCATGGATGCAGGTAAGAACATCTCCAACCTTAGGTTTCCATATCTCTTTATGCACGTGAAAGCCTCTCAGGCTGCAGGGAAAGGAATATTGGACAGTACCAGAAACTGAAGCCATCATCAAAACCAGGGCATCGAAATCAGTGTCTTCTTTTTATAGCAGGGTTCGAGGTTTAATAAACATCTGAGGTATTTCCGGTATTTTGACAGCTGATGATCACATTATCCCAGTGCACCACACCAATACACGTGTTTTCTGTGGATATCACACATGAGTGTTCGTCTTCTACCTTTACATGTCTTTGTTTCAGTTTGGCTTCTCTCTTAGAAGAGAAGGACGTTCTCCTGAAGATTCAGTAGAGGTAGAAATACTTGAATCACATATACTGAGGCAGGAGGATACAAATTTAGGAGTGGTTGAACACAGGGAAACCGCGGCGGCAGTTGTAGACCTTTCAAGGCCTGCCGAGATTTCGCAACGAAATCAACATCCTAAGAGAAAAAGGGGAAAATATTGTCAATACGGCGGAGAGGATCGTGCGAAAATTGGGAAATTCACAAGTGAAAATGGAAACAAGAAAACCCTAGAATGCTTTGCTGAAGAATTTGAAAGCTCAAAAGAAAGTACAGTACGTACCTTTAAAAAGGCATTTCGAGAGCAACTTTCTGCGCAAACAAGAGAAGGAAACGTTCAACTGGTTACTTCCCTTGAAACGCAGAAACATGGGCGACCACCATTCCTTTACGAGCTGGACAGCAAACTGATCGCATTTTTACAAAACCTCAGGTCTAGAGGTGGTGTAGTGAACGGCAGCGTTGTTTCAGCTTCTGCGAAAGCGCTGATTAGCAGCAATCCATCGATGCGTGACAAGTACCTCTCATTTACACCCACGCGAGGATGGACTCAATCCATTTACAGGTGTTGTAACTTTTCCCGGCGTGCCGGCACGACAACTAATCCACCAGTTCCAAGAGGAGTTTAGGATGAATGCAAGCTAACTTACCTCTCGGACATGGACAATTATATCAACCAACACAAGTTTCCACCAGAACTCATTCTTAAAATGCTGATCAAACACCGAGTTCTTACGTATCAGTGGGTCGAATGACCATGGCAGCAACAAACTCTCAGTCTGTATCAATCAAGGGTTTGACAGATAAGCGTAACATCACTTTAACATTTGTGATTTCTTTGTCTGGCGAATTTCTCCCGTTGCAAATTATATACCAGGGTAAAACTAAGGCTAGCCTTCCTCGGAACTTTAGTTTTCCCAAGAGCTTTTGTGTCAGCCAAAACCCAAAGCACTATTCAAACGAGGCAGAAACAATTGGCCTTATTGATTCTGTAATCAATCCCTACTTGGTAAAGACCCGCAAGGAACTTGGCCTTCCACAATCTCAAAAAGCCCTACTTATCTGGGATGTCTTCAGAGGTCAGAAAACGCAGGTTTGCTCGAAGCTCTCTTCGCTGAATATAGAAGTCATTTCTGTCCCAGCTAACATGACCCATTTTTTTCAACCTTTGGATCTAACGGTCAACAGACAAGCCAAGAAGTTTTGCAAGAACAAGTTCGCGACGTTTGTATTCAGCAGAAGTCCAGAAACAAGTGGATAGTGGAATCAATTTTGAAAATGTTGATGTTGACCTAAAAATATCGGTCCTTAAACCAATCCATGCCACTTAGTTGGTAGAATTGTATAACTTTTTCACGAGCACCGATGGAAAGGTTTATGTTTTGAAAGGATGGGAGAAAGCTGGAATAAAGGATGTTTTCAATGGAAAAGAAGTGCTACCGCCTGTTCATCCGTATCAAGACATTTACGCAAACAATTAAAACAAGCATCAGTCATGAAACTAAATGGCATCTCTTTGGATGCTGCAGAAAGGAATATTTAATGTACATGGATAATGAGGTCAATTGTCTTTTGACCACTTAAAACGTGACGTGAATTCAAGCATAAACTACAAACCGTGCCTTGTAGATACTGCATTCGTATTCTTGTGTGAACCTATCCAAATGGGACTGTTTACAATCTGAGTTACCCAATTTCATACTACGAATTTCTGTATACCTTCTTACTGCATTACCCAGGATTTCAGCACCTAAGATAAATAATTAGGGAGACAGTGGGCACCCCTGTCTTACTCCACTATATAAAGAAAAGAAGTTGGATGCCCATCCATTGTTAAGGACATAGTTACTTATGTTCGTATAAAATAGTTTAACCCACAATCTTGGACAAAAAGTGTTAAGAATTTTACACTTTGTTGTACACGGGGGACACACCCAGTGAATGTAGCATTGGGGTGGCCCTACCCTCCACCCCTCCCTGATCAATGTTGTTACGTCCGGACCAGAAATGTTCCGGTGACCCTTCAACATTGAAAATGAAACATAGGAGGTGTATTTTTCTTAACAGTTTTGTCCAAGATTGCAGCTTACCGAGGATGTTCCAAAGTTAAAGTGTCTTAGTGTTTTCTATACTCTTAATAAGTCCAGGATGTCCAGTTCCTATTTTTTGACCCTGTTCCTATTTTCTTCTTTGTAACAAAATTGAAAATGGAATATATATTGTTATTGTTGTATGTGTTTTTAAGTGAGATTTATCAAAAAGCAAGTTGTATGTTAACTTTTATGTTTTAATTTTAGCAAAATAATGGTTACATTTGTTCTTTCCATGACCTCTATAGCTTATTACAGTTCTGTTAACAACTTCCCCACTAAAAATAAATGCGTGATCACGCCGTGATTATCGTGTGATCACAAAAAATATTGTGATCAGAAATTACAGAAATTGAAGGCGTGATCAGAGACCGTGATCACGGGCATGTGAGTTGTGATCATGCCTTAACGCCTCTTGGAATGAGCACGTTACCTTCACGCTGGCAGTGCCCTAATAACACGAGACAATAAAAGACAATATTAGTCATCATCAAATCTCTACTATATTTAGTTAATAAGAAACGATACTCTTACTTACAATAATATTTTTTAGTTTCATGTAATGGTATATGATATGCTAGCTTTAACAGTTATAACACTTTAAATGGCATAAAGAAATGCGATAATAAGCGTTTAATTCTGGTTGAATTCGTGTTTGTTACTCAACGCTGTCGTTTTTAAACCACAGCCCTTCAACAGTCAACATATTGTAAAATTGTCTAAGTTCATCACTCAGAACAGCATTTTTAATTACAGTTAGGTACTTCAACAGTTCAATCCCAATGGTTTTCTCTTATCCTTGCCCAAAGAGTACATCTGTTGTTGCGCACCATTCTGCACTTTTCATTGATCGCTTTCTTAACTGTAGGCCAGTTGACTTCATTGGGGAACATCCTTTCTGTGTGCTCTCTCACTGCAGCTAGTTGGTTTGGGTCTAACTGGTGAAGTTTCTCTCCTTTACCCTCAACACTCCGTTCTTTTGCCTCTTCACGCCAAAACACTAATTCAAAGAATTTAAGTGCAAAGAGTTTGGGGCTGCTCCTGGAAAGAAGATCAACTTTCTTTTAACCAGGCAATATAGTGACATCGGAATCGTCAACTTTTTTATCAGTGTTCTTCTGGATGAAAATAACGTTTTCATTTTCTTGGGTAGAGGCGTTGAAGAGGGGACTGGCGTTGGCGTTGAGGCTGGTGGAGTGGCTTAAGTGGCACGATATTCTTCCGCTTTTTTTCGCCCGGTTGCAAGGTCCTCATGGCTAATATCGTTATCATCCAGGGATTTGTAGAACTTTTTTGGACAAAATTTACATGTCACAAATTTTGCCACAGTATCACTCAGCTGTTGTAGTTGGCCAGAAACTACAGACATCTGCTTTAGAAGGTTATCGACCTTTATTTCAAATTCTTCATGACTTGTTGCCTCTATAAAAAGGAAACAGAATCATGTGTTTTAAAAGGTTTTGAGATTTTTCCCATATAAGAGTAAAGAAGAAACTCGCCAATACTTATATTAAATAAGAATTTTTTTATTTAATTTCAGTTTTGGTGGGTTAGACATGTTTGCTGTAACACCAAACTGCAAACCTTATTTATTCCGATTTTGCTTACTTGATGTAATTCCTATAATCCTTAAATCAATTCAGAAGAAATAGAAGAAGAATCAAAATCTCTTATTCACTGTGTTTTGAAATATTTTAAAGTTAAAATGCTATTGGGTTGAAACAGCAGTTTTTTGCCGTTCTACGTCATGCTAATAACCTCTCAATTATCTCGTCTGTGATTACGTGACTAAACGTATCTGAATGATCTTTTCAATAACGTTAAACTAAACAATCGCTAAGGGTGCATTATAAGTCATTGAAATGACGAATCTCCAGAATGAACCCTGTTATTTAAAACGTCTTTTCTCCTTCGCCACAAGTTGTAGGAGTTAAGGTTTAATGTTAGCTCAGTGATTTTCAGCATCAAAAAACGTCCCAGTTACATTAATCATGTTTATTTTGAAAATAATAGTCACCGGTAGGAAAGACAAACTCCTCAACTTGAGACTTGAAGTAATTACGTCTATGCAAAGAATTTCTTATTAGATATGAGTATAAAATACGAATTCTTTCTAGTTTTGTAGTGGGGTTATCAAAGAAGTGGTTATATTTTACGTACCCAGTACCTTCAGCCTTCAGCCTTCAGTTCAAATGTCAGCACAAGTAAGGCCTGGTTCAGACACTGCTCCACTCATGTGCCGAACCTAACTGAGTTTGGTTCGACTTTGGAGCGACCTTGGCGTGACATCTGATTCAGATGCGCACCGTGTGTCAAACCTAATCTTTATTTCATGTAGGGAGAAAGAAAAAGGCGTGGGTCCGATATCATATCTTTAAGCCATAATTCAACTTTCAAAGATGGTGGCTGTGAAGGAGAAGATAGCTCTGATTAGAGCTATTTCTCGGGGAAACGAATGTAGGAGGATTTTTTCCCAAACTGCACAAATGCTCATTGCTTTAAGAAGACGACAGATAGCTCTTCTTTTGTCCTTGGCGGGCATTTTGTTGCTCTCGCGTAAGCAGAACTTAGCCACAGAGATGGTTCACATACGATCTTGCCGGTGTCTGCTCAGGAGCAACAGCTGGTGGGAGATGGTTTGGATGACACATACCGATGAGCGATTCAAGAAAACTTTCAGAATTTCGAAGAATACATTCAGTTTCATTCTGAACCAGATCCGAAACGACTTGGAACGCCAGACAGTAAACGAAGACCCCAATGTCGGCTAGGCATTTGCCTTTATAGGCTCGGAAGAGGTGATTATTACTACACCATAGCGGAAATGGCTTGATTGGGTGTTTCAACTGTACATGAGATTGTAACTCAGGTATGTCAATCGATCGTTGAAACCCTTTGGGAGGACTGTGTCAAGAAGCATATGCCATGCACTGAGGAGGAATTTAAAGATAAGATGAAGGAAAGGAACGAAAGGTGGCAGTTTCCCTTGTATTAAATGTCCACCAGGAGGAGCTGCATCGTGTAAAGAGTACCACAATTTCAAGAACTTCTAATCTGTGGTATTGATGGCTTTTGTAGACTCAAAATATAGGTTTATTTGGGGCAGCTGCGGTGTCCCTGGCAACTCCCATGATGCTGTCATTTTCCAGGCAACAGAACTCTGGGAAAAGCTAAACGAACACGATTTTATTCCAGAGTTGGTTGAACTTGCCTTGTGGGCATACCTTGCGGAAGCATCTGTAGCATGTTTAGTTCACGTTCACAAGACTTTTGAGCCTGATTACTCATGTACGAAAGGACTTCTTTCACCGGATCATTGTTGATGACAGTCTTGATTAGGTCAATTGCTTCATGTAAAGACTCGTCTGTCTTTCTCTTCCTTCTCCTTGGAGCTACAACTCTCTCTTTGCTTTTAGATGAGGATGTACCAGGTGATGCTTCAGCAGCAGTAGCTTCTGAATCTGGTAAACATGGTGATTGTGTAATAAATGAAGGCTCTACTGGAAGTTCAGGTCTGCATGCATCTCGAGTTTTGACAATGGCAAATAGTCTGTTAAACTATGGATCATAGCCTTTTTCGTCAACAAATCTCTTTATTCATGTGCTAGTCTTCATGGTGAGAGAACTCTTCTTGCATTCAGCAATGGCTTTCTTGAACTTTGTTCGCAACTGAACATGATCAAATGGAACTTCTTCATTTCTCACAGCAGCCCTTTCCTTAAGTTCGACTAGAACCTTTTTGTATATTTCTCGATTTTTCTGGTTTTTAGTGTTGGTAAGTATCAATTTATTCTTGTACTAATCATTAGATATTAGAATGTCCACCAAATCCCCTGATAGACTTTGACTCCATTTGGCCTTCCTTCCACTTTTATTCTTAAAACATTTTTGGCTTTTCTTCTTTTTTTCAAACAGGCCCCGGCTGAGACTTTCATCCTCATCATCTTCATCATCATCACTACCAACAGCTCTGAGCAAAATATTGCAGCACTAAATTCTCACGTCTTAATTTAAACCCATGAAAACCAAAAAAATTGCTTCAAAAGTTGCACTTGTATTTGTCTGCCTAGAGGTCATATTTTTTATTGCTGTAATTATTGTAAAAACCATCTATTCAAATTAAAACCATTCAAAAGGAACCTTGCTTAAATTTGAACCCTCCCGAATCGAAGGTGCTAAGACTCTATCAAGCTTGGGGATCACACACAGGCAAAGGAGAGGCATACATGCAGCCTTTGTGGCCTAGCAGTTAGGACTCTAGACCGTGCAAGCTAGAGGTACTTGGATCAAATCCACCAAATTCTAGCTTTGCTATTTTTTTTCTTTTTTATCTGACCAAAGTCTCTCCACATTTTTTATTTATTTTAAAATTTGCGTTAATCCCTACAATCTTTTATACATATTGAACATTGTTGATGGAACAATGCCATACAAATGACAATACGCAGCCAGAAATCCTTTCAAAATAGATTCATAAATGTAAGGCTAATAAATCTGTGCTAAGCAATAAGCATACAATAAAAATATTAAAGACATCCAACGACTAAATTGTGTCTTCAACTGAAATCTTCAGTGCCCTGCAATTTCCCTGAGCTCCATGAGGTCCTGCAAGACACTCACGTTTCTAGTATTAAACATTGAAAGTTTTCTACCAGAGTCCAGTGTAAATGAACTAGATCACTCATTAACTGAGGCTGAAATATATGTTGTGTTACCATTTTATCATTGGTTTAGATTTTCTTTTCTTTTGTTTTTGTGTATGGTAATGTATGATAATGAGCTGGAAACAAAAGAAAAGTAAATTCGAAACCCAAATAACATTCATAAATGTCCGATTATAGTGGGAAAATCACAAACCAAAGTGATGACAAGTAAATGGATTCAAAGTTGTTCCCTGGATGCTGGCACTGATACTAGATGTACAAAAACTGTACACTTCTCTAGTAAGAAATGCCACATGACTGCTTCCAGGGCTTGATGAAAACCACATCTCCTTTTGCTGGATGGGTACTGTCACCCTTGCACTTTAGGCGGTGTCTCTCGCGGAGCCCCCTCAGGTATTCTTTGGTCCAGCGGGTCCACACCGCATCTTTACACTTGCTCAAGTACTTTGCACGCTTGCGGAGGTCATAGTCTTGGATGTGCTTCGGCTCCAACTCTTGCAGTACGTTCGGTTGTGTACTATTGTCCATCGGGTAGGTATATCGGGTTGTGGCCCTGAACTCTGCCCCGACATTCCAGAATTCCACAGTTTGGTTGCAGGTTCAGCTGCAGCAGGTCGTCCTTGTATCGCCCATCAGCTGTGGCTCGTACATGCACTCACTTCTCCCAAAAGAGCTCCACTTTCTTCGTTTCGTCCGTGGTTAGCGGTCCCCCCAGCCTCTTGATCTTCTTGGCACAAGAATTCTGAATGTATCTGAGTATCCATGCGGTCACTCGGATTGTTCGCCACCGGCTGGATTTTCTCTAGGAGGTCATCCAGCTCGTCCGCTGCTGCCACTGCTACTTAAAGCAGGTCTCGTTTTCCTTTAGCCTCTGCCAATGATTCCTGCATGGCACTCGTCACTATGTCAGGGGGCCAGGATGCCTTATTTGATAACAACTCTGGTCCGTTCCACCACAAGGCATGGTTGGTCACTTCTCCGCTACGGCTTCCAATATCAGCTGGGTTGTCTGACGTTCTCACGTGATGCTACACAACATCAGAATGTGCTTGAATCTTCTGAACTCTGTTGCTTACAAACCTTTCACTGTTTGTACTCTCCTGGGCATCTTATCCAATGTAGGGCAATGGTGCTATCGAGCCAGCAGTACTTCACGGATACAGGAAATCCTTTTAAAGCTTCACTCACATTTGACAAGAGGTTCACTGCCATGTGGCCAGACACCAACTCTAACAGAGGTATAGTCAATCCTTTCTTCGCTAGTCTTGCCCTTGAAGCAACTAGCCCTTGGTTGACACCCTTCTCTTGTACCACTACAGTATACACTGCGGGGGCCACACCTTTTCCACTTGCATCACCGAAGGCGTGCAACTCTATTGCTTGGATGTCTTCTTGATGTGCTGCTAATGATCGGGGTACAGTAACATGGCTTGGAAGTTTCTCCTCCCAGCGGACCCAGCTTTGTATCAAGTTGCTTGGTAGTTTAGCATCCCAAGGTAGTTTGGCATCACAGATATCACGGTAGAGGAATTTGCCACCCAGTGAGATTGGCGACACTAGCCCCAGTGGATCGTATATCTTGGCCACTTTACCCGAGAATCTTGCTTTGTTGGCACAGTGCTCTCTGATGGGAAGTTAACGCTGATACTGTCACAGTCCTTGTTCCACTGCAGACTGAGTAGAGAAGCTCCCTCCTTCCTCGAGGTACCCAATTGCTCCTTCGCTTTTGTTACCTCTTCTGAGACTGTTACTGAACATGCTTTCTCCAACTCCATGTTTGAGTGTCACTTGTGCAACTCTAATGTCTCTTTTGCAAAAATCTCCACGGATGCTGACTTGATTGTTTCTGCCTTTGCCTGAGTGGGCCCTCCACTGATAAGATCATCAACATAAAGACTCTTCTCAATTTCACGAACAATCTCCGGGTACTTCTCTCTGCAGCTTTCCAGGAGATGCTGTACGACTCCCCCAAGGAGAAATGGTGAGAAGGTGAGGCCAAAGAGGGCTCTGGTGAATCTTACTGCTCCTACTGTGTGGCTGTTCAGATCTTTTAACCAATGGAACCTTAGCGCATCACGGTCATCTTCTCGGATTGTGACTCGGAGAAAGGCCTGTTTGATGTCTCCTGCAATTACAACAGGGTGGAAACCAGGTCGAACCAAAACGCTCCACAATTGTTTCTGATGGGGAGGCCCAGGATTTAAACATTCATTCAATGAAGGTGCTCCAAAGTGTGCACGAGCGGATGCATTGTAAATGACACGAAGCTTAGTGGTTTCTGCTGATTCATGCACTACCGCCTTGTGTGGAATGTAGAACTCCCGATTTGGCGTGCCTCGCGTTTATAAGGGCGAACTTTCAGGAGTTTGAGGAGTGCTGCTGAAGTGTAGGAACTGCCCACCCCTGTGTCCAACAGCTCACAACACTTCACACCTTGGACTTTCACAATCACCACTGTTTTTTCTGCTGAGGTGGCAGTCATCAGTTGCTCACCAAGCCTGTCACAGATGGAGGTGTGCTGCTTATTCTGACAGACTTGAGATAAGACACAACGTCTACAATCTTATGTCTGGTCCTAGTGCAATTAAAGCAGATTGCGTATCACTTACTTGCACTCATCGACTGATACGACTGTTTTGCAATCAACTGGTTTGTGGTCAGGTTTCTCACAATAAACATACCCTTGAACTCGTTCTTCCTTCTGCTGTGCTTGAAATGATCTATCTTGCGGGAAAGGTAGCTTTTTCCGGTCAGGCAGCTTCTTGGGCGGTTCACGTCAGGCAGGGATAGGATTTCTCTCTGTCCATTTTCTTAGGGCTTCCACGAATTTTGCAAAGCCCCACTCTCTCCAGGTGTTGTCTATCCTTACCAGATCGCCGCTGATCCCTTGCAGTTTGTCAATAGACATTCTCGCATATCCATTGATTTCTGACAATTTACAGAGTTTCTCCAAAGACTGCTCGTTAAACAGGAACTTTTTGTAAACTCGTGAATCTTTCTTGGATGTGAGCCAGTAATCACTGGAAGCGCCATTATGTTCTGCATGTACGCGTTTACAATCTCGCTCATCTGACCATATTTTGACTTTAGGATGTTTTTAGCCTGCTGGTATCCTTCTGTTGTGAAGGGCAAGCCATCAATGGCGGTTTTAACCTTGGAATCCACAAGCTCCTTGAGGTACGAGAACTTTGTTACGGCTGCCACTTCTACATGATCGATTTCAGCTTCGAACTGATTCCACAAACATGGCCAGTCCGTTAACTCTCCACTAAACTTAGTGATGACCAGCTTTGGCAATTTAGCGCTTGTCAGAGGGTCTGAATGGGGGGTCCACTTACCAGTTGTCAGTTAAAATTCAAGCACTTTGTCGGTAGTCGGTTACAATTTTCAATCTGTCGGTTGTCGGTAAATCTCAGTTAATAATTAAAAATGCATGTTAATTATTAATGTTTGTTATAAAATTTACCTAGTTTTTAGACTTTGAGCCCATATGATGTGTAAAACTTGTAACTTGAAAGATTGCATCATTTGATTGCCCTTAAACCTTATTAACTCTGGTTTGTTTTTGCATATATACCCCAGCTTCTCGGTCCCAATATCCTCTCTTGAAGTAATAATACCGTTGCAAGCGTCATAAAGACAACTGTCGTTTACTACTTACTGTAACAAGTCGAGACGCACAAATGCACGAGCTGCTCTGCTGGATCGGGTAATACATGCTCTCTTGGCAAGCTAGATTTTCTTCATTTTCGGTTTTGTCATCAGAATCTGTCTCATATTCATCAATTTGTACCTCTCTGTGATCCTCAAACATCTCAGAAACATCCCCATCGTTCACAAATTGTATACTGACAACTGGTTGTGGTACGGAATTTGATCTAATGATATAGATTTCCTCAGGGAATCGAAGTCTCTCGTCAGACTCGTTCCCGGTGGGTTGAACAGCGTAGACAGCAGGCGGCAAGGCACCATCTTTATCTTTTGTTGTTTCACTCCTAACAGTCCGTTGGCAAAATGGTCTGTAGCTCTCTAACCATTCTATTATCTGTTCCTCCATACCTGGTGTTATTCCTTCACTTGGCAAAGGTGCCATCGTTGCAACAGCTGAAAGGGGCACGGCAGATTGAGGGACAGGATAGTACGACCTGTCATGTGTATAGTACTTTGCTGCCCATCTGGATGTATGCTTTATAGACTCCTTCACGATTGTACCAAAATCCTGGGCATACTGGAGAACTGTAAATGTCTCATGCTTAAAGTGTGAGACAGCATGCAGGCTTTCAACTTTTGTTGTCAGCAGCGTTTCCAGCATTATGTCGTCCGCAAATTCTGGATTAACGTCCATCACGTTCATATACAGTCTGTCCATCCCTTTTTTCAGCAAAGAAACAGACACTTGAGTCTTCTGTGACATAGTTCCCTGTGGACCATTCGTTGCAGATGTTTCAGACAACTGGTAACGTTCCTCAACCTTACTCACAGTACTTCTCACATAGTTGTTGATGTTTGTGACGTTCTGTTTAGCTTGTTTCAAGGACACTCCTTCAGGTTTCATGCCCTTTAATTATCGACCTATCTCTACACTCTCTGCACTAACCCAAATTTTCTAAAAAATCATTTGTGAATAGCTTGTTGATTACTTGGAAAAGTATGAAATCCTATACGAGTTCCAATTTGGCTTTAGAAAGGGACATTCAACCTCACAAGCCATTGCAGAAATTGCTGATAATCTACGTAATGTGATAGATAACAATTTGTATTCCTGTGGTGTGTTTTTGGACTTTTCCAAGGCGTTTGATACGGTGAACCACGCAATTTTACTTTAAAAAATGGAGCAGTACGGGATACGCGGCGTGCCTCTTCAACTTTTTGCAAGCTATCTCACAAATATGTACAGATAAGAAATACAGTTTCGTCAAAGCAAACAATGACGTGTGGTATTCCACAAGGCAGTTCCCTAGGCCCAGTATTATTTTTAATCTACATAAACAATTTACCAAACTGTTCAAATGCTCTAACATTTAGGATATTTGCAGACGATACAAACGTTTTTGCCTCAGCCCGCAAGCTGAAAGATCTTGAGGAAGTAGTTAACTCTGAACTTAAAAAAGTGAAAATATGGTGTGATGTAAATAGATTGTCAATTAATTTCACTAAAACAAACTTCATGATTATTAAAGCGTCAAAGAAAAAAGATGACCAAGTAAATATCAAGATTGAAAGTGCAGATGGTACAATAAATATGCTGCAAAGGAAGCAAAAAATAAAATATCTAGGTGTCTTGCTTGATGAAACGATGTCTTTCAATCACCATATTTCATACATCTGTACAAGAATTGCCCGAAACAACGGTATTATATCTAAGCTGAGACATTATCTGACTCTTTTATGAATGAAGCAAATCTACTACAGCTTAATATACCCATATATCTCTTATGCAATATTAGCATGGGGGAGTGCATACAAAACACATATTGATAAGATACAAGCTAAGCAAAATCATTCTGTTAGGCTTATTTTCTTTGCCACCACTTATGGTGAACACACAGAAAGTGCACTTCCCCTGCTAAATTTATTAGTCGTTCTTACAGTACACAATTTTTATCGATTCCAGATTCTAAAATTCACGTACCTCTGGCATAAAGGCCTCCTGCCTAAGCTGTTCTCAAACTATTTTCAATACGCCAGTAATGTCCACAAATACAATACCAGATATGCATCGAAACAGAATCTTTATGTAAAAAAAGTGCGAACTAATACGGGGAAGCAAACAATCGGATATGCTGCATGTACCGTCTGGGACAAAATTCCCTTAACTCTTAAAAGAACTAAACACGTACCAATTCCAAAAACATTTGAAACCTTATTTGTTGTCAGAACAACATAGCTAACATAACTTAAGCATATACTCTTTCTTTCTTAATACATTGTATTTTAAAACTGCTTCTTTGGAAAGAAATTCTATCTCAATTCTCAAAAACCTTAAATTCTGGAGAACTGGCTAGAAAATCTTATGATTATTTCAGCTCCAGGCCTTATTAAGTACAAATAAATATATATATATCTGACTGGATTTGATAAAAGGTGCCTCCAGAAATTTTTAGCTACTGTCTCATTTGAGGCTTATTCAGTACTTGACCATTCTTCTTTTTTTTGCTTTTAATAATCTTTTCAGTAGAAAACTATTCTTACAAGCTGCATTAGATAAAAAAACATGTGTTTAATAATTATGCTGTTTACATCTTCCTCATCCCCCCCCCCCCCCGTGGCTCTCCCCTACCTATCATTTTCCATAATTCTCCCCTTGTCACATTTGAAATCATTGCGCGCGGTAGAAGTTGTTTTCCGTGGTCGGTTAATTTTCTAGTTTTCTTTTTGGCCTCCTGCAGCAAAGTTTTCCGGAAGGCATCATTAAGCCTTATGAAGGAACAAGTCTCACGATTAGCAAAGTCTGCTGTCGTCCAATATGTTACCGTATTTCGTCTCATTTTGGCTAAACGGGTGAAACACTGATCTCGGGCTTGAGACGGAAAGGCATCATATTGCGAGCTTTGATGTGGGCGGTGACGAGTCTCTGGCCTCTTTTCTCTCCTTAATGTATGTAATTAAGTACAAGGCGAATAAAGGTATTGTTGTTGTTGTTGCTTAGAATGAATTCCAAACGTATCGTAAAGGGAGCCAAGAATCTCCAGAAAAGATATCGTTTCTCGAAGGCTTGTCACAATCTTCACTTCTCCAGCGAAAACATCTGTAACAAAGTCTTGTTTACAGAGCAAATCCCTATTTCCTAAACAAAACAAACAACCATAATGGCGACCTTGTTATTTCACCCACTTTAACCTGACCTGACCTGGGTTGTAAGTAGCCAGAATATATGACCCAGTGGTGGTAATATACCCACAACATTAACCCAGCCAAATTCTTGTGGTCCTTTTTAGCCAAACACATACTGGCCATTGTACTGTATGAAAAAAGGAAATGTACATGTAATTTGGTCAAAAAATAGAATTTTTAAAACTTAACAAGCTACCATTACCCGTTCTCTGATGACATAACATTGTCAATTGTTAACACTTGTTACTGACGAAGAAAATCATTGGGAGATAGCTAAAAAGTAGGGAAATTGTCTATTTTATGGGTTGGATCACAAATTGCAAACCTTTAACAAGTACTCTATTTTTCAAGGAGGTATTGACAATACCCAAGTTTAACTTTTTTTTCCCTTGAAAGTTAGTCCCTGAGGAATGTCCAATCATAATCATCATTGACATAACTAGCTCTTTATTTCACAAAATTGCCTAGTCATCTCATAAAATAATAATTGATGCTTAAGATACCATCAAGTGAAAACCATGCTTAGGAATAAGAAGATTTTCCCGGTGACAAGTATGATTTCACGGAATTTTTGCAAAGATAGGAGATTTTACGAAAAGAAAGAGAGTAAGGGTTTTGTTTTTGTCCAGTTCTAGTTCAAGGTTAAAGGTTTTAGTTATTGTTGTGCAGCAGTATCACATATGATTCATTTCATATATCATTAACAATATCAAATTCATGGCCTGCGAGGGTGTTTCAGATTGGTATTCAGCCGATCCTGGTGACGTCGACGTGGATAGGAGGTGAGACTGATGTTTAGCTTATTTTTCACACGAGGATGTTTTTTAGAAGTTGCCTAGTTTAAGTTACACACTTTGAGTGAGAGGCAATGAAGGGAAGGTTGATGTTGTACACATCACGTTATAGAAAGTACTTGAAATGTTTATGATGGAAAAAGATTGCCAAGCTAGAGTTGGCTCCAGGTAGACAAAGAGCTATTGTTTACGTCCGTTCGATTGCTTGTTCGTTGTTTGTGCTCATTTCAGTGGTTCACTATCTATCTCTTATTTAAAAACCTGTGTTGGCTTACACGTATTATTTTTCGTTTTTTCACGGATACCTGTAAGCTTGATTAATGTTGATCAGAGTCGATTCTAAATGGGGTAATATAGTTTTAAGTTACCAGATAAGCTATCACAATTCACATACTTGTATGGCCATTTCATCCAGGATGATACCTCCTCTACCTTCAGGGCCGATTTTTCTTTTAACAGCTTGCTGGGCCATCCACTTCCCTACTGATGCATTAAAACTAGCATCATGGGTGCAGGAGTTTTTGCATATTCGTAAAAGCCTCCCTGATGGTAACACCAACATGCCCCTATCTCTTAACTCTTTATAGGCCTCGGGGTTTCGGTTCCATATTGACAAACAATCTTATCACTCTGTTAAAAATGAATGAGTTTGTTTATATTAGTGTTATGCCCCTTCATAGCATTAATGGGTTAATCTTACGTGTTGTAAGACCTGATACAGTAAGTTATAATTAATTATCAATATGATGGGTCTGGTTTTGAGGTTAGTCGGGCACAAAAAGGCAGCTATTTCTTTTTTCTTCATTCAACCCCCCCTCTCAAAAATTCTTCCTGGACACCTTTCAATTTTTATAGTGGTGGTTGTGAGAAGTTGCTTACAAAGCAAGGCAGTCCATGGCTAATGATCCTTCAGTTACTCAATATCAGTAAGTGATACAAGTTAAAATGTCCCCTTTTTTAATTAAACTGATAAAAGCAGCTAACTTAGTATGCCATCTGTATCCTTTGGAACTTGTCTGCAATAATGCCTTTTCCTGCGCCTCTCAGGAAACTTTAATGTCCTTGCTTAGACATGCCTTTTCGACACTATGAAAGATATGTAGGAAATCCTTGTGATCCTCCCCTTGAAAGGCCTTCATTTCTTCCTCTACCTTCGGTCTTAGGTAATTCAGCCTCCTTTCTAGATTCTTCCTCCTGTTTTGCTCCTGTGAAATCTTTGCCCGCAGCTCCTCTTCAGACATGTAGCTAACTCTCTTTTTGGCTGCTGGCTTTTCCCCTTCCACCACAGAGGTAGCAGAATAATTTCGTTTAACCTGATGATTTGCACATTTGACTGGAGCTGCGTGTGTACTCTTGCAGTAAAACGTGACACTGAGTGGAGCGGAGGTACAAAGCAACTGTATTGTTGTCACGACTGTGCCATTCTTCGGTAGTCCCAACAGTGTTACCTCTTGCGTGTTTGGCTGTGCCTTTTGCAGCTATTGGGAAGCCTTCACACAAGCAAAACCTGCCCAAGACATTGAAGAGATAACCGACCACTTTTTTTGATGCCCCAAATTCGAAAACACCAATGGTTTCTTTTGCAACTTTTCGACATTTGACATGTACATCAAATGTCCAGTCTTGAAAGATCTTTACTTTGATTAACACTCTGTTGCCTTCGCATAGATCTTGTGACTGGACTTTTATCCACTCAAAGAAATCGTCGCTTGAGCTGGAGAAAAGCCAATCGAATTCTTTTGTGTAAGCTGGCAAGTCTTCCTATTTAACACGGTCTTCTTTCAAACTTGAGGTTTTTGAAAGTGGGTACTGCCATAGTCGGCCACCGTTAATTCTTCGCTGGACTCTACTCGCCTGTGGAAAGGCCTCTTTTAAAATCATCCCCAGTTCTTTGACTTGCAATGGGAAATTGTCCTTTTCGGAGCAGTTATTTACATAGTCGTTGAGTATAAAAGTTTTCTTTGTCTCTTCGATAATTCATTGAAAGTCTGCAGGTAAATTTGTCAAGTTCGACGAGGGAAAAATCAAACACGGTAATTTGCGGCTTGCGTTTGAAAGCAACTGGTCAGATATCTTACGATTTAGAAACAAAGATGTGTTTTTCTCTGTTCGATGATTTGGATCTCTTCTCATCCGTCTGGTTTTCGTGCAACGGAGTGGGTCTTTTCAAGGGAGAAGCCTCCATTATTTTTAAAAGTCCCTCCACAGCTGATGTTTTGATTCTTGAATTAATAACGGTCTGTTTCTTTTGTGCTTCCGGTCTCATTCACTTCCGTCACCAAGTGTTGTGGTTCACATGGAACGAAGTCACGTGGTACTAGTTTCCTCCCTTGTCCTTTTTTTTACTCGGCACTTTGTAATGCTTACACCACATAATCTCCTGTAGGTAGCTTTCGAAGAGTTTCTTGGAAATTTCTGTACGGGGATAACTTTGCTTCACTCCACACCATGTATTTCGATGCCCTGTGTGTTGGCATCTGTGTCTGGGTCTATGAAGATCAGGCTGCAGTTAACTGTGAGATGTTCGTAGCCTTCGTCTTTTAGGCAGTCGTTAGATCTCCTTAAGTCGCTCATCACGTGTGTACCCAGCAATATTTGTGCGCGAATAATGGACAAGAGAGTTTCCTTATCCCTACGCTCTACCAGGACAAGAAAGCAGGCCTTGGTTTCGCGGCAAAGGCCACCAAAAACCCACTTCCCTTCGATTTTGCCACCTCGGTGATACTTCATCTTGTCAAACTTGGACTTGTCAATCTCAACAGTTGTTCCAGGTCTGCCTATTGCCCCACATAGTGATTCATGATTCTGTCGGCAGCAGCCTCCCGGGAATAGTTATACCAATCTATCAACGTTTCTGTTGACATTGTTTTGTCGTCCAGTGAGGTTTCTTGCACTGCTTGAGTGGTGGTAAATTTGTGCGCCCAAGTGTAAGGTAGGGCTAATATTTTTTCAATGGATAGTCTGCTACCAGAAAACCATTACTTCTGGCGCATAGATGTTGTCCCATTGCAGCCTCTCTTGGAGCATCGCCACTCGTACCCGTCTTGCGATGAAGCTTGTCTAGTCCAGCTGAGTGCATTGTGGCACCCAGCCCTAGGACATTTCAATGACGACGTGCGTAGGTTGTTTTCTTTCCACCACTCTATGCACCGGTCGTGATCAGCCAGAATTTTTGAGTGCTTCAAAAAGTTCATCTTGTTAGCCATATCCGTTGTTGATTGAAATACAGAGAAAGAGCGTTTCTGAAGTGTGTGCTTTTTACTGCCTGCATAATATACATGAGTTCATGTTTCAGTTGTATTATGTATATTTGAACTTGAACATGAAAAAAGACATCTATCTTTTGTGCGGTAAATCTCAACAATTCGTCGTAGTCTAGTGGTATGGTAGAGAGACAGGAACGCCAGAGCTAAAGTGGGGCGTTGGTTCAAATCTCGCTGATGGCCAAGCGAAAAAGGAAACTGTGGGAGCACTGGTGAGAGTGGCCGGGGAAAGAGAGGGGGAATAAGAGCGAGAGAGAGGTTAAAAAAATTCCTTTTTTATTAATGCAGTAAGCATTTATTACCGATTTATATATGCAATACTCACTGGAATTTGGGATACATAATTAACGAGAGCAAATGCATAATTAATGTATGGGGTTATACGGAAATTTTTCCAATAATCGCACCCCTGAGATGCTTTTACTCCTAAAACGTTCGGCCAAACTACATTACAATAGATTCGTGAGAAATACTAAAAACCCTGCAACAGCGGCAACAGCCAAAATTAGTAAAAATCTCACACCTAAAGCAAGGAGAAGGAAAGATGATTTGCACTCCTAAGACGTTCAGCTGAATACCAGCAAGCCAACTACAGGAGGCTTGTAAGAAATAAATCAAGTAGAGAGAAACCTCATGACAACGGATATGATACCAGAAAGACAGCAAGTGAAACAGCAGAAGCAGCAACAGCAAAAAAATTATTTAAAAAATCTTACACCTCAAACAAGGAGATAAAAAAAATTTACACTAATGACATGTTTGCCCTGACAAGGCGTTACCCTCAAGACAGCTACAAAAGGTTCGTGAGAAAGCAGAAAAAATACTCACCCAAAATTCTTTCCAAGCAATTCTTTAAAATACTTCTGCGATGCGAATCTGCAAAGAAAGACCCAATATCACGTCAGTGTTCATGTAAGACTAGGTCAAAATGGAAGGCCAAAAAAGCACCACTTTTAAAAAAAATTGCCTCAAATGATTCTGGGATAAAATTTACAACTATAATTTACTTTAATAATTATTATTATCATAATTATTTATTTTGTTATTATACACGCTTCGTTTCTGAAGTTAAGGCAGCTGATAAAGCAGTGCATCAACTCGCAGTCTCTGTATTTCATGTCTTTTCTTGAAAAGCTGTTGTTTTTCGTCATTCTTGAGTAGTAGCAAGAGATGGTCGAACAATTCAGAGGTGCACTTGTTTGCAAACCTTTCCATATCTGCGGAGTTGTATAGCCGCTGCCCTCCATCCTTGTAATGCTTGGTGAGACACTTGTGGAACGTTTTGAACTGCTCATCAAAAGTTGGCTCTGGAAATCAATAAAAAAGTTGGTTCTAATTAAGGTTGAAACTAGTGGTCCTTGTTTTCAATGTGTGGAAATCAAAAGTACATGAATACAGTACCTTCTAGCTTGCTGCATCTTTCTTTTAATGCTGCATTTTCGCACTATAATTTG
Organism: Porites divaricata; assembly: GCA_038088405.1. Taxonomy (NCBI): domain Eukaryota; kingdom Metazoa; phylum Cnidaria; class Anthozoa; order Scleractinia; family Poritidae; genus Porites; species Porites divaricata. Next base: position 19,425,477 of record JBBMOI010000013.1, read on the forward strand.
GTAATTAGGGACTTGTCAGAAATTAGTAGGGGGGGGGGGTGTGGAAACAGAGGGTCGGTCAAAAAGTTTTTAGACTCAGAAAAGGGGGAGGGTCATGCAAATATGTGCCTGTGATCTTGCAGAGGTTCATCCACACAAGAAAAAGGAAGTTGTTTGTTTGGAAAAAAAAAAAGAAAAAAAAAACAAGAACAATGGAACATTATGGATATAAACTGTAGAGTACCATTGCAATAATAACAGTGCTATATAGTCTTATGGTAATTATGAATGATGTTATTAATGTTATTTGGCTAACCTATTCACCCCTGTCTTCAGCATCACCATCAGTGCTGCTGTAAGCATCTTGATCATCATGATTTTTATTTAAGTTGAAGCGTAGATATTGCCTGATAATGTCCTGTGATTCATTGGTGAACAATCCCTTCTCAAAGGCATATTGGATATATGGCTTTTGTGTTTTTGAAGAACCCACTTATTCCTTCATAATAAAGAGATAATGGGCCAATAGGCTGCGTAGTTTCATGCCTAGTGATGAAGACTTTGTATTGGGAGAAATAGTAGAGTCGAGTGTTCAGCTGTCAGAATTAGAGTCGGACTCTTAATGCTGGCATCCAAAATGTATGTATATGGCATTACAGAGAACAGATTAGAAATGTATTTTGTTTTCATAATACTGACTCACCCTAGTGTATTGCAAGAACTAGATTTTATCACTTATACAAGAGGGGAGGGTCATGATATTTTTGGCCAGGCACCAGGGGAGGGTTAGCAAATTACATCACATTTCAAAATTGAAACTGACATCCCCTTCTATGTTCAACTTCTCTACTTTCAACACAGCCAGTTGAATTCTTGTGTCTGTATTTGTCCTAGTAAATATACTCTCGTAATTTTTGAAATGTTTTCACAGGCGGACAAAGCTAGCTCAAGGTTAAATTATTTGATTTTCTCAGCTAATTCCCTGAGAACACCAATCTTCTGAATACCAAAGGAGCCAACACATAATTTTTAAAGTACAGATTTTCTGAAGTAGCTCATTTGGAAAACAGGCATGCTATGTGATTGAAGGTTTTCCATGAAAGTGGAAAGTCCGTTTAATAGCTATCTGTGATTTTTCCATTGAGTTAAGACTTAAGACCCTCTCAGCTATTATTTTAATGAAATCGACTACCATGTTATTGGTTTGAGTAAGTTTATTTCAAGAACCTCACATCAGAATATGTCCAAGTCTTGTGTAACAGCAGTAAGAATATGATAATGGAGTATACGTCTCCACACTTAGGTGGTTACGCGTACGATACAGAATACGTTAAAACAGCGCTGCTTTAGTGACTTAGCGCTGCAACGAGCGCTGCAGAAAGGTTGCACGAACGCTGTTTTCCGTTCGCTGCAGCAGTGAATTTTTGTGACTGTGTTAGCGCTGCGGTAGCGACACTGAGAGCTGCAGGAGCGCTGCCGTAAAGATGCAAAAAAAATAGCCACATGAAGCCATTCGGTTTATAAACAGCTTTTATGCAGCGCTGTGCAGCGTTGGTGAAGCGCTGCAAAGAACAGTTGCTGTGCGCGATTGCGATTCAGTCGATAATTTTAAAAAAATCAATAAAAACATCGGTCATCTGGATATGGGGATAACGAATCAGTGCAAGCAATCAGCGTGTTTGCCACACGAAGCGCAGTCCATTTCATACTTCTTAGTAATAACGTGTCAACCGCAATGCCAGAACTAATGTTCTATAATGACTTATCGACACACAAATTTACAACCTTTAATGTATTAACTCACTGATTGAATGCACTCTCTCATTTGACCAGTCACGTTTTAAAAATACAACTTTACTTAACGATACATGAAGTGTCCCTCTAGTTACATGGTTAATCTGACAATTTCGCATTCCACGCAATTAAAAAAGTTCGGGAGGAAAAACAGTAAAGGCAAATTGTACAAATTTTTTACACTGTTTGAATCTAAAGCCTTCATGATGACGTAGCTAGCTTGCACTTGCGTCGCTTTTTACTAACATACTGAGTGTATTCAAAGTGCTGTTATTCATAAATACTTTCGCATAGAAAATCAGTCAGGTTTAACGCTTAACGGCAAGATAACACCACAAAAACATTTTTAAACTAGGTTAGAGCAGAATCACTTAGAGTGACTTCACAAAACCCATGAAACAAAATTAAGCAACATTGTTTAATAGTCAGAAATAAACGAAACAAGAGAATGGAATTAGTGTCCATGGGCTTTAATGGTTTCTACACCAGTCTAACCTGTGAGATAGCAATAAAGCAAATAGACCCTAGACACTCAATATATACTACTTCCATTGTTTTACGGGTTTTGCGAAAGCAATATAACATCCTGGACATCCTAATCACTGATGAGCTTATTTCTTTTTCAATCTCCGTTTCAATCGCCTTTCAACAGTTATACATTTATTTTGTATAATTCGTCCCAAATCACACCTGGCTTCCTTGCTGTTTTTGTCTTCCTATTACCCATAAAGAATGGCACTTCTTAGCATACACTAAAATATAAAGGAAAATATCGAATAAATAAAAAAATACCTGAAATAAAAGCTTAACGCTAATGGCGTTTGTATGACAGGACATAAACGACTAGGAAGACGAGAAAAAGCGAAAAACTGGGGAGAACGCGTAGTAGATCATAATAGATAAATCGATTTCTTCTGTTCCTAAACCGAGATTCCACTTAAGGACAGTTTGCAGAGTGCGTTGAACACAACCACACTGTTTTTTGTCAATTCACGTTTACCCTGAAATGACTGATATCTTACCTATGATTGCATGGACAATCCTCTGATCCAGCACATTCGCTTAATTATCGTGTTTAGCCCAACTTTCTTGTAAAGGAACTGACTTCGGAAGTAGTTGAGTCATCGCGGGAAATTTTCTGAATTCTGGCGCTCCCAGATGTAATCTCCAGCATTAGACTCGGGTAGAATTGGCTGATACATACTTTTTTAAAGAATCTCACCTACCCAGTTTGCATTGCGCGCTCACGCTTAACTCACACTCTTCATTCGCCATTTTCAGGGCCCCCGAAAATCCAAGTTTTATCTCCTTGATATTCCCTCCTTTCTTTCGGCAATTCATAGGCGTTATTAAGGTCCTGTTTCCTCTGGAATTCTTTCTGTAGTTTCTTAACTATCTTTGTGATTCGCATTCGTGGAAGAAAATTCTTTCAAAGGGCACTGTCTAGTTGGTTTTCTGTCGCGGTTCTTAGAAACGTCGGCCAATATGGTGGACAGCCGTCCTGCTAGGGGCTGTCCAAGAAGGCCAGAAGGCATCAAACGCCTAAAACTCAAGGAATCCGCATACAATATGTGGATCGAACGGAAGGAGGCCCTTGGGCTAAACGGAATCTCGAATAATGATTTTGTGGAGATACTTCTTCACCAGCAACTTACATGAGAGCGTGATCGATCTCCTCACGCTCATCGAGATGATACTTCACCTCAAGTGCATCAAGGTAAAATATTGGCACGGACAGCCTTGTACTTTTCTTGCGGCTGCAAGTATTTTTACAAGTTCAAACCTACAGCGAGTAAAGCTAAAGTTAGTCACAGCAGTAACAACAGCTAACTGAAATGACACGAATACAAAATTTTTAGTTTGAGCAGATTCTTACCACGCGATTGCTGTTGGCGTCCCTGGTTCTTGGAGCAGCGACTGCGGCAGTCACTGTGGTTTCACGGCAATGAGCCCTGTTTACGGTTCTAATCGGTGATCCATACGCGCTGACCTCAACTTCCTCTTTCTGAAAATCACACTCACTGTCTCCTTCAATTTCCATAACAAATGTGACCTTTCACGCTTGTCTGGACCTGTCTTATCTTTGACCAAATATGGGAGCGTTATAAGCATATCCTGGATAACAACAACAACAAAGGTGCGCAATGCAAACTGGGTGGGTGAGATTCTTTAATGTCACCATAGCATTAAATGACAAAGAAATTAAATCAGCTCTTATCATTCGCGTCCAAACTAGATAGTTATATGCATCCATAGCTCTAACTATCCCTTTTAAAACATTTCCCGCTTTAATTTTGTAATATTGTACAACACAAAATATATGTATATCTTCTTACCTCCACTTTTCACTATCTTAGTCTCCCACTTTTCACGCTTAGCTTTTAAGGTAGCTGAAGCTCCCTCTTCTCTACTGTCTTTAGGAATCTTCGATAGTAGCATGACATTAAACTCTTTCGTCTCTACCAGTACACTATAGGATACTTGGTAGGACTTTTTACCTTACTCACGTCACAGTTGACGTTCTTTGATGATTCCAGGGTTAAAAGCTCGTTTGCAGGATGTTGAATAGACACAGTTATTTCGCTATAAGCTACACTGAACGCAGTTTCAAACGGTAACGGCCAGAACAGATCGATTGATGATTTTCACTTCAAATTGAGCGCCCAAACAGAAAACCACATCGCTTGGAGTCATGGTATTCCAAGGTGTCTATCACAGTGTCATTCTGGGCCAATAGAAGGTAAGGGTTTG
>JBBMOI010000013.1:19435000-19502500 GCA_038088405.1 Porites divaricata
CTTTTGTTTATCAATGGTACGATAAACTAAGCCCTTCTTGTTTTGTTAATTATTTTAGCCCAGTTTCTTCAATTCATTCTTATAATACTCGTCAATCACAGGTTGATAATCTGTTTGTTAAATCCGTTCATAAAACCCAATACGGCATCCGTTCTCTCACGTACACTGGTCCAAACCTTTGGAATTCTTTATCTATTAATGTGAAGAAAATGAAGCCATTTTCCAGTTTTTGTCGATATATCAAGAATTCTGTGATTGATAGTTATAATTCTACTATTGATTCTTAAATAATGTTTTACGACTATATTATCTTTAACTACTATTTATTTAATGAAGTAATACTTTTTATCTTAAACAACTATTTATTTTGTATCTATATTCCTTCTACTCATATTCTTGTTTGGGTCACCTACTCGGTTAGTTCCATGAACTATTTAGGTGTCCCAACCTCTGCACAATGAACCTGCAATTGAAATTTTCTTTTCCCTCGCAATCTCTTGACTTTTCTTTATATTTTAAAGCACTGATTTGTATTAATTAATTATTCTGTGTGTAAGTTTAAATAAAAACTGACTTGACTTGACTCACGTAGCACATGATAGATATGTGATGTTTAAAAACCTGGCAGTCTTCAATGGAACATAATTTTTGGCAGGTTTTTAATTTAAATACTGTTTAGCAGAAGTCGTATGTCTATGGAAATTTCTATGTATACCTCAGCTGTTTGAAAGTACAATTTTTTTCACAAATTGTCTGCTACCATTTACATGGAAATTTCCATGTAACGCTTTGGACAACAGTCACAGATAATCTTGTCAACCAGGCTTCTATAGAAATTTCCATATATTAACAATGAGGTGTCTATAGAAATTTCCACGTAATAGAACTCATTTTCTAAAATAAGGCGATTGTAATTTCACTAAATTTCCATGTTTTGCCGAAACTTCTTTTTGTTAAAAGTTACAAATATTCTTTACCACAGTGGTGTCTATAGAAATTTCCATACAATACTTATCTGCTTGGACAAAGATTAAATATTCATTGCATTTTCTGCCAAGAAGAGTCTTAAGAAATTTCCATGTACATTTCAGTAATCACTGCTAAAAAAATCGATGATGTATTTATTAAATTTACTTCAAAAAGAGCTAAAAGAAATTCCCATGCATTGTTAACTTCTTTTTGGCAAAAGTTGCCTATATTCTTTACCACTGAGAAATCCATAGAAATTTTCATGTAAAACTTATTCACTTAGACAACGATTAATTCAGTAGTTTTCTGCCAAAAAAGAGTCTATAGAAATGTCCATGTAACTGTTACTGTATTTCTTTTAGGCAATGCTTACAGATTTTGGTCATGGGGTGTCTACATAATATTATATAATAAATTGTTCATCAAAAGAGCCACACGCAAAATGATATAATTGAAAAGAAATCAAATACAAAAAGGAAAGTTCTTTGTAATTACAGTAATAAATGTCTTGAATAATAAAAAAATACAAAATACAAAAAAAAAAAAATACAAAAAGGAAGAGATGAAAACTGCACAGTGTGGCACTTCGCCAGTTTTACATCTCTGGGTTGAACTTTCATGGGTCGATTTTGTTATCTCCTTATTGAAGGCGTCCACTGGTTGCTGTTTGTCATATATGCTCAGTAGATTCACCTTGCACTTCACAGATGGTTTTAATGAGGGAGACTGCCACAAAAGATAAAGTCTACTATGGTTTTATTTGAATTGTATATAGGCTTTTTATATGTTGTTAAATTAACTTACCTCGCTGGACTTGTAATCCGGGAGCCCCAAGTTGAAGTCCCGCCCCGACCACTAGCTGGATTTGATTGTGGTAGTTCCGAGTTCAAATTCTCGGTCACGCTTCGCTTGTAAATAGCCAACTGGTTCGCCCTCTACCAGATGGAATTCTTAACCATATTATGTACTATTTGAATTTTTGTTTCATTATCCTTAATAAGCCCCATAAGGATAATTGGATAAGTCATATTTTATATTCGTAACTTTGACTGTATGGTCTAGGTGTGCAATTAAATTTAATGATGAACCGATAGCAATAATCAATTACAAATACCTTCAGCCTTTGGACTACCTAGCTCCAGCAACATTCCTCTGGGAGACACAAAGAGCTCTATGAGGTGCTGCAGTAGGTCCTCTTTTTTCTTGGGATCATTCCAATTTGTAGCAGTCGTTTTGGCCTTGCCAATAAAAAGAATTATGGTCTTCTCGACTACATCTGTTAGTCCTGTGGTAGCTGTTGTGAAAGATTAATTAAAACGCCTTGCTAGTGAACACCATTCTTCAAAACAGGGACAAAATTGGCGCATGGGCAGACCTCAATCGTGTCCCCAGGATGTTTGCTTTGTAAATACCTTCGACACTTTTCACACAAAAGAGGCATACGTAATTCGGTATTTTCCCTACGTACTTCTTTCATTTCCTCTTTTAGAGCAGCTATGCGCTGCGTTAAAGAGGTCACCCTTTTTTCACTCTCTAGGAGTTTTTCTTTGGCTGTAAGCCATGCTTTGACTACTTCAGGGAGCTTCATGATGCTACTGATAAAACCTTACCCCTTACAACTAGCTTTTATACAACCAACACAGATTTGCATGTCAATGACTTTTATTGTTTCTTTTGTTTTTTTTTTTTACAACAACACAAAGTCAAGAGTGACCTTGCGTTTCTTTGCTGCTGATGGACCTTGTTCTTGCGTTACAAACTCATCAGACATGGGTTTCTTTGCCACTGTTGTAGAGTCATCGTGTGGAACCAGTGGACCGTACGTACGTTCCAAGGCGGTGTCTGTAAGGCTGAGGTTTTTGTTGTAGTTAAAACACTCAATCAAATGATACAGCCTACAACCTGCAAGGGACCTGGGGACGAGGACACCGTAGGTTCTCTCCAACCATTCCTCAAACACTTTGAGCTCTTCTTGCAACGCCAACAAATCTGTATACCTGTCAGTGAGGGCAAATTCCTCTTTTGGCACCAACTTCCCATATGTCTTTTCCAACCACTCTTCCGTCACAGGCATATCTACTTGCCATTTTTGCTTTCTGTAAAAGGCTACTAGTTGGCCAAAACGGTGTGTTTGCTTCGTCTTTACACGGTGACCATCTTTTTTCTCCATGGTTTCAATACTAAACATTTTCTCAAAGCCACGCTTGATACTGTTGTGGTAGGTAAGCAGTTGCTTTCGTCTCGGACTTTCCAAGGGTAGCAGAAATTGGCCGTACCTCCCTTCTAACCACTGTTCGGTCACTGGTGTTGCGTGCAAATACGTCTGTTTTGTGATATTTGTATAACTGTTTAAACCGGGGGCTGGTGACAGGCGTTTTGCGAGGCCCTTTGTGTAATTGAAGCTACGACAGTCACAGACAAATCGAGAAGTGTCGGGCTTCGAAGAGAGGTATTTTACGGAGAATGCGACCACAGAAGGCGATGAAAGTTCCGATTAATGTTCGTTTATTTCTGCACAACGTATGTTGATTCTCGTAAACTGAAAATAATGATTACATAACTAAAATAAGCTAATGTGAACGTACAAAGGCAAACCACACTAACTATAACCGAAAATACGATATAAATAAAGAAACTAAAAACGATTTTAAAGGCTAAACTTGCATGCTGAATTAATATTTGGAGGCGGAACCCGCTAGTTACATAACAACAATGCTACAAGAAAAATACATGTTCCGCACGAAAGGGCGACAGAAAATCTAACAAATATGCAAGGTATAAAAAGCTGAACAATAATTTCTAACAGCTAGGGACCAATACACTTGAAATAAATGCACAAAATCCTAGCATTTACCACGCTGGAATGCTCTTAACCTAAAACACGTGGTCCCTCTAGAAACTTACTAATAGCTTAATAATCGATGAAAGGCGAACCTAATGGAATATAACTAAAATAAACAAAACAAAAGAACACTTACATATCTTTTCCGCGCAGTAATGCCTCTAGCTGGCTTATAAAAGTCCTTAAAATTCGATGATGATTCCTACGACAACATAACACCGACGATCCTCTAACAGAAATGTGATGACTAAGCAAGAACGTGATGTCCCAAGAGTCATAGCGCGGCGAAATAGATAAATGGAAGAAAAACAAAAGAAACATCGGAAATAAAAGGAAAACTAAATACAAAACCGTAACACTTTGTACGGCTCATAGCGACCTTCTTGTGTAATGGCATACCCGTCTTCTGTAATGGCCAAATAGGGATTGGATTACCCCATGGATTAAATGTAGTGGTCTTGAATAGGTTTCTCTCCCTCTGTTGCTGTCTGGCTGAAAAGGCAAATGGATTTGTTGCGTTCAGGGGAGCAACCAACTCTTCTTCTTCACTCATGTTGTTACTAGCGCTGCGATTGTTCGAACTACGCTTGTTCAACTCTTGTTTTGCCTTTTGTACCTCTTCCACGACTGATGTGGCGTAAGGCTTGCTAATTAAATTCAAATAGTTGCATGCCTTCCTGGATTTGAATAGGCTTCCACATGTCAGATAGACTCTGTTTGCAAATACTGATTTGCGAAGTGTTGAGGTTGGCGTAAACCCGCAAAGACATTCTAGTTTGTGCCAGTTGTCTTTCAATGTGGGGTGAATGGTCTTCAACATTTCGTCTTTCACGATCACTCCGTCGGCTTCTGTACCCCAAAAGGTTGGACAAAAGTGGTTTATATGCTCAATGTTAAAGAAATCGCTGGTATCTAATACTTCGTTCATCATGTTTGGTGTGTAATACGCTTTTACCTCCTACGTTTTTTATACTGTTTCTACTATGCTGAGTCATCTCTCTAGGGGGCAGGGCATGTTTGTATTTTGCTTACATGTACGTGTCTTTTTTTTTGCTGACTGGGTGTGACGTAAGGTCCCCTGGGAAGGGCAAGATCAAACACACAGTTGTTTGTTTCAAACATGGATTTATTATTCAAAACCCCTACTTAACATTCCTTCTATTACATTGTTCACTTCGTTTACATACACACTTGGTGCAAAATTAAATCCACCTTCCATGTCTTCTTTCCCTCGTTTCACCACGGTTTCTTCAGCCATTTCCAGGAATCTCTCTTTTTCTAATCTAATTGTAAGCCCTCTCGCAATGACGGCAAAAGTAACTGCGATTTAAAAGGGCTGGAAGTGAGGTGATAGCGTGATAATGGGACTTGATTTTCAGTAACGCAAGCACTTGTTCCGCTGAATCGTACGCGCGGTTTTTTTACACGATCTGACCCTTCAACCCTTCCAAGACCATAAGTTGATAATTGGGCCCCAACACGGCTTGAAACGCGTCGAGTTCAGCAGGACCACACGCTGTTTCAGGGACTTGGGCGTGGCAATGTAATTCTTTCGCTAACCGGGTCTGTATAGGGTAGCCGTCACGCAGATTCACGTAGTGGGAATCTTGATCTACGCGGGCTTTCAGCGTCACAATGGCACGAGCACAACACAGTTCATCCTTATTGCGAATGGTAATGAGACAGCGTTTTTTCTGGAGCATGTCTTCAAACGATAAAGATTTAATGTTCCATTTCTTGTATTTACCGCCGGCGGAGGGGGTCTTGACCAATGTCAATTCTGCAAAGAAATCATCTTTACTTACATCGATTGTTTGCGATGAATTCAGTTCATTGGCAAGCTGTTGAATCCATTGTCTTGTCCTTTCACGATTGTTCATCCAATCTTCTACAGGTAACAAGGGCGAACTTGTCCACGCATTTCTCCCAGCACCATTGTGATGAATTTTCATTTGCAGTCTGTAACGCTGTGGATGAATGCATTCCTGCTGAATATAATCGCATACATTCTGATAAAATGCTTCGGCCACCGCTTCCCCGATCTGGTCGTCCTGTGGGACCCTATTTTGCTGTAATTGCAAACGTACTCGATCTTGAATAACGGTCCCGTTTTGCCATTGCCTTGAAGCGCCTAACCGTTGCCTGAGAACGGAAAATAAGGGATTCGCTCCTTGCTGTTCACTTTTTCGGGCCCCGGCCAACAACCATTCATCATCCTCAGAGTCCATAAACTCATCGTAATCAATACTTTCCTCGCAGACATTAAACAATTCAGGGTAGTCCAGCCCTTCATTATCTGCGTTCAAAATAGCTTCAATCTCTTCATCGAACGCACTTTGCGACGCAATCAGCGTATCGCACCATTCTTGGCGTAACAACTGTAAAATCTCTTCATCAAAGGCAATTTCGCTATCGTCATCCCAACCCAGAGAAATAATCTCTTCCGCCATGCTACAAGCTGTTTGTTCTTACCAGTTCAAACCGCTTTTTTTTATAACCCTTTATTTGCCTTGTAAGCAGTTTTCCCTGAGTAATTTATATTTACATACGACACTCGATTGGTTGATAACAGTATTTTTATTACAAAAGTTGTGGCTTTGTTAAACACTTTATGTGTTGTACAAACTCTGCTAAATTACATTTAAAATGTAATCGCACAACATGCTGTTCCACGTCATCGGGACAGGCCACGTTAAAATCAAAGGTGTAGTGCGCCTCTTCTATTTGGTGAACGCGTCTTGTCTTTTCCTTCCCCACCTTTCTTTGTAGAATGGAAAACGTCTCTCTATCTTGCACTGCATGTATCTAAGAACAAACCATAACATACTTTGTAGTTTTTGCTGTCGTGTTTCTCACATTGTATAAACTCCCTTTTACCTGCATCATGTCCTGTCTACAGTATGCGCAATGACGATAATATCTTAACGCCATTACACAGCATTCTTTATGAACTGGTTGCCCACAACAGGAGACAAATAGTAGTCTTCCCCGTCCTAAGCATATACAGCATTTGTCTCTTTGCGGTGTGGCTGCCATCTTTCCCTTTCGAACTAGGCGTAACGCATTGTAAAAAGAAGTGGACGTACGTGTTCTATGCTAATTCCCTTGTAGGCTTGCTGAAACCTGTCTTTTGTTTTCTACCACCCATTCAACAACAATGATTGAGATAGGAAATTCCTTTTCAACATTTTTTATTTTCAAGTTACAGTATTTGTGCACCTAGTAACTGTTTTACAGTTTTAATAAACTGCGATAAACTACATTGTAAGTGAATGCGAACACGATGGTCATCACAATCCGCGCCGCAAGGAACATCTACCACATCATAGGCAAACTGCGTTTCGTAGTCTTGATGGACGTGTGAAGCAACGTCTCTGCCAAGCTCTTTGTGAAGGGTTGACCAGGTTTTGCGATCTAGAATAGTGTGGATCTACAAAAACAAATATAGGCATGTAAAAAACGGTTACCCTTGATGCTTTACATTACGTTTCCGCTCACCTCCCATGCGTCTTGCCTACAATGCGGGCAGTGGGGGAAGGATTGCAGCGCTGTTACAAAACAGCTTTTATGAATATGCTGACCGCAACAGGCTGTTAACTGCAGAGCGCCCGTCTCCAAACAAATACAGCAGGGTGATTGCTTCTCAAGTAATCTCTGACTTCGACGTAAAGGAGTGCAAGCCATCTTACCAAGATCAGTTCGTTTTTGCAATGAAGCAAACTTTCAATAGCGCGTGAATCCCTATTGTTTTCCAACGACACGTATAGTAGGTAATGTCTTTTTTAATTACGTTTTTTCCTAATTGTTTTTGATAGGGACGTATAAACGTGCCTACTGCATGTTTGCCCTTTTCAAAAACATTTACATATGCAACCAGTCGTAAATTTGAAAATACAGTGGATACATGTTCGCCATACGATACCACATATCTAATCTTTCTGATTGTGACATAAACTGGGAAAACGGATACTGTTGATACATGTCAATTTCTATTCCTTTTTCTAATCACGCAATAGATATATTTGCTATTGTTTGCGTCCGAGGCCCCATCTTCCGCTGCAACGACCCCGTTTGTCCCTGCGGTATTCAATCGCACTTTTACCTCTAATTTGGCTTCATTTAAATCATAATAATCATCGGAGGCTGGGACGGTGAATAAAATGGGCTGTCTCCCAGTATTGGCAGGTTGAAAAGTAACCCAACGTTTGGCCTCATAGCTGTAATCCACGTTCGGTACGTCAAATAAATTGAGTGACATGTTGTCTCTGAATGATGTGATTAACGTTTACGACGCGTTTTTATAGTTTTTTTTCGTCCCTTTAACTGCCAAGGATACTTGATTTGCAAAAGACGTCGGATCGTCCACGGGTCCAATCCAACAATATCACCCCCTGTTTGTTTTCTGTAAAGGGGAAACAAAATAGCCTACAGCCCTTTTATGTCGTACGCGCGATTGAGAGGATTGTCCTTTTCTCATTCTGCTTATATGTGAAATATGTCTTTGAAACGTTTTCTTTGGTTTTTATAGCTTTCTTGCAGTTTGCGTTTGACTGTCTCTTGTACTAGACCTGGTAATTTTCGTTTCAAATTGCGTGTTAACTGAGTTCGCGATCCTTCCAACGCTTCGACAGGTGAGGCTCCTCTTGCATACGCATCCAACCCTGTTCCTACGGATTGCATAATAGAGGGTGTGGCCCATTTTAACATATCCCTCGTAAAGCCTTTCCTTTTGAGATAGGGGGTGTGATAACACGTTAATGAACCACCCATCATGTTCAACGATTGTTTATTATTCGTTCCACAGTCTACATGCCTTTATATACTCTTTTTAAACCCTAGTGTCAGTAAGGTTTTACCGGGAGATAATTCTAATAAGACTCCACTGGTTGTTGCAATCGATACCTCTATGCTTTCAATCACCGTTTTGCGTAGGGGAATCCATTCTCTATGAAGGGGCTCAATGTCCCGCCTTCCTTGACCACTCCTTTTTAATTCCACGGTTCTCAATAACGCATGCGTTTGGGACCCTACCACTGTGGGTTCCATGGCATCACAGTATACTAAGGCTGTTTGATGTATCTCTCCTACTTGATCGTTAAACATCGCATCCAAATTTTAGCCCCTTGGAGCGCACATAATTTTGTGTTAAATGATATGAAAGTAGGAGAACAAATTGATCAGTTAATTAAAAAAGAATTGTTTTTTCAAGATCTCAAAGGGACCCAAACCTGTATATCGCGTGCTTGCTTTGTGAATGAATAAAAAGAGACATGTCACGCTTGTGTTGTTTATTGTAGGGATCATGTTAACGAGACTAGACGTTCAACGCGTGTTGAAGGCCTTTGCCAACATGGAATGGGGGTATTGGAAAGAGAATTATGAGGAATGGATTCTGTTAGCAATGCATCCTCTCATCCTCAAATCTCTTCAGCGCCCCTATGATCGAGTCGACCCGGCGGTCCTGTGGGACGGCTTTAGATGGCATTACGTGAGGTGTTTAATTTGCGCGCAATTGTGGTCGGACGTAAAACGGTATATAGAAGGCATGCGGGAAACGTGTTTAAGAGAAAAAATGCAAACTCTTATTCATTCTGTTTCACCACGACTGTATCAAGAGTTGCGGGGAGACGATGATTAGACATCCGAGTTCTGTCATTATAGCAGGACCGTCAGGGTCTGGTAAAAGTGCGCCTTGTTGTCTATTCACATATTTTCCTGTATAGACAGACCTTAAAAACATCCACTTTCCTACGAGTGTCACGGTAATGGTCGTGTTATCAAACAATGTTTTGTCTATTTGGTACGTTTCCAATATTAAAAAAATGCCTCCCCCTTGGGTAACCGTTGCATATCCCACTCCCATATCGCTTTGTACTGATTGCCTTGCTTTTTAAGCCACATTGACATGGCTTTTTTATTCCAGATATGCGGTGAAATGTCCAACTTGACTTAATCCAACCCTACTATTCCACTGATTTTTTTCCAACTATCTTGCTTATCCATGAGCCAGGCAAATGTATTGTCCCATAGTGCCATTGGATCGTAGGTATGTGTTATGGCATCCTCGTAGGCCTTATTTAAATTGATAAACTGCCAGTCGTAGGCCATTGAAAAATAGACAATGCCTTGATACACATGTAAATAATCACCAAAGGTAAAGAGACTTGTGCTGTCTGTATTGGGTGATAATTTTTCTTTCGACCAATCATTGTCATACGGATGTCTCAACAAATTGGGACCAATCTTATACGTGTTTTCTGCAATAGCGACGATCCAACCCATTTGTAAGGCTATTTTAAGGTTGACAGCAAAATAGGGTTTTGGTTTTTTGTAATTTAACACTAGATGGTTATTGCGAATCCAAAGCGAGGGTTCCCCCATATCTCGCTTCCATTCAAACGAGGGTAGGTATTCATTATTGCCTGAGGCAAAACAATATCCCACAGACAGCGCTTCGAGTATTTTCTGTTGTAGCCAGTGCACTACATTATTCATAAACGTCACGCCCGTTTCACCGTCCGGAATATCCACCTTTTGCATCGTGGCTGTCACATTTCTGTTTGACTGGTATCATCTTTTTTGATCCCCTGTCCATACATTTGAAATAAAAAGTGGTTTCCTTCTCGTTCATACAATTTATGTTGTCTTTTTTCCTTGATAGGATGCGTTGATGTGCTAGGGTGCGCTGTGACGGCATATTTTTCCTGGTGTTCTAAACCAGGAAGATAAATATTGGCTAAACCCACCTGCCATCCTTTTAATTTTAAAGGATGCGCTAACCTTACTTTAAAGGAATTGGGTTTGTTGTTGGGAAGTTCGTTTTTGCAGGTGTTGCTAAGCAGTGTGACGTACATACTGACAAACTGATGACGTGCTATGTCTACCTCTGTATTTATAGGGTTTCGTTTTTGGTTGATCTATCAGTTGATTGCTATGAGCAAAACGGTGTGGAGGTCTACGTCTGTTAAATTCTTCTCTCTTACCCTTCAACTCTTACAATCGTTTGTAGAAGCGCAACAACAATTACTCAAACTTACAGAAGAGTTGGACGCCTTAAAAGCTAAGCTTGCTAGTATTGAAAAGGAATATGGCTACGACACCGTCCGTTGAAGTGGATTTTCTATTACGTCAATTTGATATTACCAAGTATGAATCGTATCACGCTTTTATGCTGGCGTTTCTTTTGTATGCCTTGTCTAACACCAACAAATCCTGCGATAGTATCCTCTACGAAGTGCAAGTGGTTAACAAGTCTATTAAGAAACTATGGTAGCATTGTGGTAAAAGAGACGTCTATCCGCTTTTAAACGCACAAAAGTAAATCACGGCTACCCCCTAACCATATGTTAGAAGGTAACTGTGACTACATAGAACTACAATAGAAGTAAGCGTATATATGCAAATAAAGTAACTACGTTAGCATTGTGGTAAAAGAGACGCCGACCCATTTTTACACGAGCGTACGTCGAAAGAAACTGCGTTGCAATGAAGACATTAGAAGCGTTAGTGGTTTAAAAAATTCCAACGGATCAGCTAAAACAAGTGATGGAAATGTACTGGTGGAATTTTAGAGAGTACTTTCCGATCGTAGAAGCAAGACTTACGTACTGGCAGATGCAGAAGTGGGCTGAGTCTTTGAAGTGGAACCACCTTATCGCTCTACGTTTAAACCAGAAACTGCATAAATGCGAGTTCCGAGGTAAGCAAAACAAACTTTAATTACAACAAAGTCATTGCAAACACTAAGAGAAATATGACATTATATTTTGTAGGCATATTAATCGACTTACACAAAGACTCAAAGAACTCGGACTACAAGCTAACTGATTTAATTTATACTAGGAGTCTTGAAAGACGTCGTGCAAGTTGTAATAGACAAGGAACGCCAAGAAATTGTAGACCAACTGCAGCAGGTACTAGAGGAGCACGGATTCAACTATGACGCACCAGCATGGAGAGAATTGATTGAAAGAGGCGAAGAGGCCGGTCTGGAATTTGAATTAATACAACCTGTATGGCTAGAAGAACAATAAAAGTGTTGTAAAAAAAGTGTATTTGTAGTAATGGTTTAGCGGTGTCTAGCGCGGTGAATGCAATCGTAAGTGAATGTCCAGGGATAAGCGCTGATGATATTCCATTTTTCACCCGCTACCGGTTCAGCATAATAAACAGCCATTTTTTGTGTAGGAAATCCTTCTTGATCCCAACCAATGTGACAGCCCATGTCAAAAACATAGATCCTGTAGATACCGTGGCCTTGTCGAAAACCCGTTTCTAAAAGAGTAGCGTACTTTGAGTCTTCTTCCCAGGTATACCATGCAACGTTCTTTAAAGCATCTTCCAATGGAAAGGTCGTACAAAAAAGAGATTTCTTTACACCTTTTTCCTCTATTAGATGACGGTCTGTTATGTGAGAGGCTGCCTCGTCTGTAAGAATACAGTCAGTAGTTGTAAAAGGATTTACAGAGAAATAAAATACAACCATGTTGATTAGTGAGGAAACAACATGTAAATCAAGGCAAATTAGCATATCAGCAATTAGCAAACCAGGTTTCCCGCACACGTAGTCAAAAAGCACGTTGTAGCAGTCATGGCAGAAGTGAAGTCGCTCTAGGGGGTGGGGGTCCTCTCCCCAGTTCCCCTCGAACCCCCCTTGCCTTCTTACGTGATCAGTAAGATGACCTCATCTCCCTAGGGGATTGGTGGAGACCTCGAACAATAGGCCGCCATCTTGGAAAAATTTGAATAACAATACCTGGTATACTGCCCCAGTATGCTGCTTTTTTTATTGCCCAAATTGGCAAAACATCTCTTGTACAACCAAGTCTTTCGTGTCATTCCACTAATGACGTCGTTTATTTAGTCCACTGTAAAGAATGCAATTTCCAGTTGTTGGCTCAGCTATCATTACTGAATTCACAGTTAGATTCAGAAACCACAAATCTTAAAAGTATCGTTAATCATAAACTCATAGCCGTCCTGTTCAGGGATCCTATTATTTTTGTGCTGGTTTACTACTCAGTTCTTTAGCAGTGGTATAGGATTATGTTATCTGAATATTCAGGGCTAGAACCAATATTAAATAGCTATTTCATTTGTGCAGCTATCGTTTGTCTGTTATTGTTTATGCCACTTTTGGTCTTTTGTTTTATTTATACATGTACATATTTTCTATATAACTCCATGGTTGGTTACACAAGACAGCCATGACATGATCACATATAGTCCCCACGACCTTTCTTGACATTCGCTGGAAGAGGGCTCAAACTCCATCAAAAAGATAATAACTTTTTAGTGGAGAAAAAGTAGAGCAACGCTTGCGGAAGTGTCTATTTTATACGCAAAAAAAACCCCTACTTCAATCTCCTCTTGTGGTCGCTGATCTCGTACTTGAATTTAAAGGTCTCTAATGACAATGTTTTGGGGGTCTTGGTGACAAAAATAATTTTCGGGTTATCAAAGAAAATGTAAGTATAGTATTTGTACGAGGCTGATTTACTTACTGAGTGATATGCAATATCGTTCCTGTAACGAATCCATAACCTCATCTTCATTTCCACTAGCTGTGGACCTGTCTTGGCTGCAAGCCGATGCTGCAGTACTGACAGTTGTATTCGTTTCAAAGTCATGGTTAAGTGTCGACTCCACTTTGCTGATAGCGGTACTGGCTGAACATGGTTGATCTAATTGTGTGGCCGAGTTTGCCTCTGCACGAGCCCTTTTCTCTTTTTCTTGACCACTTTCTTTTGACATACATTTCCTCTTGCCGATAGCCGCAGCAGTCAACTGGCAGAACTCAATGTTCAGTAATTGCACTAGAAGTTCTTCGAATTTGGAGACGTCAGAGATTACTTTCAGTAGCTGTTTGTTTACATCATCAGCCGGATGTAGGAAGCAAGGTCGAGAAGAAGACGTTTTTGAGAGGAGTAGTTAACCTTAATAAAGAAAATGAGAATAAATATTGAAATAAATAAATAAATACATGAATATATAAATTAATTAATTAACAGCAACAGATGGTGATTTGAGAAATGAAAATCCCTTCTCACGATATATAAATGTATGATTTAATAAAACAAGTGTCGGTACTCAGAGGCTCTTTTAGTATCCCAAAAATACCACGTCTTGAAGTTTTATTGCTTAAATTATATAATGGCAATTGAAATGCAGCCGGCATAACGGGGGCAACGGGTTAATTGTTTTGCGAGATTTCTTTTTTAGAAACCAGTACATTAACTGACAAACCGTAGTACATCTTGGGATATACAAAATAATCAAGTTAATTATGTTATTGGAAAGGTTTTCCTGAAATTTCCCATAAGTATTCTAAGTAATATAAATTATAGTCGCAGGTTTTCGCAGAAGGTGGGTAAATCGATTCTAGGGAAAGCTGTACAGGAATGACTGTGTGCACACGCAACAAGAACTGAAAAGCACGCTACGAGAATAACATCATTATCTAGTATGTTTAACGCTCTAATGGCTGCGGCCACACTTGGCAACTTAACTGGGTTAGTTTTTAAAAAACCCAGTAAAAAATTTTTCGGAACGTAACCTGGTTAACAGCGTTTAACCAGGTTAATTTTTATCAGCGGCCGGACTCAATTTAGATTTTCACAAAGTCGTCAATGTTGTGCGGTTTTTTTGTTTTTCTTTTCGCTCGCTGGAGTTACTCCTAACGCTCTCTTAAGAGTGACTGACAAATTTTGACCCCGTATTACTGAGAAAAAGAGGTTGATTTCTTAAAAGTCTTAACTCAGATGTGTTACTAAGAAAGAAATACTGAACTTGGAGCAAAAGAAGGAATTTGGAAACTGTGCTTGCGTGCACAGTACCTGAACGAGACCCCTTTATCAGTCCACTGTCACATTGTACTGTTATTTTGTTTTCAGTATTGGACGAAATGAAATTTTGACTTCTTCGTTAATAACGTTTTGATTTTGTCAGTGCACTTTTGGAAGCAAAGAGTAAAAACATCAATAACTTTACATACCATCTCACCACCTATTTCCGGCATCTTTATGGTGCAAATGCTGTATTCGTTCCTACTCTCATCATACCAAAGTTCTAGCTCTCCTGCCGCTCCATCCTCACTCCCCCATGACACGATTCCACGTGCCACACAAATCCGTGTGGAGCCCGACAGAATGAGCAAGGAGTAGGCCATTTTGTTTATTGGAAGTTGCTGAAGATAATCGTCTGATTCATAAGGTTAACCTGCATTGAGCTACCTCGTGGGGTCTTTTAAAAGAACCTAACCAGGTTAAGAAAATCTAATTTTCTCGCTTGATTTGCATAACTCGGTTAAGACTGTAGAAAACCCGGCCGCACTCGAAGTTCTTTTAAACGAGTTGACTTTAATTATTTAATTGGAAATAACTTGGTAAAGTCCTCAAGTGTGGCCGCAGACCGATGTTTGGCGATCTCATGCAAGCCACTGAAAGTTATTACATATTATTTGCTAATTATACAAGAATAAAAACAATAGAAAGTCAAATTATAGGTTGTCAAAGCCAAATTTTTTATAATTTCGTCAGATAAAAGGAAAAGCATTTCAAAACATGTACAAGCTTCTGAAAATGTTAATTTTATACCATGCTACATTTGTATCCAGATTGACAATATTTATAAAGTTGTGGGTTCCAAAAAGTTTTGCATTTATGTAATTCCACAATACTTAGAATAATCAAGAGCATTATACACAATATAATTTCTATTTTTACATATGTGGATGAATAAAAGTTGCATTTTTACCTAACAAAACAAGTTCATTTCATGGTTGTTGCAGCAGGAAAGTTTGATTTCCTTTGTTGCCATGCGCTTTTGCTATTTGGAATGGTCTTGATAATTATTAGAACGTTACATTACACCGCTTATTCCTTTGAACAAGTAAACTGAAATTTTCAATGTAATATAAAGATTTCATATACACAAGAGCAAGTTTCAGCCCTTATGTATGCCAGGGAACTTTGGCATTTCCATTTGTACGGAGATTTAAGTGTCTCTAATTCCATAGAAAGGTATTATTTTGTGGTTTCATCAAAGAATTATACTTTCTAGAATTCTAACATTTGCACTCAGTCAAAAATTTGCTGCTTCTCTTCGTTTTGAAAGTTACCACCAACATGCCCTTTTAGTCACTAATGCATGCACCTAGCAAAACAGGCATTTCATTTGGCAAGACTGTACTACATATGACAAATTCACCACAAGATTGATGTTTTACATCCACACTCGTAACAGGTCTGTTACTTACATTCTCCTGAAAGCCATGTTAACTGTACGATTCGTTTTTGGCCAAATCAGATGTCTGTTTACTTGGCTACATTGTAAACAGATGAAAAACATATGGCTATACATTTGGTCAAAAGTAACAATTTGAACAATAAAGGTGCCTGACTAAAACGAAAGCAATAATTTCCTACACAACATACTTCCTACAAGCAGTGGTTTCATAACAGGGGAAAAGACACTGAAGCTTGAGCAATAGTATAATCATATATTCAAACAACATATTTACCTAAATTAACTGGTGCCTACTTTGTCTGGGCTACGCTCAAGTCCCAATAAATGGTGTCACATAGCTGCTAACACATATTTTGGTTAGCTTTGACACTTATTGAAAGCATTTGACAGTTATTGAAACCCCTTCTTGCTTTGTATTCTGAAAGTTCTCTGTTCAGTGTTTTTCATGAATCACTGATTTTTCTTATTGAGGGGGCATGACGTATGGCTAATTCTACTATGGTCAGCATCTCCAATCAGCTGGGCCACATCTCTGACTAAGGTGCCATCATCATCACCTTCATCTCCAGAATCATCATGACCATATGTATGTCTAACCACCTGCTGCTTTACCCATTTTTCTTTCTGTCTGATTCTTTGATGCTGGCCTTCTTCTGTTTTTTGTTTTTCAAGAGCAGCTGCTTTCTCTGCAATTGCCTTCTGAAGGGCTTCGACAACTGCTGGAACAACAGGGAGCTTTATCCTCTCATACAAGTCTATGACCCAGTGATAATTTGGTCCACGTACTGCATGACACCAGGTCATATTTGCTTGACAGAAGCCAGCATTTGTTGAAGCCATATAGTGCAGTCTGCAAGGCATAAAACAAACAAAAACATAAATGTAACTACTTCATTAACAAAATATTTGGGAAGCAAGGTACATTGTCTTCTCAAAAAACAATAGAACAAGCAGGAACCAGATTAAAGCAGTGTTTACTGAATAACAATATTGCATGAAAACAACATAGAAATGAAATAAACGCAGTACAAGAAAGCATCAGATTGCATGCTATTCTCAACTACAATGTTAAACAATTTGATTGAATATTGAGTCAATTTATTCCTCGGTAACATTAAAAGAAAAATTCGTACCTGCATAGACTTTGTGTCTTTGAGCGGAAGTGGGGTAGAACAGTCAACCCAGCTTCACACACGTTGGAGTGGCCTCTACCCATTATAGGATGGATCACTGAATCTGCCTCTTCTGCTCTCTTCTCGCATTCCAATACATATGCAAGCCAGTGATATTCACATTTCAGTTGGTGCTTTGTCTGATATGGTGAACCTTCCCATTCTGGTTCTGCATCACCATCACATTTCTTACAGGTACATTGCTTAGTGAGATAAAAGTCACACGCACCATCTTCCCATTCATGTATGTTATGCACATGATACTGAGAGAGGTTTCTCAGTCGTTGCGCATATTCATTCGGATCCTTGCATAGTTGCAAACAACAAAAATGGTTGATGCAAGCTCCTTTAATGAATGAATCAGAAAGGCAGCCACAGTCTGCCTTGTGCCTCTCACATGAACACTTTGCTTTTAGCACTTGTGGAAAGTTTCCTTTGTACTTGCTTTTAATGTCAGTGGAAAACGCCTTTTTTTAGCTGCCTCCTTCAAACACTTGTCATGAGCCCTGCCAACATGGCCTCCACATTTGAATACCTTTCCATTGGGATGGTGGATGACAACAGACTTGGCAGAGCTTGAGTCACCATCCTGCCACACGACCTCGACCAAACAGCCTTCATCTTTAGCCTGCTTATAACATTCATCTGACAAAACTCCTTCCATGGATTTTGATGTCCCCAGGTAAAGATCATCTTCCACAACATTGTCCTTACCACGCATACACTTATGCCCATACCACAGAAGACCTCCAGTCATGTAATTTTTGATGACAAACGAGCCGTTTTTGCTAAAGTGTCCGCGTGTGTGCCAGACACCATCTGATGTACATATTGCCCGCTTCCAGCTTGCCAAATCTTCATCTGGAAGGGATTTCATTCTTTCTTTCACATCTCATCGAGTATGTCTTGCAGGTGAGGATAAACAGGTTTAATGTCATAGTACACATTGGTGGAAACACACGGTATTCCTGAACAGTGTCAGGGTTTTATCAAACTGTGCAAAACCATGTCCTGTCAGGAAAAATGCAACCACAGTTCTTTTTGATTCAACAACTAATGAAGATCCTTGGAAGGAGACAGACCTGAGTTAACATTTATTGCAACGGAAGTGCAAATTTATTGTACCACCAAGAGCAGTTGGTTCCACTCCGCATACCACCAGGATACCTATGGACAAAGACAATCAATAAGGATAACTTTGTGAATAGAAACGTTTGCCGCAGTGAAGTAAAAGTTGAAGAATTACATTGTATTATTTTACTCTTGAATTAAAAATGAGATTGTGAGCTCAAGATTTCTATTGCTTCATAGCTGATGAGTACTAGCAGTAATGGCCATTTGTAACAAATTTTGCTATTATGATTCTTGTGAAAATTAGAAAAAAGTTGAGTAAGATTTCCGTATAACCTCATACATTTATTACGCATGCAGCAATCTCATACTATTTCACACCACAAGTTTATAAAAGAGTCGAAACATGCATGTCAACACTGAGCAAAGAATAACTAGCGTGCAGCAAACAAATACCTGCTTCGAAAAAAACCAGACAAAAAATAATCAACAGATCGATACATA
Organism: Porites divaricata; assembly: GCA_038088405.1. NCBI lineage: Eukaryota > Metazoa > Cnidaria > Anthozoa > Scleractinia > Poritidae > Porites > Porites divaricata. The sequence goes on from JBBMOI010000013.1 coordinate 19,453,805, forward strand.
CCATCGCAATCAGGAGTAGAACAACATGAAGTTTCATTGATCTTAATTATTGACAAAATCTGTTAGTTGAGTGATCTCAAAGACAAATAAACTGCGCTCTGCGTCCAACTTAGCTTTCTTCCCGGCTGCTTGCGAAGGGGAATTATTCTCCTCCTGGTTGCTTCACTTTCTCTTCTTTCCTGAACAACTGGGTTCGTCTGGGGGCGAGTCTTCGATATCTGGCAGATACTCCGTATCCTCTGAATCTAGGACTAACAAACTTTGGCTGCATTTTGCCATTCTTTTCATCATGTTGTTCTCTCCATTTGGCAGGAAGAGTAAACTTTTTTTCTTGAGCCAGTGCCTTTGCCTCTTTTCTCGGCTGATGATTTTCCTTTTCTATTAGCGATTCTCTTTAACTCTGCTCTCTTTTGTTTTTCTTGGACACCATGTTTCCACATTTCAAATCTACTGCGCACGCCCTCTCTACCGAAAGTTCACTACACCTAGCAACGCCTTGACAAATCTTGACCCAGAGGGATATAGGGGAGTAAATTTCCATAATTTAGCATTTTACGGGCATTTGAGACAGCGGTAGTTGTTCAAAATGGTGGCTGAAAAGCTTCGGGATGCTCGTGGATCCAAAAACACTCCATTTGAGACGAAAATGGACTAAATAGTACCAAAACATTGCTATAGGCAACAACCTGGATTTACCCTGACTTACGAGTTTCTTTTTTTTTGGCGAAATGGATGGGAATTTGTTCGAGATATTTGGCAAGTCTTCAAAGGACATGTAGAACGAATTTTTGTTTGACCAAGGTAGGACGATCGTCCGCTACCAAGATGTTGAAGTCAAAATGGGATCAAATTACAAAATCTTAAAAATGCTCTGTAAAAGGTGAAATAATTAAAATTATCTCATAGTTAAACACCGTCTTATTCCTTTTTGTGTATATAATCAAGTTCTATTTTCATATTTGTAAAAATTTATGAATTTGTCCTGAAATTTTAATTTTTAAGCTTCCCTCAGGGGTAATTAAATAATTAAATTTGTGAACGAATCAGTTAAAATTGAGTAGCCTATTATCCCATCGACGTGGAATCTGTACATGTAGGTCAAGCCATACCAATAGCTAAAACTTTCCTTTACAATCTCGTATTGGATGCTGTCTTGGAATGTTAAATATGTCAAGTAGACTAACGCGTGGGTAAGATTAAAATCTCGCGTGAATTGCGACTTGGTCCACCTGTACATGGGACAGTGGTGGAACCGGTTGATGTGTTCGGCTCTATCTGTACTAAGATAGACAGAGTCAGTTTCCACCGGAACAGCAAGGTACTCGGTTGTAGTCTCGACAATGGCCATCGTGGTGATGAAATGAACATTGCACAACAGAACAGTAAGCACGTACGCTCTCTTTCCACACAACCGTTTTCAGGGTACCGTAGCAACCAATCAGTGCTAAGAATGATCCAAAAAAAGTTCGCCGCGCATCGAACCATCGAAAAAATGCAGGGCAACCGCTGTGGAATGCAAAGAAAAGAAATAAACAACAGAAAAAAAAGAAATCGGAACGAATCGGAAAAAAAAAGAGAAAACGAGTAGCGGATAGCTTTTGTACTGCGCTACGGGGGCAAAGGTTAGTGCAGTTGTGCGAAGAAAGGATCATAAATCTATTGTTATTTATATCGAATTTGAGGTTATGCATGTTTACAGTTTAAACAAGGTGATAGTTTAGATCATCAGCTAGTAAAAACATATCATTGTATTGTAATTACGGATTTTCAGCGCACGAAATTATATTCTTTTCACAATTTCAGCCTTAGGTTTACTCTTAAAATATTCTTAAAATTTCGCACATTTCAGCCTTGATATTCTCCACTTATAAAATATATATAATATTTATGTTCCGCATTTTTGATCAAACATTAAACCTATAAATTTGAGGAAATCAGGGCTAAAAAATTGTTTTTAATGACATATTATTTGTGTAGTGGCTTTTGCGCATGCGAACAAGCCTAAGAGATTTTTAGTCTCCCACATGAGTATTGCTTGGTGTTCATTACATAATGTCAATGAACTCAAAGAGGGAAAGGTGAGCACTACGTGGTATTACCTGATTCATAGCACTCTTTACTCATAAACTGCCCTTCACACTAATTTTTCGAAACCGAACAAGTGTTCAACTCGTTCACGTTATACAAATACAAAGCGAGCTAGAATTTTCACCTAAACTCATACGGGAGGAGACGCTGTATTTGGTTTTCTTAGGGATGGTTGTATAAACTAACAGAGTGTAAATATTACTTGAGTAGCGGATAGTTTAGCAACTGCATATGGTTCAACTAACCGACTGTGCTACGGCGGCGAAGGTTAGTGTAGTTTTGTGAAGAAAGGATTATAAGTCTATTGTTATTTGTATCGAATTTGAGGTTATGCATGTTTACAGTTTAAACAAGGTGGTAGTTTAGATCATCACCTAGGTTGAAAGCGCATGAACGCGATATATGCTTGCCTTTTTAATATAAAAATAGAAGAAATCAAGCCACAGAATTGTCACGCGGATACATGTACCAAATTGAGCGAATCACTTAATCGTTGCAGTAGGAAATTTAGGTTTTAGTTCACCTACCTGTAGTATTAATGATGGGCTCTCACTGCATCATGCAGAACCACATGCTGAACCAGGGTGTTCAAAATTACCACTTTCGACCCATTTCCCCCGCATCATCATGTACCACATGTGACAATCCTTTTCACCGCACCCTTTGATTGTTTTCAGTTTTTATCGGCAAGGATAATAGAGTGGTGAGGTATTTTCTGCCATCTCCTACTTATACACAAGAAAATAATGGAACAAATTTGCTAGAAGAAAAGCTGACCAGCCATTTTTTTTTTTTTTTTGTAGTATCATAATGTCACACAGACACTGACTCGACGGTATGAACTGACCTGGGCTGGAACAAATATTATCCTTTACAAACTGTCTCTGCGGATTGTGAGTTTATGATAACATTAAGTGGATACTGGGAAACTGTTTGAAGTGTAAGTCTGCAGGTAGCTTTTTAGTTCAACAAGAAATATTCCTTTTTGCTGCAAAAATGAAAATTAACACTTATTCTGGATACACCTGATACACCCCTTTAAACACAACAATAAGAAATAATAACAAAGCATCCTGCATGATTTTCTTCACAAATTAAACAATGTAACTACCACAGAATAAGCAGATGAGATGTCTTTTGTAGGCCATTTGACATTCTTAAGGGAATTTTCCCCTTGTATTCATTGTGGCTAAAATATTCATGCACAAAAAGAAAAGGAGCAGTTGAGTACACAATTATTACATTGTCTCCTGTGGCAAAACAAAACACAAGCTAAAGAGGGCTATTTATGGCTCTATTTTACAGTAGAAAGACCAAGAAATGTTGACAGTTATGTTGGTTCTAAGCAGAAATTTGAAACTGGGCATCCTGCTGGCATGTACTCTTTTAGGAGCAGTTTCTAGTAATTTCTTTAAAATGTTGGCATTTACAGGACACCCAACAACCTTTTAACCAAAATACCAAATCAACTACATACACTATTAAAGAACTATTAAGTTAAATTAATGTGATCAATTTTCGTGAAAGGAAAGACCCTACAACTACAATGTCTGAATTGGCCTTACTGGGCCCCATTAGACAATTTGCACAGTAGACCTGCCTTTGTGCAGTTAATTGTTGGGTGTCCTGGCTTACAGGTGAGACTGTTGTTGATTTTATACATTACTTCAATACTATTTTTTCTTAAGTCTATTTTGAGCTTTAAATGTAAACAACAACAAGGATGGAGTTTATGTCAATCACTTTCACAAGTTTGGAAATTAAACTTTCACGGTAATGTTAAGTTAAATCGATCCACTTGTTAGTCACCTCACTTCCTTAACTAGCCTCCCATGCAGGCGTTTTTAGGGGAGCTTGTATTTTGTTTCTCCCTAGAAGTGCCTGCTCAACCAAGAAAACATTCCTCCTTCAAGCTTAGCCAATCACATTGTACTTTCCAAATTCTAGAAAGTTGACCTTGACCACAGGTAACTGGAAAATTACTCGATCAACAGGAAACACAAGGAAGATATATGACCTGTAATAAATGTCACACTCAGAGCGGCAAAAGTAAGATTTAGTCAGATTTTAGAATACTCCATGCACTTCATTCATATAAACTTACCAAAGGAAAGAAAAGAAGGGAAAATCAACTCTGTGGTCGCGTTTTTACACTACCACAAGCGTATGAGTTATGTTTAGCCTGTCAACACTGACAGTGTATTGATCTGTTTTTCACAACTGTTGACTGGTCACTTACCACGTGAATAAAAGTGCTATGCAGGCTATGGGAAAGGAATGTTTTTTTTGGCTTAGCAGGCATTTGTGGGGACGAAATACGAGCCCCCCTAAAAACACCTGTGTGAGAGGCTACTCATTAACACTAGCTTTCCATTATTAAGATGTAATTAAAAATCAGCCTTAAAAGACAGTTTCTTTATTGTTTGAGAGTAGCTGAGCCTCCTCCGTTGGAATTAACAGACTAGACCTGTCTGTTTCTCCAGAAAGAGTTTTGCTTCAAGGGCATCGCGTATGACATTAGCTTGGTGGCTGGAGTCTCTAATCTTCTCCTTCTTGATCAGAAAATTGCCTGATTATTTCAAATTGAAAGTTATTGTTGAATAGTATACAGACTCCGGTGCTTGCATGTGGCCAGGCACCAACACTAACCGAGGTATAGTCAATCCTTTCTTCGCTAGTCTTGCCCTTGAAGCAACTAGCCCTTGGTTGACACCCTTCTCTTGTACCACTACAGTATACACTGCGGGGGCCACACCTTTTCCACTCGCATCACCAGAGGCGTGCAACTCTATTGCTTGGATGTCTTTTTGATGTGCTGCTAATGATTGGGGTAGAGTAACATGGCTTGGTAGTTTAACATCCCAAGCATCACTTTGGCATCACAGATATCACGGTAGAGGAATTTGCCACCCAGTGTGACTGGTGACACTAGCCCCAGTGGATCGTATATCTTGGCCGCTTTACTGAGAATCCCTCGCTTTGTTGGCTCAGTGCTCTCTGATGGGAAGTTAACGCTGATGGTGTCACAGTCCTTGTTCCACTGCAGACCGAGTAGAGAAGCTCCGTCCTTCCTCGAGGTACCCAATTGCTCCTTCGTGTATGTTACCTCTTCGTAGACTGTTACTGAACATGCTTTCTCCAACTCCTTCATGTTTGAGTGCCACTTGTGCAACTCGAATGTCCCTTTAGCAAAAGTCTCCACAGATGCTCACTTGATTGTTTTTGCCTTTGCCTGAGTGGTCCCTCCACTGATAAGATCATCAACATAAAGGCTCTTCTCAATTTCACGAACAATCTCTGGGTACTTGTCTCTGCAGCTTTCCAGGAGATGTTGTACGACTCCCCCAAGGAGAAATGGTGAGAAGGTGAGGCCAAAGAGGGCTCTGGTGAATCTTGGTGCTTCTACTGTCTGGCTGTTCAGATCTTTTAACCAATTAGAAATTCAGCTATGAAAAACCATCAATCATTGATGATATATTATTATTTTGTGGCATGATGTTGTGCAGCTAGCCAACCAACTAAACAGTTAGTGATCACAATGTACACCCAATGTAAAAAACCATTGAGTGTTACAGTACACTGTTGGTCAACTGAGTTGAAAGTCTAAAGTGTGAGTGGCATGTGTTGTAGGTCAATTTGCACTTTGGTAGAATTTGTTTTTGTACCAGTACAGAATATATTAAACTGGTACAAAATATTTTGTGCTAGTCCAATTTTTAATTTCATAGCACAGTTTGTTGTTAACTTACAATTTTAATTTGTTTTTTGGAGCTCTTGTCTGCCATGAATAAGCTTTAGTTCCACTGTGGTTAGTTTTCATTGACAATCATCCCTTGTAATACTTTTCATAAACCTGAGCCTAGGGTTAGTGTTAGGGTAAGGAAGGACAGTGTTAAGATTCCAGTTATGGAAAGGGTACATGTAACTGGGTTAGGGTTAGGGGTAGGGTTGGGGTCAAGGAAGAGTTTGGGCTACAGCTGATTGCCAATGAGCTTCAATTTAAAACACATTGACACTTTTGTCTTATTTTCTCTGATACTGTCTCTGCATTGGCATTATTTGTAAGTAGTTATTATCTTATGGTAGTCATTTTGTAATTTACTGTAAAGTGCTTAAATCATTTTGCAGTAAAGTTACAATTGTTCATAATGTAAAGTAAGTAAGTGAAGTAAAAGCTTTATTAATGTGTCAATGTATTTAGTTTTGGCAACTAATTGGGCACATACAAAAAAAGTAAAATTATTTACAAATAAGAAATGATAATGCATATACAATTAAAATATGTAGTGTGTATAAATTGTGTAATAAAGCAGTAGGAATATAAAAGGTAGTCTCTAAGAATAGCAAAGATTACAACAGCCATTGTTGTTGTTTAAGAGTGACGTTAGGTCTTTCTTCCTAATGTTGTCATATTGTCTTTTTGTAGATAATCATGATCTGTTGTTTTTTTTGTGAAGAATAAACATTAAAATTATTTAGAGTACTATTTCTATGAAAACCCACTTGCTTTTTTACAGGCTGCTGTGAAAGATATTTCAGTTGAATAGTTTAATTGCACAGTAGTGGCTGAACAGGGATATAATCGTGAAGGAGAAATGAGAGTGTTTATTTTCCCATACTGAGTTACTATTTGCACAAAACCACTTTCTTCAATTGAGGTTATTTTTCCCAGTAACATGTTGGGGTGCAGCGGGCTTGTTTTGTCGACTTTGTCAATTTTTACTGCCACCATATCAGCTACTTTGAACTTGGGCTGTTTTTTCTCTTGCTTTCTCTTTGTTTGGTTCACCATGGCTGCGTTGTGTTTTGTTTGGTTTTCTATTATTTTTTGTCGTTTTCTTGGTTGGTCTTCATCTTTGTGGTTGTGAACTTTTTTCATTGCTTTCTTCCAAATCGTTTTCTTCTTGTTCAGATTGGCTTTCTTTGCTCTGTTCATTTAGCCTTTCCCTGTGAGGTTTTATTCTGTATACAGCTTCGTAAGGGGAGACTTTGATGGCTTGGTGGTATGAGGCCTCTCTCATGTGTTGGCACCATTTCTTGATGTTTTTGTCTGCTGTGCTCACTATTAGTGACCTCATGTCTCGTTTCCAAGATAGGTTGCTTCTCTCAGTTAGCCCTTGGGTTGTCGGTGTCCGAGGTGCGCCATGTGATAACTCGATGCCATTATCCTTGCAAAACATTTTAAACTTCTCGTTTTGGAACTCTCCCCCATTTTCTGTGATTATTTTCTTTGGAAATCCGTAGGTGAAACAGTACTCTCAGAGGCTTTTTAATACTTTGTCAGCTGTTTTTTGTTGTAAGGGCACAACGGTCACGAACTTTGTGTGATGATCAATTATGTTCATCGCCCAAGTATGCACGTTCTTGCGGTCACAGGGGGTATTTCAAAAGTCCATGAGATCGATTTTAATCAGTGACAGGAATTCTGGAGATTGAAGTGGCTTGGTTACCATCTTGAAGTGGCTTGTAATGGTCTTCTGCTCTTGATAAATTTGGCACAAACTTACAAATAGGTTCACAACTCGTACATTCACTTCAGAATAATTCTCGTTAATCCACTTTTGCGTTATTTGTCTGCCTCTGTGCTGTCCTTTGATGCGCCAAAGTCGGAACATTGTATAGTTGACTCTTAGGTACAACTACCTTTTGCTCGGTGGTTAAGATTTTCCCTTGATGGTACAACCATTTCTTCCTGTTGAGTGTTGTTGCTTGCCACTTTGTTAATTTCATCATATCGTGATTTGTATTGGAGACACTGACAGCATTCTCAGCTTGGCTTTTTAGGAACTCTTTGGGCGAGTCATCAAATTTGTCTTTAATGAAGAGAGTTATTTGTGAAGAATTGCGTTTCTGGTTCTGTTTATAGGTCTCTAATTCTTTGTAGAATGCTTCTTTTGACACACTCCATGATTGTTTGAAGTGATGTTAATTTCAGCAAAGTCTGAATTGGTTAGTTCTGTGCATGTGTGCATAATTAGTTGCAACGAGCGCAGCCTAGGAACTGCAGCAAGAATTTTAATGCAATTTAAATATGATTTTCCTACGAAATCAGTGGTGGGTCAATGGATAAGATGACAGACTGGTAAGTTAGTAATATCCAAAGGTACGTGGTTCAAATCCTAGTAGGTAGGGTGTAAAAAGAGAACAAAAACGAATGTATCATGGTGTGTGGCTTCTGAGAAGGTAATCTGAGGTAAGTGGAAGGGTAGGAGGAAGGATAGGGAAATGAGGGAAGCATAGGGAAAAAGTAATTTAAGCAGGAATGAGACTTTTTGCTTTAAAACTTTCTTTTCATTAATTTTTTTTAATAATCATCCCCCCAAAAAATACCATGCCCCTTTTTTTATGCACACCCCAAATAAATTAAATCCCTTTTTAGAATGTTAGATAAATGGGACTGGTTTAAAATATTTTGTACAAGTTCAGAAAAAATTGTACTACAACACATGCACTTTGTAAAATAATGCTACAAGCACCTTAAAAACCTTAAATTCAAGCAGCAAGCCATTTGGCCAGGCACCATTAATCTCAAGACACATATCAAGGGCTTGATGCAATACAACGACAGGCTTCTACTGTGTTGGGCATAGTTTCCTAAGAAAAGCTCAAAACATGCCTTATTCATTAAGGTTTTTTCACATCATATGGGGTTTACGTGTTCACTGAGTAATATTTTTTGGCTCCTGACCACAATAATCAAGAACCATTATTATCACATGAAATGCAATGCCGAAAACCGGGAACAAAATAAAATTTTACTCAAATACCCTACATCTACTCCTGGACCCTTTTCCATTGGCCTGAACATTAGCAGGTCCACATTAATAAGAAAGTACTTAGGTGATAAATGACTTTCAGTACAACTCAGAAGACTACATTATTTCCTCAGCTTCTTTTGAACATGTCTCCAAGAAATGGAATAGATGCTGCTTTGTTTCTCTTTCTTCGTCAGACATACTTTGTGCAAAGGAAAGAGAGACTTTCACTACCTCAGCATTTAATTCCTCTGAACCACCAACAAACAGTTTTTCGAAGAGCAGGGGCCCTGTGACAACCTCATACAACACTTAAAGTTTCAAGTCCTGTTATCAAGTGGTCTAGAAGGACTTTCCGTTTGCTTAATATGGTGTGGAGTGTCGGCGACTCCACCATTAGTTAACTGTTCCTCTCCTGCAATGATTGCAGATGATATTAGTATTTGGTTATTTTTAACATTAGAGAATGCCCTGTAAAATTAATTGCAGTCCACAGTCACTATTTTTATTGGGGTTTCTTTTTTGTGTTTTTGGATTGTGCAAGTTCCTCGGCTATGGATTTTTTTTGTGCACTTCGCCGTTGCTGTTTGTATTTACGTTGTTTGGATAGCCATGTTTCTCTACACTCATCATTTTCATCGGCCCCTCTTTTCCTCAGATATGTCCTGAAATAATCATTTTTGTGATATTCAATGGTGGAAGAACTCTTCGATTCATGTATGCTAGTGCTGCAACTGTTTTGTATTTTTGTTCTTAATAATTCTGGACCATCTGGAACTTTGGAGACATAATGAACCTCATTTATGTGGCCTAAGTAAATAGTCCTTTGTTCTCCTTGTAAGGTCACGGCAGGTTCAATAATTATTGTCCTCTCTGTAAAATCTTGATGAGATTCTATGATATGTAGTGTTAGACCTAGTGCATTTGCTACAGTCTGCACTATGAGACCATCACAACATGTTCCTTGCATGGACATAGTATTTAAATAGCCTAACCGTCACTGCATGAAATAAGTGCTGTCATGGTCCCGATATTAGTCGATACAAACCCGTATTCTTTAGAAAAATGGAAGTGTGAAATAATGTTAAAAGGATAAACCAGTGAGCAGCACCTCTGCGAACTTCTTAAGTTGTAAAAAACTTTTTTTTTCTCCTACGCGTTTCGTGTGACTAGCGCATCAGGGAGTTTTACAATACAACTAAGCGTACCTGTATATATACCTAAAAACACAACACACCTACGGATTTGCGTATAGGAACTGCAAACCTCGTGGTTATACGTCTGGGAAACAGGCAGGAAAATATTTGCAAGGTGTGACATGTTTGTAATGTTTTGGGAACCACAGTTTTAGCTAGCGCACACTTCATCAGGGAGTTTTACAATACAACTAAACATACCTGTATATATATACCTAAAAACACAACACACCTACGGATTTGCGTATAGGAACTGCAAACCTCGTGGTTATACGTCTAAAACAGGCGGAAAAATATTTGCAAGGTGTGACATGTTTGTAATGTTTTGGGGCCCACAGTTTTAGCTAAATCCTTAGGTTTGTTGTGTTTTTAGGTATATATACAGGTACGCTTAGTTGTATTGTAAAACTCCCTGATGAAGTGTGCGCTAGTCACACGAAATGCGCAGGAGAAAATAAAAGTTTTTTACAACTTAAGAAGTTCGCAGAGGTGCTGCTCACTGGTTTATGCTTTTAAAATTATTCCGATTACTTGGAGTCGTTATTACTCCCTCAGTAATGTCTGAATTGACTGGCCATAAATGCCATCCAGTGACGTCACTACTCCTTTACGTTTGCTTTAGTTCATGCAAAAAGTAAAACACTATTTTCAAGTGGCAAACCGAGAAATATTGTTTGAAGATGTCTGCATGATACAAGAATTGCTTTTTTTTCGATCATAGTTCATGTTTAACAATGATTTGCTTTAATAAATTGAAAACAAGCTATTTGGTCATCATCATCATGTACATAATGCCAATTACAAGTCCTTATTCTCAGTAGAACCTCGTGTAAGCGAAGAAATATTACTTGCAAATAACATCACTGTTTCATGTAAACAAATTTGTCCACAAGCATTACATTTTAATCAAAAGTTACAGGCAAAAAGAATGAACTTTAGGCCAACAAGTTTTCAAAAACCTCTATTTTTGGCTTGCAGCCATGTGACAAGGCGGTCATATTGGTGGTGTGTCATTTCAATAGAATGATTTGTTTTCTCAAAGATTTACATGAAATAAGGTTTGGTTCCCAGAGGAGAGAAATGCTTTTGTTCTTAACCCTAACACACCACCAATATGGCCGCCATGACGTCAAGTGCAAACCAGCAATTGCAATCCATTTTAATCTTCTTCAAGTTTGTCTATTTGTGCCTCCTTTTGTGTTTGCTGTCTTGTTTATACCTTCTTCAACTGTTGTGGGTGGTTATATTCATGTTTCAGTAAATATCGTGACGGTTTCATCTGTTTAAATTTTGATAAATTTCGTGCCACAGCTCCTTGTATAAAACATTGAACCCTGCCACTTATTTGAATATGAATAGCAGCTATTGTTATATACATGTACCTCGTTCTTAAAAGCACACCAACACATGTAAATGAAGTGGTCATGGAGTGGCAGAGTATTCTGTAGTTCCCGAAAACTTAAAATGATTAAACTAGTTTGAAAACAGGGCAGCTTACCTTTTCTTGCTATCTAATTTTCCAGCAAAATCCTGAGTCTTGGAGCACTTTAGTGGTAATACAGTTCAGTCCTTACTATACTTCGGTGTTAAAATTCTATCTCAGTCTGCTCGACCGAGTCTCCCGTATCGAAAGGCTTACCTCCCAAGAGAGATCGATAACTGAAGGTTGAATGTTCGGTGATAATTTGTTACAATCCTCAGATGTCCTGTGATGTTATCGAGAAGCATAATGGACTTCAAACTTCTGAAGGAAATCAAACAAGTTAGCATGATCAAAACAATCGATTTCACGCTTTCAAAATGGACGCCAAATCGGAACCTGAAAGAGCATGTGCAAACCGAATAACCGCTGACCAGATGCTTTGCTGTCTTGTTTCATTTCCAGGCCTCATTCCCCTAACAGAAGCGATACCCGGGAAGCGATAAAGGCAGTTAAAAAAAATGTATTGTAGTATTTGTAGAAAGTTAGTTAATACTCTTTTGAAATTAAATAGCCATAGTTTTTGGAGAATGCCGTCTGTCCCTCATCGTATAAAAGTAAGAAAAGAGTTATCATGCATGTCCTCTCTGTTTTGACTTTGTTTTCCAGTTTTAACTGGTTGTGACAAAGACACTATTATTTTTCAAGAGTAAGTAATAGGCCATTTATGTTAACAATGATTTCCAGTCACCCGAATAGAATTACACGATCTCCAAGTATGACTCTCATCGTTAGCGGTCTTTGTGGCATGAAAACTACTTCGGTCATGCTAAAAACAACAAAGAAAACAGATCCAAATACCAGAGTTGCAATGAATGAGTAACCTTTAAGTTATTCAACTTTCATATCTCACGTAAATGAGCGTAAAGTTGTCGCAACCTTATGCTACCTTCATTCAACCTTTAATACAAGTGCGTCAATCTTTACCAACCTCGGCTTACCTTGAAAAGTTTGGGTAAATGAGTTAATTGTGTTTTTATTGGGTGAAGTTTAATTTTTCCTAAATTTCAATTTTCATACCATTTTACCTAACTGTCGAAAGACGACATAGTTTCTGCTAACTGATATCATTAAGAATCAGAGCTCGTATATTTCTTGACACACCGCAGAAGATGTCTCCAGGCCACGATTTGTCCTTTTTTTTTTCACGACAGAAGTATCGGGGACATGACACTCACTGAAACGCCGCGTTTCATAACACTTTGCGTGTCGATATATGATTTGCTAAGTGCCATGAAGTATCGTGGCCCTGTAAATTCCACTAAATTAGTTATTTCATGCAGTGCATGAATTTGCAACATTGCTCTCAATAAATTCTTCTGGGTGTTCCCTAAGATACTGAATACCAGCATCTCGAATTGTAAAATGACAATCTGGAGTGCCACACAACTGATGTGAAACAGCTTTTAAAAAACGACCTCCATCACCGCCAACATCTAGTGGCCTTAAGCCGATCGTTCTTAATCTTTGTGTTAGTACAGCAAATGGCAATTGTGTGGGTCCTTGATTCAGTTCAATATCACAGGAAATTAACAGTTTCCTTCTTGCTACACGAAAAATCGGAAATATATCTTGAAGTAGAGATGACCTTAACGAGACATGTAATTTACTCTTTCTTTGAAAAAACAAAAAGGAATTTGAGTAAGAAATAATTGGATATCTATAAAATCTTTCATCCTGAGGAGCTAATCTTATCAAATGAACTGTTTTTGATTTCTTTCTTTTTCGCTGCGATACTCAAGGAGACTACCTTAATATTACGACCCTTACAATAAAACTTGCCAAAGAAACAGTTGTTTCTATATTTATACTTTACATAGTAAGTTTTATAGTTAGCTGCTATGCTTCTTAGTCTAGATGAAGGGGGAGACAAATTCCTGAGTGTTAATTTTAGAGTTCATCGAATCACTCGTTTCTTCATTGACTTTAGAATCTTTTTCAAATTTATCCTAGATGGTTCACAGCTCCTACTTTTATATGCTTTATAACCTCTTTCTCTTTGTCCTACTGTTTTCCTCCAATTATTGTCATGAAGATCTGCTTGATGCAAGTATGTAACATATACATCACGACCTCCATCACCCTTTGTCAAATGCAAGCTCACGATATGTTGACTTTTGTCACAGAGTCTTAAGAACATCGATAAATGTCATACGATACTTGTATTAACACATTCTGTAAAGTTTAAAGAAAATCGAGGATTTAGGACAGAAATATATGGAAACAGTTTTCTTGAATCCAATTTATTCTTGTGAAATGTGCAAACTAATTTATGGCAAATCAAGTTGACATATTTTGTATTGCTGTTGGGTAAAACTGCAATTGCTGGCATTCTTTCTGACTGCAAAACTCTAACTTTTACACATTTAGAAAGATCGAGAACATATGGAAGGTAAAAACGGTAACTAAAAGACAGAAGATTTGAAAACAACCCAAGGTATAGAGAAGAAAGTAGAAGGTTTGGGAAAGGAATATAGGAAAAAAGATCTCTTAAATCCAATTTATTCTTGTGGACAGGATGAAGATATTTTTTTACAATTGCTTGCATTCCTTCCCGACTACAAAACTCTGCCTGATTACTTACACAATTGGCGAGATCGAGAAAATATGGAAGGTAAAAACGGTAACTAAAAGACAATAAAATATGAAAATAGCCCAAAATTAAAGTTAAAGAAACAAACATACTGTTCTGGAGAGCTCACAACTCTTAGTGAGCTTACTGCTTTTTTGCTTTTCTCTAATGAGTAGGACATTTTATTTGTATTCTGCTTTTGTAACCGTGCTTGTGTGCTTCGAGTTTGAGACCAAAGTGGGTCGATTTGTGCCCGAAGTGGGTCTATTTTTGACCAAAGTGGGTCGCTTTGTGATTTTCTAAACATCTTCAGGGTTCTGTGAACAACAGACAACGTTGTTTCATCGGGTGCTAGAAGAAAGCATTTATGATGCATGACTCATTCATTGGGCGATTAAACTGCTGCGAAGTAAACAATGCTCCAAAAGATTAAATTGTTCCTCCAACTTTTTACGTGAAAAGTTAATACAAAAACAAATTACAAAACTAAAACTTACCGTCAGCAAAACATGCTTCGTATATTCCCAATGCTCTGAAGTCTTCACCGCACGCCCGAACAGCATACGACTGCACTGAGTTACATCGTTCCATGACTTGAGTTTATAGGGATTTATGTTCAGACATATTTAATCGCTCTGTTTCACTTGTGATTGGTTGAGATTGGAAGTGCGTTGATTTATTGATTTCCTACGGATTATCGATTTTAACAAACTTTTTCTTCAGTTTTCATGATGTTCATGGCTTAGTGTCTTCTGCGCAAGCGCAGTAGACAAAAACCACTGCAGACTTTGTGATCACACACATTTGTTTCATTTTCTTGCTTTTTGATAGCAAACCAGGAAGCTGTCAGCCGATCTGTGGCATTATTATTGCGAATAAAAGCTTTAGCTCTGCAAAAGCAGCCCTTGCTTGTACTTTTTGCGCTAGTAGGAAAACCGCCGCCATATTGGTTGTCTCCATGTTAAGCGCAGTGCAAAACAAGGGAATTACCTTAAATCCAGCAGATGGAATTGCACATGCACTCACTATGCCTCGTACTTTATACTTGCTAAAGCACTCCTTCTCTTTATTAAACTGTACATAAAATGAGCAGAGTAGATTAGCTAGGCTACTTACCAAAATTGAGCAAATGACCCATGAAAACCTTCACGTCGTTTTTAACTTTCAACTTTGCACCAAGTTTTAATTCATCGTCTTGAAATAAAGAGCGCTTTTGGGAAGAAACAACAGAGTATGTTTGTATGTATCTGTTTCAATTTAGATAAGAATCGAGTTAGTGGCATGGTGCTGGTAGATTGCTGTAAAGCCTTTGACATGGTAGATCATGTTCTTCTGGATAAGCTGAAAGTGTATGGTGTTGGTGGCGAAACAATGAAGTGGTTTCAGTCTTATTTGGCAGACAGACACCAACTTGTCTATTTGGGTAGGTGCGTCTGAGGCATGGTGCTTATGAAAGTATACTCCTCAGCCCCTTTGTTTTCACAGTTCTTATTAATGACTTGCCCCTTCATTTAAGCTCCTCTGAAATCGATCTTTATGCAGACGATACTACAATCACATTGTCAGCAGATTGTGGCTGCATGGGAAGACTGCAGGAATCTCTTAATACATCTGTATCAGAAGTTTTTAACCGGGCATTGGCCAAAAGGCTTCCACTCAATGAGAAAAAGACTTGAGATTGATGAAGACCTATCTTTCCCTGACCATTTTACGACTGTTTGTAAGAAAGTTGCACAGCGTATTGGCTGGTTAAAGAAAATTATGAATTATCTACCCCTTAATTAAACAAAGATTACTTTATTAGAATGCTTTGATCAGGCCAGTGATTAATTATGCAAGTGTCCTCTGGACTAATTGTGATAAGGAAAGCTTTAGGCAGGTTCTGAAGCTCCAAAAACGAGCAGCTAGAGTGATCCTGAATGCCCCCCCCTCTAGCGCCATCAGTTCTCTTGTTTAATCGGCTGAAATAGTTGCCTTTTTATATTGACACTTACATATCTAAATGTGTCATTGCTTATGAGCGATTACAAGGTGACGTCCCTGTTTATCAAAACAACCTACTTAAATTAAACAGTAACATCCACTGTAGACAAAACCAGATACTGTAATTTTAACCTAACCTCTCCGAGGTATAATCGCAAAACAGGAGGAGGCAGAACTTTTACTGTCACAACTTGCAAAGCATGGAACAGCTTATCTTTGCCTGTTAGGCAAAGGGACTCAGTGGATTCTTTAAAAAAGCATTGTGGAATGAATTTTTTAAACAGCAAATCTTGATCATTTTTCTATAAGTTACTTGATGAATTACACATTTTGTTTGAGGGTTAACATAACAAATTAGAGAGATTAAGATTCATGTTTACCGCAAACGGCAAACGTCAGACTCAAGTTAGGCAATCGATGTGTAAATTAATGGCATCAATATCAATGACATTGATGTGCAATCAATTGGCCACAAACTTTTGGGTCATCTATTACCCATTGATAATCGCCACTAATCATTTGATTACTCATTAATTGAACCCATCGATTACTCACTGATAAGCCTAAAATTCTTTCAGTAATCAGAATTTGAGACAATTATATGCAACATACATACAGTTATATCGAACATACAGTCTTTATTAACTCTCATCCTAAAGTATGTCTTCAATACAACATGTGTCCTTCTCCACGATAAATTTCTTGCCATTCTTTTGAGCAATATGCAATACTCCATACCATGGTAAGTCATGGCCAAAACAACTGCTTTATGGTCAGTCCTCTCAACTTCATATGCCATGAAGTGATGGTGAAAAGAAAGAGATGCAAGTTCTGTCCAAATTAAAAAATTTCTCATCTTCCCAAACAATGATCTCATCTACTTGTCCATATACAGGATAGTCATTCTCCACATCATCAATTTCACATAGCCTCAAGACACATCCAGGTCTGTACTCAATACCATGAATCCCAACACGCTTTACCCTAAACATTAAAAGACTGCAATTAACACCTTCACGAAAACGAGACTTTTACGTAAACTTGGCAAACTCTGGCGATGACTGTGACACATGTATACGTGTGTACGTGCCATCTTTTTCAGGTCGCGTACCTTTAGGGCCGATGGTGCGATAGGCTGATCGTACAGCTGCTCCAAAGAAACGTCCCCAGTCCTCTCCTTCCGTATCTTTATCTTCCTCCACGATTTCCACGAGCAATATCCATCCACACTTTGTTAGGGTGATGAATAAGGACTGACCTGTTCGAGGACGGTTTTAATTCTAAACCTCATCCAAAGTTTATGCAGTGTATGTCCCTGAACATTGAACTGCCTGTCGCAATGTGGCGGCTCATATACTTACCTTGTATGTGTTGTTTATAATTGAAGACCTGTAGTTGTTCCATTTGTACCACCTGGAAAGGGTTCCGCTGGTTCGCCTCCTCCACAACCTTACACCAATCGCTGGGCAAATATACCACGGCACTGGATTTTCTTCTCTCAATTTGGGCAAAATCTGAATTGTTTCTCAGAAAGGTATGCCCTCTTGTCAAGAACTTATGATCTAGGATATCATAAAGCCCTTGTTACTGTAGCTCACTGTAAAGGCCGAGGATGGTCCAATTTTTGTTTTGCCCTCCACAACCGTCTGAATAGGACACTAGTGATTTGGCCCCTGTCCGATAGGTTTCGAAGAAGTGCCTAAGGCAGGAGGCCACCTCCGACGATCCGCGTCTTGCTACCGTCTCGTCCCACATATACATGTACCCGCAGTCTACAACCATGTCATGTATTCTAAAGACGTACGTCCATAGCTGGCGTTTGTAAAACACATCGCTGTGATTTAGAGTTGCTGTTGGTAGGTTTTGTATGAAGTCAAACGGTACCATATCCACGGCATCTTGATCTGACAAACATCACTCCCAGCGCTCTCCAGGCTATTTTCTCTGCAAAATTACTGAAAATCTGAAGTGAATTATAAGTTAAATTACCAAGTGTTTGCATTAATTTTATCTGTAAGTGACACATAAACACTTGCTATAGTTTTCAAGAGATGTTTCTTAACCAGTCCAGTAATATTTTATTTAAAAAACGTCATCCATAAAGAAATGCTAAGCATAGTAGCCAGCCGATACTAACCAAGGTGGCAATTTTTGCCGGCAGCCGGCTATTTTTGACAACCCTGAGTACGCATTCATGTTGTTGAAGCGCACAATGAATTGAAAACCAAAACAAAACATTTCAACATGATTTTTAGCTCAGTAATCTTATATTATGGCACTTACTGCTCTTTTTTAGAATAAAGAAAGGTTTTTATGTCTTGCCAGACAATTCATAATCTGAGTGTCAAACAAAGATAAGAACTCATGAACTTTATTAGAAGCCCCAGGAAAAAATACATCAAGGATCTCCTTTGGCTGAATAATTAAAAAACTGCTTTAAGATTAGTTCAATCGATCAGGATGAAAACTGCACAAAGGAGGTAATTACACATACCAATTTTAAGGTTTTGAATTGAATTTGAATAAAAGAAGACGATGTGAGGTTCTTCAAACATTCAGGTTTTTACCGTAAGTTAAATAAAGTAAGGAGACTTAACAAAACAATATTGCTAAAATGAAATAATTCCAAGAACTTACTTTTTTGCTGAAAAACTGGCTTTTGAAGTAATATCCCTTTCAACTCCAGCCCTAATCCCAATCTTAAGAGCCTTTTTATTTGTTAGGGTGGCCACATAGTAGACCCTTGTCCACACAGGTTTATTAGAGAACGGCCAGTTCATTTGTCATGCATGGCCACAAAGGCCCTCAGCCACACAGGCTGATTACAGCACAATAGCACTTTTATTTGTTATGCATGGCCACAAAGGCCCTCAGCCACACAGGCTGATTACAGCACAATAGCACTTTTATTTGTTATGCATGGCCACAAAGGCCCTCAGCCACACAGGCTAATTACAGCATAATGGCACTTTTATTTGTTATGCATGGCCACTAAGGCCCTCAGCCACACAGGCTGATTACAGCATAACTGCACTGTTATTGGCCATACTTGGATATGTACAATTCCTCACATCATAGGTATTAGGGCTATCGTATTGATATGACTGCAATATGTTTTAATGATGTTCTTGAGACTGAGCCCACTCTACGAGTCTGAGAAAGGTTTCCTCCCTATACGCTGGTCCCAACACCCTTCTCTGCCGACACTGAGTTGCTAAGACATGCAATCTCTCAATCTCCACTGATTTAGCTCTTGTAGTTGAAGTGTCCACAGGTCTGAATCTTTCATTGTTTATCAATACATCTTCATGAAAAGCAAAATCAGGATCTCTTCCTTCCCCACCCGCTGATTTTGCTCTTGACAATGCAACAAATAGAGCCCCTGGGTTTCTGGCTTCAAAGCCATGGTCCCCAGGGTGAACCACTACATACCTGAATGCTTCTCCAGTGCCCACAGTCATCCGTTGGCATTTGTGGATTGTTGTTCCCCATGCCAGTCGCAATGTAACCTGCAGACCCTTGCATCGGCATGCACATCAGTGGAACGACTTACTGGTACAATTGGCACAACTGTAGGATCTTCATTAATGTACGGTGGAAACCTCACCAGAACCACATCAGGTACTGGAGCAGGATCATAAGTAGGTCTGCGGCCATCTTTGTACACAATGTCTACGACTGTACCTACCACCCCATTTTACAAACCCCAATCAGCCTTTAAGTTAACCACCAGCATGACTTTGCTATCACAGGAAAGATACAGTAGAGGTAACAATCCTCCTGCCTTATTACTGTCAGCATTCACTGCATGTCTGCCATTGTGAATTGCCTTGATCTTTGCTACTGGGTGGTTTTGCTGTCTGTTACACTCAAGCAGCTTTGTTTTATTACGCTGCCATTCAAGACAGTGTGTGGGAAATACATACAGACCTTGCTCATCCATCCTAGCAAGGAGTTCTGGCCCATGTGACATGCGGAGATTGTGCCATTGTAACTGTTGGGTGTTGTGGTATCATTTCTTAGTGACATCAGCACATCTCTCAGTTGTTGTTCAGATTCACTCTGTCATATAATCTGAGTAAGCTCAACAGCGCTATCAAACATTGTTGAAACCAAGCGACCGTGGTTAGATGGTGCACTACGACAATCTGAGATGTACACGGGGGTGTCACACACAGGAGGAAGCTGAACATCATCTCCCATGAACACCACTACAGGAATCCCTCCCCATAACTGATCTGCATTGGCTCTTTTGTTGACTGCATAACGTGCATGTTGTTCCATCGAGCCCATTGTTGTACGTCCAAACATTGATTGTTCATCCCGAACCAGAACTTTCAGATTTTAGCACTTTTTCTGAATTTTCTCTTGTAAGGGACCTGTAGGTACAGTCAAGTCATTGCAAGGCCTTCCACCTGTTGGTACTCCAAGAAAGCTGTGATCTGTACTGCCTTGAATGAGATAGGCAGCATTCCCCATCGGAGTTATCACCTGTATTGCATCATTGGCATCAAAAACTTGGTGCACAAACCTCTGGAGACACTTTATGACATAAGACTTCCCTGTACCAGCCGTTCCAGAAAGAAGCCGCAGTGGATCGTAATATGCAGTGTTTTCAACATAGTTGTACAGGGTGTGCAACACAAGCCCCACTATGGCTTTCTGATTCTCATTTAGAGACAGCGGACACACCTGAGGTAAATCAAGGTCTGTACTTTCTGTCTCCCATTCATCATCCGCTTTAATGCACTCTCCTGGTAAATTTGCCAGAAACTGATCCCCCACACGTGTGTTTCTTCGCTGACAGTCTATACATCTCCTTAACACTCATCGCACTTTCTTTGAACACCTAGAATGTTTCTCTTAAACAAGACAAAACACAGTCTTGACCCATGTGACCCAAACTGTCATGATACTGCTTGTTAATCAGATCCGTCACATGATGCTTGTAGGGAAGGATAATAGGGTGTTTCTTCTCATAAGGAACCGGGACACTTGCAAGTTGACCACAAACCCTCACCAAACCATCCTCCAAGTGTGGGTTGAGCTGATGCAGCGCCGTTCCTGCTTTCAAAGGACCTTTTCAACACAACCATCTGCATCGCAACTTCCTGCTGATGAGAGAACCTCAATGACTTGAGGGAAAGACACTTGCTGTACTTCCTTGAGGATTTTCTTCTCGGCCTCCTGAAGCTCTGCCACCTTCAAATAGGCATATTTCACGAATGGCACTTCGCCGCCCTGGACTTAGGATTCACTTGCAACCAAAGCGCTCCTCTTACGCAGCTGAACTTTCAGTAAAAGGTACGCCTTGCACCTCAACAACCAGGCTACAGCCCTTTTCAACTTCCAGCAGGACGAGTAGTGTGCTATTAAGGGCTCCAGGAATTTACTTTGAACAATAATGGTGTAAATCTGAGTCTCCTTCCTGACTTCAGGGTCATCTTTCAATGCTGGAATTTCAATCTTCCTTGGCCAGAGGCTCTCATTTCTCCAAAGAAACTCTGGACCTCTCAACCAACAATCATTTTTTAACATGTCATCCAATTTAAGTCCCTTTGAGCCATCATCTGCAGGATTATTATCTCTGTTTACGTAATGCCACGTATAGTGTGAAGATCCATCATGTATCACCGTCAAATGATTGGATTCGAACGTGTGGAATCATTTTGATTCGATGTTGATACACTTCAACACCGACATTGAATCGGTCCAGTAGAACACTTTCTGGAAGTTCATATCCAATTCTTTACGGATAATCTTAGAGAGTTTCACAAAGATTACTGCAGCTGTCAGTTGCAACCTTGGAATTGAAATCTCATGCACTGGGGCAAACCTTGCCTTTTCCATTACAAATGCACAATGAATTAGACTGTTTTCGTCCTTCACACGGAGGTATGCAACCGATGCGTATCCTCGACGAGATGTGTCTGAGAAAAGGTGTAACTGTACTTCTCTTACTTCGCCAAACTCTCTGGGTCTGAAACAATGATCTACTTGCACTTCCTGTAACTTGGTAAGATGATCCAGCCATCGCCTCCACTGGATTTTCTCAGCCTCCCCAATGAGATCATCCCAACCAATGTTCTTTCTACTAAGGGCTTGCAACAACAGTTTGGCTTTCATGATGTATGGCACAATAAAACCCAGGGGATCAAAGAGAGAATAAACAGCTGACTCTATTCCTCTGCGTGTTATTGACCGCTGATTAGCAACTTGAAGGATCTTCTCCCAGACCCTGTCTTCATTTGAGACCTAGAGCAGATTTGGTTGGCAATTTCTCCAAGTCCAAGTTTGCAAACGACTTGGCCCTTTCAGATTGTGGAATTGCTGGTAGCACATCTCTGTCATTGCTATACCACTTTGTCAAATGGAAACAACCTCTTGTTAGTAGCTCCTGGAGTTGACTCACCAGCACAACTGCCTTCTCGGTAGTGTTTGTTGACTTCATCATGTCGTCCACATACATGTTACGCTTCACCGTTTCCACTGTCTGTTCCTCAAACCCTTCTCCATGTAACTCGGCGGTTTTTTTCAAACAGAAATTAGGAATGCTCGGGGAAGATGTGGCTCCAAATAAGTGCTTCACCATTCTATATTCTTCCAATTCTTGCGACAAGTCTCCATTGGGCCACCACAAAAATCTAAGTGCATCAGAGTCCTTAGGTTCCACCAACACCTGATGGAACATCGCTTCAATGTCAGCTACCACTCCAACAGTGTCTTGTCTAAACCGACTAAGGACACCCATCAGTTGATTTGTTTGATCAGGTCCTTGTAAAAGCTGTTGATTCAATGACGTCCCTCGGTACTTCGCAGCACAATCATAAATGACTCTCACTTTGCTGGGTTTTAAAGGGTGAGTTACGGGATGATGAGGTAGGTACCACACTGGTCTGCCCTTTACTTCTAACTCTTCATTGGGGACCTTTTCAGCGTGGCCACTTTCAATGTAATCAGCCATTGTTATCTTGTATTTCTCCAACAAGGCTTGGTCTTTCAGGAGTCATTTCTTTAGAAGCAAACCTCTTCGCTCTCCAACTACCCTTTTGTTAGGTAAAAATGGTGGCTCATGTCGCCAAGGCAGGGCAACCTGAAAGTGTCCATCTACCATCTTAACAGTTCTGTCCATTATTTCTAGGCCCCTTTTGTCTTCCAGCGATTCACAAACTTGTGTCTCAACTTCACAGTTTTTAAAATCTGTTCTCCATAGTCGCTCCAATTGTTTACTAAGCTCATTGTCCCGAGCTTGACGATCAATTTCATCTATCTGTAAACGATGCTTTGGTTTATTGGCATTACATTCTAGTTCGAGGATGCGGGTTATGTCTGCAACATTTTCTTCATAAGCATCTGTTTAGCCCTGTAGACAACACTCTTCTTGTGGTCTTTGCAAAGAACATAATCTTTAAAATCTAAACCACCTGAGCGTTCGGCGGTACAGCTTTCTCCACCAACAGGACCTATCACCGTCCATCCCAGGCTGTACCTAGTTGCTACTGGTTCTCCTTTGCCACCAGCTCGGCATTCTAACGGCAGGAACAAGCTTGGGTTGTCTTTAAGACCAACAATTAACATGACACTTGTGATGTCCAACTGTCGTAACTCAATATCGCGCAAATGAGGCCATTTTTCAAGGTCTTCCTTCTTGGCTATGCAGCTCTCTGTTATAGGCGTATGCTTGACTGTCCTGACCCTTGAAAGCTCCACCGTCACTGATTCATCCATTAACATCACCTCAAGATCTACTTGTTGACTTTCCACTCTGGTTGAGCCCGTCATCCCTGCTAAAGTGAAGTCCAGCCTCATGCCACTTGCACCCAATGTCTCCTTCAACTTTTCATGGCAAAGAGTCACTTCTGAGCCACTGTCCAACAACACATATGTTTCAACTGGTATCAAATTGGTACCTTTAGCTAGGACCTTGACTGGAACAACACTAAGACAGAATCGCTCGCCGGCCCCAGTTGCAGCAGTTATGGCAGCACCTATGCCAATTACTCCACGGCTTTCTCAGTTGGTGCTCGCCCTTGTTCCTTTCTGATTAACCTGATTTGGATTAACACTTGGTGGGGTTGAATCTGCTGGAGGGGGGTGTAGCAGTGTGTAGTGTTCCTTCTTACATCCATCCACTTGACATTTGAACTGAGTTTTGGGGCAGTTTCTTGCAAAATGACCGCTCTGGAGACACTTGATACAAAGGCAAAATGGCCGCCTAGCTCTACCATGTGCTCTCCGGTAACATGACTATCATGTGACCGAAAGGGCGAACCAAAAATGCAGACATGCAAATAAAATCCAAAAAAAGAGGAAAAATTAAACAAATAGAATAACTGACGACGGTTGGTAGTTACAACAATCAAAACAAACCACTCGAGCTGCAAGTTGTTGAAATGCTCTGCAGTGTATTCCAACAGCACTACACAAGATTGCTCACTTACAGGAAATCATTAGAGATACAGGTAGGCAAAACTGTTTCCCCTTGAATCACCTTTGCCCTCAGCTTCGTACTGGTTACTTTACAATCAAGAAATGAATTCTTGTTTATATCCAAAGAAACATTCAAAACTGTTTTTTATGTCTTGGCTCTAAATTCAGAGCAAACATACTTCTGTTTCCTCTACATCAGACACATGCACTATGTTCGAGACAAATTCAAGCCATAGTTTGAGAAAAGTATACCACATCCTCTGACAGATCAAATGAAGGTTGATGAAAAATAAAAAATCTGGAGAAAAAAATCATTTTCAATTTCCGAGATAACTACGAATATTACAATGTGCACTTTAACCTTCCATTTCTTTTCTTACATTTTGGCTAATGCCTATTGAGCATCGACTCTCCCAAAAATATCTTCATATACATCGAGAAGTGAAATTTGAGATGCAGAAAGTTATTTTGGCGATTGGATTCTTACAAAATCTGCCTAGCATATTAATACAAAGGAGTAGCCATTGTTCAAAAATACAAAAGGTAACGCCCTCATTCTTAAAAGCAATTATAACATCGGAATGCTTAGCGCACAAAGATGTAAACACATGGTTGGAATTGACCCTTTACGCAGGAGCAAAGGAGAGAAATAACCTTCAATACCACTGACCTTTGGTCACCAAAGCTTTTGTTGATTCATCTTACAACCAATTTAGTGATTGTGTCCCTTTCGTAGTCTCTAATAACTGTGCAGGCCTCTTCCAATGAAGGGTACCAATTGCGATCCTGGAGCGGTTCCATAAATTTGTATTTAACTGTCATGACCAGCCAAAAGAAATGTTTGACTTCTTGTGTTGTACTCCCGCAGAATATTATTTCTCGCGGGAACGCGTGGAGTTAACGGCAGAGACTGGGTGCGAAAAAGACTGGTGACTTTCTTTCTTTCTTTTGTTTTTTTAATTCACATAATGTAAAGAGAAAAAAAAAGAAAGGCACCTTTATTTGAAGAGCCTCAATTTATACAAATTAGTAGACACAAATGCAAGGCAACGAGTTTGGGGCAAAATATGAATTTATTGAAAACTACAGGCTAACAAATAAAACCTAGGGAGGGTAGGGAGGGTAAAACTAGCGAGGAGAAACCACAACTGACCTTTGAAAGCGACGCTGAACTTGATATGACCAAGGAGAAACTAGACTCGAGTGTGAAAAGACATGAAACACGCTAGGGGGTGTGTCACAAATTAAGCGTTTTGACAAAGCCAAAACCACCAAATTAGTAGACACAAATGCAAGGCGACGAGTTTGGGGCAAAATATGAATTTATTGAAAACTGCAGACTAACAAATAAAACCCCAAACCCGAATGAGGGGGAGAAGATTGAGAATGTGGGAGAAAGGGAAAAAATAAAAGATAATAAAAAAATAGCTTAAACCAGGTTGGAAAGACGAATGGAAATGGAGCGCAAAATGTCAAGGTTCTTCTCGGTCGACAATTTAAGATAAACTAAATATGCATCGCTGCGCCAGTCCCCTTGTGCCTTAATAAATTCTGTGGGAGCACCACAATTGAAAGCAAGAGTAGTGCCGCCCTGACGAAAACTGCGAGATGAATAATTGGACGGGTTAAGACCCACAGCAGCTACGCAAGATTTGAAAAACTGATTGAAATGAGTGGCGAGTAAAGGCTTAAGTGACCCACGGTGATAAACAACAAACAATGGCAAACTAGCCTGGCTGGGGACTGTACGAAAATAATTTTGCAATACTGTGACTGGACACAACCTGGAATTGGGGATGAACGGTAAAGAGATATGCAGTACACGCTGTTTAAATTGAATAGTTTTGGTCCTATACACTCGAAGAACTGCTCCTGACGCAGAGAGACAAACATCTTCGCGTTTAAGGAAATAAGCGGTGTCGGACTGACAGGAAGCTAAAGTGTAGGGTACTAAATTAGAAATTCTTAGAAAGGAGAAAACAGCTACGAGGAAAGCCGCATGCATGCGAACGTGTAATTGCTTAGACCAATCAAAATGGCGAAATACATTCAAAAGAATATCAACAGTCCCCGGATGAGTGAAATGCAGCAAATCACCGATGACACAACGCAAAGCCCGCTGCGTGAGAAAGGCATCATAGTCATGCATGAAGGAGAAATCAGCTCCTAGTGACCTGTTGATATGCCTTAGAATATTGATGTAGTTAATTAAAGAACGATAACAAGATAACGATTTCGACAAGAAAGCTAAATAAGCTAAAAAAGTCTCCTTCGAAACAGGAAACGGGATTAAAGAAAAATGATCACAAAATAAAAGATAAGCGTTCAACTGAGTCATGTTCCTCTTTGTTGACTCTTGAAATGCAAAGGCTTGAATCTTGCGAGCATAGACCAATAGTGGAGCGGCACTCTCTGCAAAACAAAGAACAGTGGATGGTACCATGCGCCCAGCTACTCGACTGTGAACAGAAAAAAGCTGTCTGGCACGGTGCATTCTGTGAGGGATAAATCTGCAGTAAGCGAGTTGAATTGGGAGCAGAGATTGCCTGTGTGGGATCGACTGAGAGAGTCAGCTAACCAATTGTCGCACTCGCGAACTGACCGCACACTGAGCTGGATGTTATGCAAAGCAAGGAGCAGCCAGAGTTCTCGTAAGCAGCGCTGCATGAAAACATTAGACGAGTGTTGAGAGTTTATGACTGAGACGCAGGTTGCATTGTCGGAGAGAAGCTCTACTCCAAGACCTTGAAGCTTGTGGATCCACAGCTTAATAGAAACAACGATGGTGAGCAGCTCCAATTCAGTGATATGGTGTCCTTGGCTGAGAATGAAATCCGGGAATTCTCTATGGAAACACTCGCTGAAACAAACCGCCCCGCAACCAGTCAGACAAGCGTCAGTGGCGAACTGCTCCGGGTTGGAGATGATGAGATCACGAGGAATAACAGATCATTGTAATGAGAAAGAAAATACATCCACCAGTCAATGTCCGCACGAAGTTCATTCGAAATAGGATGACTTGTGCGCCGAGGAGAAGAAGAGCACGAACGAAGGGCATTGAGGAGATGACTCCTAAAAGCCCTGCCTGGACGAACGCAAGCGGAAACGTATGACAATTTACCAAGCAGCCGCTGGAGCTCGTGCTTCGTAAAGGATGGTTTCACCGACCACTCGTGAAGTTCTTGTTGAAGCTCGGAAACACAGGAACAGATAAAGTCATGTCCGAGGTGTTGACCCAAATACCCAGGCAAAGCATTTCGTGACATGGAGGCGAATCTTTCTCGGGAGCGGCCATAATGCCTAACTCGTCAAACAAAGAGTTCAAACGGTGAAAAGCCTGCTCCAACGAATCTGTACATTCTGCGCCATAAAAGTCATCAATGTAAACGTCGACGGAAATGCCTTCAGAGTTTAAAATGTAAACGACACTCTTGGTGGTGCATTGACAGATCATAGTAGCTGAGCGTAGGCCAAATGGCAGAGCAGTGTGAAAGTACAAAGAACCATCAATGTACATCCCTAACAAAGGGTAATCCTTAGGGTCAATAGGGATCTGACGATACGTGCGCCGAAGATCTTTTTTAAAGACATGACATCCGTGACCCTTGACGTTGATAAATTCTACTAAACGATCGATGCCAGGAAGGTGTAATTTAAAAAATTGGTCGAGATAATGATCTTTACTGATTCCGTTGTTCACTGAATAACCTTCGGGAAAGCTGAGATCATGGACAACACGAAACTCGTCAGAGTCACGCTTGGGTACGCAGAGTAGCGGAGAAATGACACAATCCGTATTGAAAGGATTAGAGCGAAATGGCCCAAACACTGATTGATAGAAAAGTTCCTTGCTGATATAGTTCAAGAGGTATGCTGAGTTCTTGACAGCAGATGGATGATTTCGAAAAGAAGAAGAAGCCAGAACGTCTGATTGGTAATTTATCAGCCAACCGTAACAAAGAAAATCAATAATGGAACGATCCTGATAATGTTCTAGATATTGAGACCAACCGTCAACGTTAAAATGCGACCGTACCGGCCGCTTAGCACCCTCAAAATTTGGTAAACCAAACGCCTTATCTTAGTTAGAGAGGGCGACGAGTGAGGTTAGTCATGAGTTCTGATCGGAGCCAGTAGAGCTCGAGGAAGAAGCTGAAAATGACTGCGGCGAAGGAATTGGATATTTGCGTTTGGCGCACGTGAGCATCGCATGGTCTGGAGAATCGCAAACGCGACAGCAGTGGATTGCTTTATACGATGAATCAGAAATGGAGCAACTGCATTTGCCAGAGTAATTCCACTCTTTACAAAGGAGATCTTTCACTTTGTTGCGGGCTGGAGTGGAGCCGCTTCGGGAAGGAGTGAAATTATTAGAACGCAGATCTTGGTGGGTGAAAAAAGTCTGAGCCCGTTCACGAATGCTGTCAGAACTCGACCACGACAAACGGCCCTGTTCCACGGCCGTGTTGATGGACAGATGAAAATTCCGGACGCTAACCCACGAATACGTGATGGCACGCTCCATTAATAACTGTAAATGTTTCAAAAGGGGACCTTTCGAGACCTCCGGCTGCTCTTTATAAAATTCTAGAAAACCAGACAAACTCTGCTAATTCTAACTTAGCATAATCCACCGTACCTTTGGCGGAGAACAGGAAGTTGTTCAGCAACGAAGCACCGGCCTTTTTCCTTGAACAAAGCTGGTCGAGAGAAGGAATCGCCCCGAACTCTGGAGGCCAACTAGGTGATGAGGATGCGTTCGGCGCGAGAGCAGATTGCAACTTCTGCGGAGAAGATGGGGGTGTGGTTACCACGGCTCCCGAAGCTGAAGGCAAAACGTTGAGCTGGGCCAATTGTAACTGCATCTCAGCAATTTTCAACTGCATAGCCAGATTTTCCTTACGCAGAACCTCCAAATGAATCTGGTTTTCCACAGAAGCGGACGGATCCTCTGTGGGTGGCGAGGTATGCTTGCTCGACTTCTTTTTTGGTTTAGCACCAGTATTTTGCGGAATGGATGCTGGCTCTTCCAACAGGTTTGACAGGTCGATGTCCTCTGGAAAGAGGAAGGAGGAGGACTTTTTGCTGGATGATCGAGTAGATCTGGCAGTCATGGCTTAAAGACGCGGAGATAAGAAACGAAAGAACGGAGAGCTAAACTCGGAGATGCTAAAACTAGCGAGGAGAAACCACAACTGACCTTTGAAGGCGTCACTGAACTTGATATGACCGAGGAGAAACTAGACTCGAGTGTGAAAAGACATGAAACACGCTAGGGGGTGTGTCACAAATTAAGTGTTTTGACAAAGCCAAAACCACCAACAAATAAGTCTTTCTCTGAATTTCGGAGAGGGCACAACCTAAATCCCATATACCCCCTTAGCAGCCTTGTAGAGACCTAATTTCTGGACAAAAATAATCCCATAATCCATATCCCAGAGGATACATTCACTCTTCTTTATACCTTTCTCATATATACCAACTCTCCCGGATATCGCCGGACTGATCTCCCGCTCTTTTTCACCGTGACATAACTTCCATGCATGCATACTTTACAAATTGTAAGTAAAGACTTTCACAATGCAAGCCATTTAAACAATAGTCTGATTTTATCCATGCTTGTTTGCAAAACCTATGTAAATGTGTAAATCCTCGCTCACTGCTGAGTTTATTCTGATATATTTATGTACTGCTATGGTACATTTGCTTCTTGCAGGACTTGTAATCTTTTACTCAGCATTATATGGCTGTGTGTTATCTAAAGAGCTCACTTGAATGGTTAATTTTTGTTCAAGTGTAAAGACCAGTATTTTGTTCTACACTCCTCTTTTCCCTTATTATACATACATACAGTTGCTCCCTGAAAGGGCTTTTCAGCACCAATATAGTATAACCATATCAAACAATTTACCTGAGATGTAAAACAATTCATCTGAGATCTATTTGAATAGTAATGAAATAAACTATGTTACTTTTCTACAAGGTCAAAGAAAACTTATCAAGGTTTACCTCACTGAAAGAACCCGCGAACTTTTTTTTTCACTATTGTTTACTTGGCTCTATTATTTCAGATCCTTTGTTGTCTTTGTGTTATGTCAACAGTGAGTTCAACAGGTTCTCAAATGTACACCAACGATGAGCCACTAATTGCCAGCTGTTTTTGTTTGATACACTAATAGGGAAAACTACATTCTTTCAACAGGTTTTCTTGTTGTGTCAAAAGTTGAACCAATAGGTCTTGGGGGGTCCATGAATGTGACATTTGCATGCAATGGATGCAAACTGCGTACTGTGAACTTTTGTGGTTCAGCCCTTGTTGAAGGCTCAAAGCGGAAAGTTGTGGGACTTGCTCTGGCTGTAGCATTTTTTATAACTGGTCATGGCTATGCCAAATTTTCCAGAACATTAAGGCAGTGTCTTGGCATTAGCTGCATTTCGAAGAACCCATACTATGAAACCATAAAGCTGGTATATCCTAAAGTCAGAGATATTGAATGGTATGTGTGATAAAGAGAAAGAAAGGATGAAAGAAATGAGCAATGGCGAGTTGGGCAGTTGGAAGAGGGCAGTGGTGACATCGAATGGTGTATGGCATACAAGGAGCCATTTCAGCAAAAATGGCTCCTTTATCATTAAGAATTACTTGACAGGTGGATTGCTGTGGTATGGCCATAAGTGTATGCAGGGTAAAGATGGTGTTTTGGAGGATGAATTGTTTGAGGGGACGGCCAAGTCCATGGAGGGCATACTTGCAGAGGAGTGCTACAAGGAGGCAAGGGATGAGGGCTGTAAAGTGGAGGTCGTTTGGCAGGATAGAGATTCGAGTGCTGCCCTGGCAGTAAGAAAGTTCCATAAAGAAGGAAAAGTGTACAAGTGTGGTGGGCATGTTGGAAGAGCCCACTACAAGCTGAAAGAGGTCTCAAAGAAAAAAGTGTTTTCTGCTGATATCAAGAGGAAATATAAAGAGAATTTCCCCCAAGTGGAAAGTGTTTTGTGCAAGTGTGAAAAGCACAAAGCTGGATGTGGGTGTCTCAGGGACAACTTCCTGACAAATGCCCGTGTAAATCATTTCTGCTGCCTTCAATAGTGCAGTACTCCCCAAGAGTACGCAAGGAGATTGAGAGCTTTAGGAGAATATCATTCCAGGGACATCCATGAGTGAGATGGGGGTGAGTCTGGATTTCACCCAAAAATTGTATGTTTGTGTAAGAAATGTAAAGAAGATGAAGAACTGCAATGTCAGGGGAAACCCTACAAGACGAAGAACCCCCTTACCTGTGACTACCACTGGCTGCAATATCGCATTGAGTGTGAGCACCGTGCAGAAGATGCAGATAGCATGATCCATCCAACCATGGGGAGAGGCCATTCAAACTTTTGCGAGGCACATTTTACTGTCCTGCCTGACTACCGTGCTAAGGATCAAAATCTTTGTAGGTAAGTGAGAGTCCCAAGCTCATATTTGGATGATTATATGGGTTACTATCACAACCTTCAATTGAAATAACTAGCATCGAAAAAATCTTTTGCTCTTCATAGGTCTGAGCTGAATTTTTTTTCCCTGGATACCTTTTTAAATTCTAGGTCCAATGTGATGTTGAAAATCTGGAAAATGTCCGGGCTTGCATGATCAGTTATTAGTTGAAGGTTTTCATGCAATAATTCTCCATGCAACTACTGATACCAATATTTATCCCTTCAAGGCAAATTGTAAAGAGAATCTATGAGTTTATGAGTCATCAATTGGGTAATTATTCTTATTTCTTAGGTTACACTAAATTACTTCAACCAACTGTGGTTTCTGCCAAGGAAACATGTCCTGGTGCTATAAAGTCGAGACAGAACTACCACTGGGTGATTGACCTTTATGAGATGCTGAACCTGCCTGTCATCCTTGCAGTAATTGAGGCCCTTCAGAAGGCAGCAGTGGATCACATGAAAGAGATTGAGAAGGGGAAGACAGACCACAGGAAGAAGACATGAATCCAGATGAAAGTGGCCCGGGCTGAGGATCAAGAGGCTAGGAAGAAGTGGGTGAAGCAGCAAGCTGTCCGTCATACATACGGAAACGACCAAGAGGATGATGATGCTGAGGAGGATGGGTGGATCATGCACTTATTGTAGCAGCAAGAGCTGCCATGGAAGAGACAGAGGAAGATGATGGGGCCATACTGGTCATCAGTGGGAGAACCTGCCGATGTGGCTCTAAAACACACAAAAGAGTATCCCATTCAGACTGTCCCTTGAACCCCAAAAATAAAAACTAATTAAGGTTTTTATGTAAAGGAAGGACTTCATCATTCTTGCATGTTTTAGTCGGAAGGGGATTTTTTTTTTGCATAAATTTCAATCCTAGTTTTGACTTCAGAGTTTCCTTTGCTGCATCTGACACGGTTGCAATTGAAAATAGACTTTATTTATTTACTTCGAGCTTTTGTATAAAATGTGACATAGCATATAACAAACATTGATATATTATGTAAAACAAATTTTCTCTCATGGAATGAATTACATCTTTTTCTTGGGTTACATTTTTTTATAATATTAATAAAGTTTGATCATTTCATCTATTACATAAATAATATTGTTTCAATAATAGCTTTTTAAGTTTTATTCCAGACCTGAATAGAATTTGACATTTTAAAATGTGTCTGGGATCGATGCATTTCATCTGCAAATTTATTCGATTTTCACATCTGTATGGTTTGAAATACTGGGTGGATACCCAAACATTATTTTGGAGTTGTGTTATGTTTTTCTGTTTGATATCTTCTTGATTATTCTATCACATTATTCTTGATATAAAGGGTAGCCATAGAAACACCTGACATTTTTTTTACCAGAAAATTTCATGCAGTTATTTAGGTTTTGCTAGCTTTTCTTTTTGCTTTTTTGCTGGGGGCCATTTTGCAGCACCAAGGTCCGCTATGTTCACCTTGTAGACCTGAAAGCATAAAATGATATTGTGTGAGTTTCTGTACTTTCAATAATCCTTTTCTTTCCGAACTGATCCAACGTATTGAGAGGCTACACATAATTGTTCAAATTACTGATTATCTCACCTTTTCAGGGGTTGGATCTGGTCAGTCCACTAGCCTGCCTGGGATTATTTCCCTTACAACCCTCTTCAGGGAGGGAGGGAACACATAAGTGGGCTTATCCCCAACATGGGCCCCTAATGTCTGTTTGCTTCCAAACTAGAATGGAGAAAGAAAGAAAAAACATACCAGAGGTGTTGGAATTGCGATTACAAATACTGTAATTGTGTCAGAACGAACACTTGCAATTGCCAAAGGACAACAATGAAATTCCCTCACTTGGAAATTCCACGATTACAACCCAAAGATAAAAAATCCACGATTTATGCACCAAAAAGAAAGAATTACTGCCTTGTATTTGTTCACAAAATGAGTTGTAATTGTAATTACAAAGAAACGGAAAGCAGGGGTTCAACAACAATGACATGTAATCACTTCTGGTCAATAGTACATGTATGAATCATCAAGCATGAATTCTCAACCTTGAAAGTTACAACCTACCCATAACTTTGCCCATAAAAGTCTGTAAATTCGTGAGCGGGCATCCTCCGCCTTTTCGTCTGCCTTCAAGGAAAAGTTCTCCAGCAGGGAAATCAATCCCTCTGGCACATTGAAACTGAAACAAATCACAAAATTCAGTACAAGAAAAGTATTTTTAGCGCAAAAAGCTCAAAACAGATTAACCTACCCATTTCGTGTAAACTCGGCTCGAAAAGCCTCAAATGCGGCTTCTTTGGATGCTTCTTTGACAGCCGTACGAGAAGAATCTGCTACCCACTGTGCCGCCATCTTGTTTAGTTGACACTCCTCCAGAGGAAAACCGCTGTCCGCAAATTGAGGACTTGTGTTTTTCTTAGTAACCGACCCAGATCCTTTGTCGGTCAATGGAGTCAACTTCCGGTAAAAAACGCAAACTTTGGCAAGCCATAAATCATTTAGAGATGTTTCATGGGAAACAGAACCACATTTTTTTAAATTAGGCACCATAAGTTATAACCTGGCTAAAAAGTATCCAGATCTGAAAACATGAAAATTAGCCTGGGCAGGTACCTTTAATGAAGAAAATTACCTCTAAAGTGTATGTTCTGTGATCTGTTCTATCACTTACAAACACTTGTACATGCAGTAACTTAAGTTTTTGGTTCCCCGAAAAGGCAAAGAATTTTCCAAACACTATAGTGAATCGTGTAACACTTAAGCCACAGCAAGATTACAAAATGTCAACAAACGTGGTGATCAGTCGTAATTGAGTGAGTCGTCTTGGGGAAAAATAAGTCGAATAAAACATTTTCCACGTGAGGGGACTGACTTCTGCTGTTCCTCGGGTATTTGATGGAAGAGATTGAGGACCCGCCATCTTACCTTCATCATCTGAGTCTCCCTGCCATCAACAACACTGCCTCGTACATAACTAGGTTCATCCTTACTGGTACAAAATATGGGCATATCTCCCTGGAACAGAATATCTTGTCGGTAGTGTCTTGGGGGTGAGTAGATGAACAGTTTGGCCTTCAAGTAGCATTAAGAAGTCATGCCAGGGAATAATTTGGGCAGACCACCTAAAATCGTTTAGAAAAACTACTTCTGAGTGTTCTGCACCAACCCAAGTAAACGTTGTAGAGGCTGGATTACTGAATGTTTTGTAGATTGTGTTCAAAGGGTTTAGCAAAAATGTTTCCGCACAGTTACAGGGACCTTTCAAGTACAAATTGCGATATTTTCCGCGCCCTTTGTCGAGAAGTATGCAAACAGCTTCTGCAAAGTCATCCCTCAAAATAGAGTTCCACTCTAACACTTCTTTTGCCATTTGCAACCACTGACTTTCACTCTGGCTCACACTCTCCTATTTAGTGTACAAAATCTCGATTCTAGTCATTTTACTCCTATGCAGCGTGCTCTCTGCATTTCCTAATTCCCAGCCCACAGCAGTCGCTTCATCCAATACCCGACTTCCACGATTCGGGATGAACTGCGCCAAGTCATTTCGCCTCTTTTTTGGCTTTTGTGCTAACATCACCTGTAACCGAGTTTTTCTGCCATTTTTTATAGCTTTAATCAGGGACAAAAGTAGTTGACACACTTGTTTAAAATGAGTGCTTTTATCAATCATTTGATTCATTTATAATTTCATCCCTTTTAAACGCCGTAAATCCCCTCACCCCCCGGGTCAATGTTGTCTGAAGTAAAAGAAAGACTTGAGGGTCCAAAATACAACATTGATTTTTGGGGGGAGAGGTTGGGGTAGACAGGGGAAGGGGATAGGTATGTCCACTATGTAAAAAGGGGCCATTTTACGGAAGTGTCTCAACACTTTTGTCCCTCATTGTCTGAATGCAAAATTGTGCTACTGTACACGAGTTAGGCACTATGTGACAATGATTTTAACTGAAATTAAAGAAATCAATGACATAATTGTTATTGGTGGTGGGGGTGAAATTGACTTGTTCACGACCGAAATATAGGGCCAATTCGAATTACGTGATGATGTAACAAAAGGGGTTACGATATCAAGAATTGACGTCGATATGGTTTACAAGCTAAAAACTGACGCTGAAACTCGCACACATGTACAACTTTTGGTGAATTTCAAGGGTACGTGTAGTGAAAATATTTGTAATAAAGTGAATATTTCTCGTTCTTCACTTTAACCGATTGTTAAGGCGCAAACAATCACGGGTAGGGTAAGGATTGACACGTAGTGGGTATAGTCACTGGTTGGCCACGGAAATATGGAGCGTTAGTGAGGAGCGGCCGTCACTGTGTTCAATATGGAAACTACGGAAAAGTGAAGGTTCATTCATGACCAATTTAATAAAAAACTAAGGACCGCCTAGGAAATATTGCAAGTGTACACAAAAACAGTTACTTCCAATCCCAACTCGCGACACCCTGTGTGACATGATAACGCAACGTAAATAGCGTGACATGAGCACATATGTCTGTGTAGTTGGAGTGCATTTCTCGAGAGAAACCCTGTGTTCTTGTCTATTGTCGGCAAGAAAAATGAAAAGAGGGCTTTGAAACATGAACTGGTATTTGACTTTCAAAGAAAACGTCAGCTCAAACTGAGGAAAACACTGCCTCCTTCTTGTTACAACAGTTAACCACATTTCGGCAAACGGAGAGACATAGTCTGTTATGTCTCTTTAATGCCACTATGTTTTCTCGTGGTTAACCGTTCAAACTCCTGAGTTGCACCACCTCACTGTAATTTTGCTCGCCAAGAATGCGTATTGCGAAGCACTTTCTACATAGTGGAATCTTCTTTTGCCTTTTGTGAGGAATAAACGCATGAAAACGAGTAATTTTCCAGGGCACGGCCGTCATCGATCACCTGTTATCTCGCTCTCCTTGTCACCAAGTGAACTTCTGGGCCAAAGTAATTGGTTTTTTGGCAGTGATATAAACTAATGTCTCTATCTTGCAAACAATTAATTTTCTTTAGCATTATGCGAATTAGGAGCTGGGAAATGAACATAGTTGTGAATCCATCATAATGGCACAAGTCAATGTGAAAAAATAATGCATGTCTGCTCCGTTACTCTGCGGAGTACTTTATTCCTGTTCATTCGCTTAATCCATTTACCAGAACAATTTCCATTGTAGCTTAGTGTTTCCATCGTTTTTCCACTATTGATAATACTTGTGAAAACATTACATCCGCAGCAACGGCAGTGATCACAACTGACACAAATGATTTCCTTTCGACCCGACAGGGTTAAATTAGGAACGCGCGCGGGAATATAAGATTAAGCAATGACATACGCTTTGTACATTTTACTGTACGTATACTACAATCAGGACGAAAATTTAGAAATTGTTGTTTATGAACAAACAATTTGGCCCATAGAGTAACTTTATCACACCAAAACTCATCAGCCTCAAAAATCTTGCCCGAAAACATAGATACATATTTCAGACAATCAGGGACAAAAGTAGTTGACACACTTGTTTAAAATGAGTGCTTTTATCAATCATTTAATTCATTTATAATTTCATTCCTTTTAAACGCCGTAAATCCCCTCACCCCCCGGGTCAATGTTGTCTGAAGTAAAAGAAAGACTTGAGGGTCCAAAATACAAGATTGATTTTTGGGGGGAGGGGTTGGGGTAGAAAGGGGAAGGGGATAGGTATGTCCACTATGTAAAAAGGGGTCATTTTACGGAAGTGTCTCAACACTTTTGTCCCTCATTGTATCTGTGATACAAAATCCTCAAAATCTTCCATGAAGATGTTGGCTATAACCGCGGAGATAGGGCTCCCCATAGCGGCTCCATCCTTTTGTTCGTAAATTGATCCATCGTACTGGAAATACGTGGATCGTAAAACAAAGTTTAAAAGGTCGGCAATTTGTGCAGGTGTTAGGTTTGTGCGGTCGGCAAGACCGGGATCATTTTCTAGTTTGTGAAGTTTGGCCTTTACGGCATCTGCGATCGGCACGTTCGTAAATAAAGACACACTGATCAATACTTAGCCTATGACTCACACCATCCTCAGTCAGTGAAGCGTGGTATTGTTAAGTGTCTATATGACCGAGCCAAACACCTCATAACAAAACCATCAGTTATCTCTGAAGAAAAGAAACATTTATCATCGGTACTTGTTTCCAGCGGTTATCCTTCTTCGTTCATACGAAAACTTGTTAAAACCACAAGACCAACAGCCAACAACGAACCCACGCAGGAATTTTAAATCTACTGTGGTTTTACCCTATATTAAAGGCATATCAGAGGTTTTTCGCCGCTGCCTACAACAACAAGGCGTTCGCACCGTCTTTAAATCTGACACAACTCTTCGGTCTTCCTTAGTATGACCGAAAGACGCCCTAGAGCCAGGCATACAAGAAGGTATTGTATACAGAATTCCATGTGAATGCGGCAAAGTATATATAGGCGAAACAGGGAGAGCGAAACAGGAAGAGCAATGCAAGACAGGATAAAAGAACATGACAGAGATATACGGCTTGCTCATACACAAACCTCCGCAGTTTCGGAGCACGCAAACGAAACGGGGCATCTTCCTTTATGGAATCAAGTCAAGTTTATCAATCGTGACCCTCACTGACACACACGTAGGGTCAAAGAGGCTATCCAAATAAGACTTCATTCTAATAACATCAATAGAGACAACGGAATCGAAATTCCTGAAGCATGGATGCCTACAATCAGAAAGCATAACAGCCGTTCAACTACAAAGCGGACCCCTGAGGGAACATCATCTGCTAGTCGGGAATAATGAGGATCGAAATACACCAATCACAGCAAACCAACGTGCATAAATAGCTAAACGTAAACAATCGACCTCATCGCCTGATGAAGACTAGCAGTATTGCAGTTAAAACGTCGCGATCAATATCTCAAAGCGATTCTATCGTGAGACAAACGAATAAACATTCATTCCTTACTGGATAGTGTTATCCAGCAGATAGAGGAGGAGCACTTTCCACCATTTGAACAACTGGGCCCAGTTTAATGCTAATAAAGACAAATACTTCAAAGTTGAGGCATCTCTAATATCAAGTTTAACAACTTATACATTGTTTACACAAATGTAACTATTGAAGAAATAAACTTTTTCGCAATGCAGTAATTTTTGTCAGTTCAAAAAATCAAATCAAATTTATATTTTGCAATTTATGGAGTCAGGGCTTTCAATAATCACTTGACTCGATTTAATATATGACATATTTTCATAGCCCACATTCTAACAAGGTAATCACCTGATTGACACATGCATAATACAGCTAAATTGAAACTGGATCAATTATGACAATGATAACTCAACACCTATCAGCTACCGCTCTTGCAGAAATGGAGTTAAAAGAACTGTTGAATGCAAATGCAATAGTTGAAACAGAAAAGTTGCAATAAATAACGTTAACGCTCTTCCTTGGGAGCTAGCCTCTCAATCAAAGCTAACATAGCCTGTGATTGCTGCTGCTGCTGGTTTAACATAGACTACATGAATTGTAGTGTTTGCTGTTGGTTTCTTTGCTGTTGTCTATGCTGTTCTTCTTGTTGTTGCTGAATAATCTTAAGCATACCTTGCTGCAGTTTTGTTTGCTGCTCCGTTATGAGATCCTCTTGCCTCTTCCTGCTTTCTCATTTCAATTTCTTCTCTTTTTAATGCCATCTCTTCTTCTGCTTTCTTTTTCAACTATCCAATAGCATCTCCTGTACTTTTCCTGCTTTTCTTTGCTGGAACCACTCCATTTGTTTTCTCCACCCGTTTTTGAGTTTGTCCCATGGTTTCCATTGCCTTGAACCGCATTTCTTCAACTGTTGCCTTCTCTTTCTGAAGGCTTTGCTTTTTGTTGCTAGTTGAAGGCTTATTTTTAGCTTCTTCCTCTTTTTCACACAGCTCCTCCAGCAGAGTAACTACCACTTGCTCTTTCGTCCTCCCTATTTTGTGCTTCGAATTTGGACATTAGAAGATTGAGCCTGTCCCTCAACGACCTCTTGTTCACATTGAATTTGCATTGGGTGAGGTTATTGAGTCTTGTGGCAATTTCATCCCACAATTTTCCTCTCTCAGGGCTCCCCGTTCTGGTTTAAAAAAGATCTGATCCCCTCACCTCTCTCAAAAATAATGTATCATGTTGATTTCTCCACTCCTTTGTGCTGAAAGAAGGAGCCAAAGTTTATTTTAGCACCTTATTTCAAAAACGGTAGAAACAGTAGTTTTCCGTTTCCAGACTGAGTCCTTGTTTTGATTTATCGAATATTTGCTGGATGAAATTGTTCTGTTTAATACACACGGTACGTATCCACAGAAATTGTTTCTCTAAATTCACAGCACTTCATCAAAGAAATATTTCAAGTGTGGTTATAGAAGCCTTAAGAGTACAATTACTTATTGATAAGCTATATAGTGGATTTGCCGGCTAAGTGTAAAAAATTCAGAACAAAATATCTCTGTACTGTACTTTTTAGCAGGCTCCAGAACTCCAAAATTCTTTATCGCCTAAGAAAATTCGGATTCAATATGCCACTAAGAAATAAAAAGATGTATTGGAGTCAGTAATATATTATATATATATTGTTTTACAACAAAGAATTCGTTGAATGTAACAGCTTCTTTATCTTTCAGACTTACTTAGATTGTTTTGTCTTCACTGAACTAGCTTCAGAGTCGTTGGTCATTTTCCTAAGTTTTATCTGTGAAGAGAACACAGAAAGCCGCTAGAGTTGCTTGGCACATCCCCAGATGGTTTGTGCTAATAAAGAGACTACAAAAAAGACAGGAATGAAGAGTACAAGGAAGAAATAGCGGTATAAATGCTCACGTTTTCACTGCGACGGCAAAATCCCCAATCTGACGTTGCTGACGTGAGGGCAACGGCGGGAATGTTGGAAATCGCATGCGCAGTTAAACTCGCCCCAATCCTAATCACCGTCGCGTCAAAAACGTCCGCATCTTAAGCTCCCTATTTGCGTATTTGAGCCAGCGTCGCCGTGCATCGGGATGGCATGCAAGTCCAGTTCATCATTATTCAACAACTGGTACAGTTTGGCGGGTGAAGTAATGGATTCCACTTGGCACTTGTTGTCCAAATTTCCCCCCAAAATTGTTCAGCATGAGTTTTGCCAATGCTTGTTTGGTGGATTTTTTCTCAATGTTGGCATAGTCTAAGTGGATGCCTTCATGTGCATAATATTGGTCTATGTAGGCTTGGCGTTTGGCTTCATTGTCGCCGATGTCAACAGGCCATCCGTGGGTCTCTTGTTTGAGTTTGAGGAAGTTATTGATGTACTGAGTAAACAAGGTGGTGGAGGACTGAGGAAAATGCCAAATTCCACGCACTTTCAAGAGGATGTACCCTTGGGCCAACGCTTCTTCAAGTTGAGGTGAGCACCAGGTCCGGTTAAGGCGCGCTCAGACTGGGAATGTGGGCAACAGGCACTGCAGTCCAGCAGAGGTCTGCGCAGTTGAGATTCGACATATTTCCAACAAAGAGGGAAGAGTCATTTTCCTTGCGTTCTGTAAGGCAGCACGGCATGACACAACTGGTAGGGGGGTAGAATGGTACATTTGGCCAAACCAAAGTAAGTGGAAAGGTCCGTGGATGTTGGTTGAGTGATGATGATCGGATGCCAGACAGGGTAGCGACAGTTCCTATTTACAGATGGGTACAAGGACGTGAAGTCCAGGTACCAAATGCTTTCATCTTTTGCCTGGTCGGCAGTAGCATACAATTCGATATCTTTGGTGCAACCTCCAAAAAAACGTCTCGCGCTTCCAGGCATGGTACCAGGGCTTAGCCGTCGACAAAGGCACGAATATCGTCCCATTCGTTTTTTGGGCTGGTCCACTCGCACTCCCATTGCACCCAGAGGGAGTAGTAGGCTTGGCGAATGGACTGGTGTCATAGTATGATGGTAGAGGTTGTCCATGATCTTCCGATCATGGGCTCTAATTTTGGCGAAGTGATTCGGAAAACAGGTATGGCAGCCATGGAAGAAGCACCCATGAAACTCGTAGACAGTGTGAGTCTCAGCGTTGTAGCCGTCCACGTTGGTTGGGCGTTGGTTGATCAGGAGGTCTGCTCGCCATAATTCTCAGTGTGTGCATCAAACACTTTTTTCTGAAGAATCTGTTGTAGGCAGAGGCGATGGTGATGCATTCATGGAATGGATCAAACCCAGCGAGGGACCGAAATTTCTGGCACCCTTCTTTCAGCAGGGGGACATCGGATTGGCAGTAGGCCAACAGTTCTTGATGGAAATCAAATTGATAGTTTTCGACTATCCGTTCTGCATGCAAAACGTCAAATTCAGCTTTACAAGCAGGCAACATTCCTTGAGGATCGTAGTAAACTTTGGCGGGAATGGGGCCCACATAGTCTTGATGGGTGTGGACATTAAAGAAATGCAGGAAAAATCCTTTTTTCAGTTCACGTAAGCCAAAGGCTTTAGGAAACTGCGAGAGGGCCATGGGCATAAAGCTCATGCTGTCGATGAATTTCAATCCCATGAAGGACAAAGAGAGGAGTTTGGCGTCATTGGCAATTTGGTCCACGCAGAGGTACTGACGGTTACATTGTTCCAAAATAAAGTAAGAATCATAGTCTTTAAAATTATGAGCTATGCAAATGACTTCGTTTGACATGAGGATTGTTCGTTTCGGTTAAGGTCGTCACCCAAGTGAGGAACTCTTCTATGCAGCTCTCCCCTTCCAAGGTATACTGCTCATCAGACTGGTTGTGTTCAGCACACAGAAGGTTGGCAATATGGTCCGCCATGTCATGGTGGGCTTTATTGTCAAAGTACATGTGCAGAGGGGGAGGTAAAGGTTGGGTCATTCCCTCTTCCTTAACAACATCATCGTCGTTCTGATTGGCTCAGGCGGTGGCTAATCCAGCAGCAGCTCCACGGAGGCAGCGAGGTTTGGCTGGCTGTGGAATCTGTTCCATAATGGGTTGAAGATAACGATGCTGCTCTGTAGGAAGGTATTCTTTGTGGGGAAGGACACTTACTGTAGCCGCGACAATGACGTTGGACCTCCAGGCCAGAACACGGTTCTTGACAAGACTTGCAATCGTTTGTGGGTGCTGCAGATTGGGGCAAGGCAGTACGGCCAGCACTGGTATGTGACTGATGTTTTTTTAAACAGCCAGGCTCGAAGAAGACACGGCGACACTCGTGCTAGGAGAGTGTTGTACTTGAACTGCTGTCTGAGCAATCGTTTTGGTGGCAGGAGGGGCACTTATGGCCGGGACAACGGTGTTGAGGCAAATCATCCACATTAAAACTTTTCTTGCAGGTTAGGCAAAAGTAACTTGTACAAAAAAAGCCGGAAAACGAGTGGCAACAGTGATAATGTTCTTGCATCTTTACCAGAATTAATTGTTAATGGGCTGGTTGGGTCAATCCTTTGAAAATCACTTGGTAGCCATGGTCCACGGACACGACAATCTGGTAACCAGATACAATGATTTGGAAGAGGTTTAGTTCACCAACACCACAAGGTCCCTTTAGGACGCGGGCTTGCCGATGCAGGTTGTGGTAGGCTTTTGCGGTGACAAGGGCTCTCGCACAACAACGTTCATCCAGTTTTCGAATGCATGACGGATTTTTTGCTGTTTAAGAACTGTTCAATAGGTTGGGTGCCGGGTAGTTGACCTCGGCAACCCGACCCCACCCCTGAGTCTCGAACATGGGTAACCTCCGTGTGAAACGAATCATCAATGCCAAATTGTTCGTTGGAGTTTAATATTTGGCTTAACTGGTAGAACAAGGTTTGCACAGGTTCAGTCTGTTGCTGCCAATCGCGTGACGATTGGAAAGCGTGCCCGAGGCAGTTGCTGCTGATATTGATCAATAAGTGGTCATTATTGCTCACGCCTGAGGGAAGCTCAGAACTTCCTTCTTTTGAGCCGTCCTCGTTCCTGTTGCTATACTGGTTTCCATCATTTACACCATCTAACATACCAGAAGTATCGTCAGAATCAACATCAGTCTCACTCTCAGACTCACTTTCTTCACTTGCACTGTCATCAACACCAAATGCCTGCAGCAGTGCTTTATCCTTCAAGCGGACAACCTTGAGCATGCATTCCCTGATGTCTTGTGCTTCCTCAGCTGCATCCAATACCTTCTTTGTTCGCGTTGTCATATCATTGAAACCATAGACACTGCGTGCCTTTTCGGTGGACATTCCAGCCCCCCTTACTACAGCGAACCGTAACCATTCCCTTTCTGCCTCACTGTCAGCAAGATTGAGAAGTTTTTTCTGTTCTTTGGACATGCATTCTTTCTGAGATTCTACCAAAGTACTCTGTAGGGACTGAAAAATCTTGTAATTAACAAACTGCTGCTTCCGGACAATAAAAAGCCTTCGGGTTCCTTGTTTTTGACTGCCTACAGCAATGGCTGCCAGCGACATTTGCAAAAGCCTTTGACGTGCATGCACAGATGAATAAACTCTCACAGGACTTGACAACATAAAAGTCTCCTTTAATTAAGTTCATCCACCCCTCCTGTTCAATACATCTAGCAACTTTTATCAAC
Source organism: Porites divaricata (assembly GCA_038088405.1). Classification (NCBI taxonomy): domain Eukaryota; kingdom Metazoa; phylum Cnidaria; class Anthozoa; order Scleractinia; family Poritidae; genus Porites; species Porites divaricata. The sequence goes on from JBBMOI010000013.1 coordinate 19,498,356, forward strand.
CCTTCACAGGAACACAGTGATCCAGCCAGTTGATGCTTTTCTGCACAAACAACACTAGCAACTTTAATGTAATCTCTCAGTTCCATCCTTTCAAAATTGGACACAAACATCAGTTCCATAAACCTGGTGCTCACTCACCTTTTTCTTTTGTTGTTCATTAAGCACATCAACTAGGCGACGAAATCCCCCTCCAGGCTCTTCACAGCTGAAGGGGCCACTTAAAAATCCGAATCCTCAACTGAATCGCTGAGTATTAATGTATCAGTCGGTGACAATGGAGCATTTGTGACTGTAGAAAGTTCAGATGTGGTTTCTGAGGAGGTACACGTATCCGAAGTAACTTGAGTTGTAGGTATTGTAGCTTGGGATGATGCACTTGTTGCAGATTCTAGAGGAATCTTAACAGTACTTGTGGTTTCATTACTCGAAGTAACTACTTTAGCAGCAGAAGTATCTTTAAACAAAAACTTCGTTAGTTGCTTGTTTACAACTTTCTCAGTTTTTAGTTTCTTTTCTTTTTTGGAGGACTTTGTTTTATGATACCATAAGGACTTTGCTTCTTTTTTCTGAATGGCAGTAAGTTGCTTCTCATGATCACCTTTCTCTTTCAGAAGTGTTCTGATTTCAAGGGTTAGCTGGTCACATTGCTTAAAATCTTTCACAGATTTGGCCTTTTCCAATCTGTTCTGCTTAATTTGAAGATGACTTTTCACATTCTCGATTGATGTTAAATTATCAACTTCTGTTTTCCTTTCTTCACTATCTCTTTTAGCCCTTTTCAGTTTTGGAGGCGGAGTCTCACTATCGCTGTTGCTACTGGTACTTGACCTGGAGTACCCCTTTTTGAAGGTATATGTACTTCTCACTGTTTCTCTCGCTTTGTCATATAGTTCTCCTATTGAAATAAATAAATAAATAAATAGCTACTATCTCTAAGAGGAGATCTTTTAGATATCTTCTACACTTCAATGAGAGAGTCTAAAGAAACTAGTACCTCTGTTGCAGAGCAACTGTGGGTTTGCTATAGCCAGCTTGCCAGCTGCTTCATTCACTGCTGTCGGGTAATCAGTCAGTGCTTTTGAATTATCTTTGCCAAAAATCTTTGCACTTTGCGGTATTTCTTCCTCTGGTTTTTCTTCTCTGGCAACCTTTTAAACAAAGCGAGTGATACCAGTGAGATAATTTACCCTTGCTGTATATAAGTTAGCCTGTGAAAGGGTGCGAATGGGAAAAAAACACTATTCTCTAGTGTTTTTTTTTTTTTAAAGTTTGAGGCAATCTTAAAACATCTTTGAAAAGTAGGTCCAGTTGATAGATGAAAATAGTTAGGCAACTTCTAGAAAAAAATGGGGCGTGCATTTAAGGCTAATTTTTAATAAAACATGTAGCTATTCTCTGACACAACTAACTTTCTCGGCACTAAATTATACTTCTCAGTACTTACTTTAATTTGGGGTCCCAATGATAAGTCCCTTTTAAGGGTTCTCTGCTTACAAAGGTTTTCTCCTCCTGGTATAGTATCCAAAACCTTGGGAGACTCACATGGGCTTTCTTCTTTATAGGCTATGTATTCTAAGTAGAAAAGGTAAGTAAGACTATTACACCAGCTGTTTAATGCCATTTTATTACACTGTATTTGGTAATTGAGGTGGGCTACAATAAAGATTAAAAGAGAGTATAAAAACATGTAATAAGAATGTGCATGATACTGGGGTGTAAAGACACAATAATTCGAGACTGTTTACCTTGGTCTGTCCATTTCTCTTGTTTTTCTAGTAGCATTATAACGCTTTTTTGGTCAATGATATCCAAATACTCTTCCTCAATTTCAGTACCATCCTCAGCCAAAACGGCTTTACATGCTGTAATTCCTAGTTTCTCACTCCCTGGAATAAATTAATCTGAAAATTAATAATGTTTCGGCTGACTCTCTAAATATACTTGGATTTTTGTTCACAAATATCTGCTCTATAAAGAACTTGCATTCCCTTTTTAAAACTAAGCTTAAATGAACGATAAGTGGATGGGAAGTTCTTTCATTGTGGAAAATTTCAGGTTGTTTACAGCTAAAAGGTTGAAACGGTCGGCTTGTAGAGGCCCTAATATCGATCTTTCATGTATGTTTATAAAATACAGGCGTAAATTTTCAATTCTGTTTTGAATATTAAGCTTCTGTATGAGGCATAACAATATTAAGACACTTAAGCTATTTTATAAAAGAAAAGCTGAATATGCTGTTCATAAAATTTTGATACTTTAACTATGATTGTGTTGTCCTGTTTCGATGCACGAGTAGTCACGAATACGATATCCAGCGCACCTTTTTTCAGCAAATTTTCGAAGGATTGAACGTCAAATAAAAACTTTTTGACAGTTCTTTCTGCGTTCCAAACTTTCACCGCTTTTATGATCTGCAAAGAACAAGAGCAGCGTATTAAGTTTACAGTGATTGTAACGAATGAGCCGAACACTGATCAATTGTACTTGCAAAAATCTACTTGGTTTCTCTTTACTTCCGTTTCCTTTGGTACTCCAGTATCTTTTAAGGTTCAACTGAACAAAAATACGCTAAAACAAACGAAATTTGAAGACAAAACAGTGAAATCCACTCACCTTTTGCTTGCTCTTGTTAATGGCCTCAATGATTTTCCAGATTTTCTAGACCATACGGCGCATGCGTGAAGCATGGAAGCATAAAACATATGCTCGGTCTCAGTCTCTTTCTTCCGAGTTGGCAGTCAAATATCCCCACCTCGGGCGAAGAAAGATTCAAATATTCCCTCCCCCAGGAGAACAAGATCAGTCAAATGCCCTACCCCAGGGCCAACAAAGACAATCAAATCCCCACCCCATGCCCTGCCCCCCCCCCCCCCCCCCCTGCCGGCTTAACATTCATAGGTGCATAATTCTGGGTGGAGAGCCCCACCATGTTGGACCAGCCGGGTTGTAAAGACCTGGCGATGTAGGCCAAATTTGCGGACACAGTGAAAGTCTATTGGGTGCTCTAATTGCTCATTTTCTGCCGCTTGTCATTGAGGGCCCTCTCTAGAGGATCGGAAAAGGCGAGGTTGTTGAGCCCACCGAGCCCACTGGTTCTTGACCTCAAGATTATCGGTCCATCTAAAACTGAGAATACATTGACAAAAATCTTACTGTGAATTCAAATGAGAGCTGTAGTAAAGAACCCTGCTTTTGAAGAAGAATTCGTTTGAGGACATGTAAGAAAAGAACGCCTTTGTCTTTGAAGCTGCAGTATGTTGCACCTTGTTTGGCTTACAAAAAAATGTCTATTTCTGTCAACTCCTTGTAAAAAAAAGAGTTGGCTTTAGAAAAAAAAGTAGTTGCTTGCCTAAGAATCTTTTGCTCAGAAAAGATAACAAAGGGTTTTTGAGCAGCAAAAACATTGCTTGTATCCGCCTACTTTTTGGCATCAATACGTCATTAACACTGTCCCGCCAAATCGAAACAGTGGGCTTTTGGCGCAATTCTTCAGTAACACCGTGCTGCCCAATCGAAACAATAGGTTTTTGGATCCATACTTCATTAACACGGCGCCGCCAAATGGAAACAATAGGTTTTTGGATCCACACTTTATCAACACCGCCCCGCCAAAGTCGAAAAAATAGAGCCGTTCAACCTTTTTAAATACTGATGGCCTTCGCCAAATTAACATACTGAAATGTACAATGTGATCGTCTTTCCTGCTCAAGCGTTCACCAAAAACAGTTTGATTTTTTCAAGAAGATTCATCCAAACGTCAAGTAAAAAACAACCCAACAAGCATTCACTGATCGCATGCTACTCCCTATGTTACGAAAAACTGTATTGCGTGACTAGCGTGACTTTCTAGAAGCTTCGCGAGAGTTCGTAATGTGTTTATTTTAGGATCTTGTGTAAGCGTTCCTAAAGCGGTATATTTTGTAACCTTTTTGTAATCTTTCTATAATTAGACTATTTAGAAACTTCTAGAATATTATTGTAAACGTATATAAGTAAGCGAGTTCGAGTGGAGTTTCAACTAGTTTACCACAAGCGAAGAGAGTTCGACGTTAGTCGTATTTAATCTAGTGTGACGGACGCAGTGTTTATTGAAGTTTGCAGAGGCCGTGTAAGTTTATCGAGTCACGTGCTGTTGTGGAGTTTTA